>LPNX010232383.1:4265-73871 GCA_001517045.1 Pseudotsuga menziesii
GGCTTAAGAAGGCTCCAAAAGGCCTAAAATGCCTCCAAAAGGTCAAAAACCCCTTTTTCCTCCAAAAATAACCAAAATTCCTCTAAAAATAGCAAAAATCCCCAAAAGGGAAGAAAAGGAATAAAAATAATGAGGAAAAAGGAGGAAAACCCTAAAAACAGCAAAAACCCTAAACAAGCTGCCCTAAACCACATGGTTTCCAAAACCATGGGCCAGCACTCCACCACTAAAAAACTATAAATAAGTGGTGGAGACCCCTCATTACACATCCACAGTCAAAAGCATCCTACCTCTGCCGAAATCATTCTCGAAACCCTAGCTTACCATCAAGCTATTTCCATCATCGAGAACCCTTTTGGCCCATTTTCCACCACCGGAAAAGGAAAGGAAGCAGCTCAGAGCTCGGAGCCACCGACATCGGACTGGCGCAACGGACTCTATCAACCTCTTCATCAGAGGTAACATAAATACAAAACATCATTACACATTTTCTTATTGTTTTTTACTTTCTGTTATTTACTTTTCCTGCTTTAGTTTAGTTTATTTTCCATTTACATTATCAAACTGCTACTAAGGAATCCAGATTCCTTAGTAGGTGCTCATTAGCACAAGCTAGGGTGAAAACCCTAGCCACAGATCCAAATCAGGGTCATCA
Organism: Pseudotsuga menziesii; assembly: GCA_001517045.1. Classification (NCBI taxonomy): domain Eukaryota; kingdom Viridiplantae; phylum Streptophyta; class Pinopsida; order Pinales; family Pinaceae; genus Pseudotsuga; species Pseudotsuga menziesii. The sequence goes on from LPNX010232383.1 coordinate 4,921, forward strand.
ACCCCAATTTCATTATCCAAATATTCAGTAGAATAGGAAGGAAAATCAACAGTTTTCTCCTTCATTAGTTCCACCTCCTAAAGAGGCTCATCAAACTTGACACTCCTTTCGATGATGATATATTTTGTTTTGATATACATCAGATTGAAAACTTTTGATTCATCAATATACCCAATAAATAGACATTTGATGCTTTGTGGTTGCAAATCCATTCTTTTATCAAATGGAATCCGAACCCCTGCAGTGGACCCAAACACCCATAGATTCGACACATCCGGCTTGTGTTCAAAGTATGATTCGAAAGGGGTATTCCATTTCAAATATGAGTGTGGCACCTTGTTCTGAATGTATGTTGCAGCATGCATGGCTTCAGCCCACAAATTTGCAGCCAACTTCTTTGATTCCAACATACAAGTGGTCATCTCCTTGAGAGACCGATTCTTCCTTTTCGCTACTCCGTTCTGCTGGGGAGTGTAGGGAATTGAATATTGGTCCTGAATGATAATTTGGAAGAATATGTGCAACTCATTACTAACATAATCCCCACCATTATCATATCTCAAGATCGTGATCTTAAGCCTAGAGGCATTCTCGATCAAGGCCTTCAGTTCATAAAATTTTTCACATACTTCAGACTTCTTTTTGAGAAAGAAGACCCATGTGTACCTTGAAAAATCATCAATAAAAGTCAAAAAGATACCTTGATCCATTCATGGATGTGACAGGCATCAAACTGTATCAGCCCCAATATGCATGTGGCTCGGTTTGCCTTCCCCCGATCGAACATGTGCTCAGGGTGTTTTCCAACCACACAGCCCTTGCAATTTCAAGTGGTTGCCTTGATGACCGAGAGGCCTTCAACCATGGATTTTTTTTGTAATTGCTACAAATATTTGAAATTTAGATGGCCAAACCTTTCATGCCATGGCCTACTAACCTTATTTCCATGATTTAACAGAGCGGTGGGCTTTGCATCCGACACAAAGTGGGAGAACTCATAGGCTTTTGCATGATGGTTTGCAAGGCCTTTAGCAATGAGTTTCCCATATGCAAGTTTCATTATCTCAACATCATTTGGGCTGAAAGAAACTCTCATAGGAACTCCTGTATGTGTCATCTGATAGACACTAAGGAGATTTGATGCCAGAGACGGTACAGACAAAGCATTTGAAAAATAGACATTCTCAAGATCAACTGTACCTTGTCCTTCTGAAATGATGGTGGAGTCATATCCCATGTGGATGGGGATGGATTTGCCGGTCTCCAAGGATGAAAAGGAGTCTCTTTCAGCCATCATGTGGTTTGAAGCTCCAAAATCAATCAAGAGTGCTTTGGACTTTGAAGTTCTTGCCATGAGGGCATGACCTTTTTCATGTTGTGGTTCTCAATCTTGCTGATCTCTCCTCTGAAAGATTTCCGAAATATTGATGTGATTTCTCTCACGGAGAGAGGTAGCTTCATCAAGCTTCTTCTTTATGTAGGAATGTTCAGGGTGGAAGCCCTTCCTGCAGTATGAACACTTGACTTTTTCCTTTCCATGATGCCCTTTTCCTTTGTTCTTCCTTGAGCCGAAAGACTCATCATGCTATTGGTTTTCAACTTTAGGCTTAGGAACTTTAAACTTAGTTTTTGGGTTCTTCTACTGCTTTCCTTTACCCTTCATATCTTTGGGTCCTGAGACATGAAGGGCTTGATCATGAGAGGATATGATTATCCCCATCTGGACAAGCTTATCATGTTCACTTTTTAGGGACTCAATGAAGGCATTGAGTGTAGGCATCTTCCATCTAGGGGTTGTAAGCTTCCTCGCATGGAATGTAGAGACAAAAATTGAATAATCAACTCCAAGTTTGGAGAGTATGGCGAGGATGAGCTGATCATCCGCCTTCTCCACTTTGAATTGCTTCAAGAGTAAGATAGTGTGCTTGAACTTTGTGAAAAAGTCATTCAAGGTCTCGAAATTGGAAGGCTGGAGAGACATCAATTCATTTTTGAGCTGGTAAACTCTCAAATCATCCTGATTTCCATATAGGGTTTCCAATTTGTCCCAAATTTCCTTTGGAGTCTTCAATCCCGAAAGATGGAAAAGAAGATCCCAGGAAATAGAGAGGCACAAGAATCCGAATGCTTCATCCTTATTGTTCAATAATATTGATTTGTCTATAGCAATACCAGGCTCATCTTCAGTGTCCATGGTGACTCTATAGAGTCCTCTGGCACATAGTTAGATCTCCATGTCTCCTTTCCATGAGTGGAAATTGAACGGATTCAAAAGATATACTGAAGAGGCCATCTAAATCTACTGGAGCAAATGCTTCACCTATAGAAAACCTGAAAATCACAACAAAAAGGGTAATGTAAGGTCATACAGCCTGCACATTTTAGGCTGTCATCACACCCAGCATAGTCAATCAAGAAAGCTTGATCAAAAAGTTCTTTACTTGGGGTATTAAGTGGTAAGCCTAGGCTTCTGGTGTAGTGCTGGATTTTTGAGCTATTGCTCAATTTTCATGCAAGATCTGTCAAAAACCTTGTTTTTGAGAGATCTGAGCTTCATCCTGCCATGAGCTCTCACGCCATATTAATCTGTCACAGTAATCTAGGGACTAAACACAAGTCTCATCAAAGATTAATAACAATAAGTCATGAAAATGGTGTAATAAGGCTACAAAATGAGTGGCCACTCTGTATATTCACACAAAGAATGAGTAATACAGTACAAGATCACGTTGCAAGCATGAATGACAAAGCAATTCAAATTCCCAAGGAGGTCATTCGAATTGAATGAGTGAGTCTAGCTTAATTGAATGTAAGACACAGTCAACACTCAAGTTAACCACTGATCAAAACCCTAATTGACTCAATAAACCCTAACTGAAGTCGGAGTGCAATAAATGACTGAGTTTAACTGAAAGAGGTCAGACACATGTCACAGCAATCCAACCATCAAGTGGTAGTGCATCAATGAATTCAATGAACCCCAATGAGGTTAATTGAAGTGTAACTGAACATCAGAAGTGGTTGGAGGCACCTCTGTTGACTCCAGTTCATTAAATAATCAATAAATAATCAATTTAATGATGGAGGGTGCCTTCACTACTCTATTTAATTGATTGTAACCATCAGTTAGCAATATGGGGCATTAGTGACACTCAGATCACCCCCGGAGTGTTCCAATTAGCCTCCTTGAATGTAGGAGAAGGCTAAGTTAGCCTCCTTAACTGAAGGTAGGCGTGGGTGTGATCTAGATGATGTCATCTAGTGCTCCTCTGATGTCAATTAAGTCAATAATACTTAGGATAGTGGTTTAACTAGGCCAAATTGACCAAAATGAGTGTGTAAGGTGGTAAGTGTCTCCAACAAGTTGGTCATGGTTGGGAAGTAGTTATGTTCAACTAACATCCAGTTACAATTAGTCAGATCACTTTCAGTTAGCATAGCACTAGTTTTGCATGCATGAATGGAAAGTGTCTCCTTTTTCCCACCTACCTCATTAGTTAACTGATTGTAGACTAATTTAGACATCCGAAGTTAGACTAGTGAGTTCCAGCAGTGATTTAGACACATTGAGTTAGCTAATCAGTCAATTTTAGTTGGTATATTCGAATCCTATCCAAATGATTCAAATTATACTTATTGTAACACCATTTTACTATTGATTAATGAATGAAGACTAATGTGGTGATTATCTGAGCAATTCTTGTTCGATTTATCTGAAATTTGTGGCATGAATTTCCTGTTCAGTGTAAATTATCTTTCATTATTCCACTGCAGAATTCCCTTCATACAGCTTTCATATGTTCCTATAGATCAATGGTTCACAAATTTAACATGGGTGGGAAGGTCTTTCATGTCCCCATCCAATTGAGACTACTAGTTAACAATGTTTCACCCACCTACTAGTTCCGTAGGTTGGGGAGGAGGCATTAAATCTTGCAATAAGGGAGATATGAGACCCAAAATAACCTTATTTTACCATTTACACATTAAATGGGGTCATACAAATAATGAATATGGATAAAATAAAGTGGCATTGCTTCATGAAGACACTTGGAGGTTCATGAAGACCTTGGGTGGCTAGATTCTTCCTTACACTTGTCATGAATCAACCCAAAATTTGAAATTATGAGTAAAGGAACATTATTGGAAGGTGAAGAGGTGTCAAGTAACATGTCACAAGCCCAAGGATTTGAATAGGTGAAGAGGAATAACTCCTCAAAGAAGAGGAAGAGACTAGGAAGAAACTATGTGCCACTTGGAGAGAGATTACCTGCGTTTTATGACAACAACGATGGAATATTCTATGAAAAATTTAGACCTGATTGTATACCTATGACAATATGACATGTTAGGGATAAAAATAGTCACCGAGAGGGTGCCTTTGGGGGTTGGTAGCAACAATTAAAATTTGGATGAAGATTGAGGGATGAGGAGAAGGACAAGTGTCATAGAGGTTACTAAACATCAAGGATGAGTTGGAGGAATCCTATGAGAGGGAATTCAACATTATAGGAACATAGGAGGTTTATAAAAATATGTCACGTGGAATGATAATGAATTTTTATCATTTGAGAATGTGCCTTTGCCATTTTGGAAAACACTAGCTTGTCCATTACACGGTGAGTACTCACTTGCCCGGCCAGTGAGCCAATTTCGAGGGAGTTGGATTCTCATCCAAATTGGATGTTTAAGAGGCCAACCTGAACTCTCATTTGGAGCTTAATGGAGTTTTTTTATTGCATATAGGAGGATTCTATAGTTCATGATTCATCTCTCCTCCCATCCTCTTCTTCCCTACTTCATTATTTCCATGTTTCCATATGATGGCGCACTAGTCTGAATGATGCTTGCGCCTTGTTGAGTCCAGTTTATGCCCAATAATGGGTGAATGATTTATGTATTTGTAATATTTCTCCCATAATATATATAAGTATAAATTAGCAGAAATATACATGTAAAAATGTCCACATTTCTAAGCTATGGTTTGACTAGTTTCCATGTATTGGTTTCCATTTCAGAGGAGTTGTGAATATCATTTGTGTTGAGGAGTTGCTATGATGTTATATGATTTTGAGTGAGATATTTATATTCCATTAATGTTCTACACTCATTATGCTCTGTTCTGAACCATTTCATACACATTTTCTAGGTCAAAGTTAAGCTATTAATGTCATTTCCCTTAAGAAAATATCACTAAAAATATGCATTTGAATGTGACATTTTATATATCTGTTGTAGAACTTATAACCACACATAATTATATTCAATGAATTATAATATCATTCTCCATACTCTTTTTAATAATTTTGGAGGGTCTCATATGAGTTGGAGAGCCATTTCTGCCCACGCCCTAGGGGAAATTTCACCACAATTTACTAGCAATTTTGCTATTTTTTCCAATGATCCCAAATCAAGTTATATATGTATATAAATTATTCTAAAGAGACCATATATTCCATTTATGGTTCCTAATACTCACCATATCAGTCTCTACCAAATTCTATACCCTCTTGTGCCATTCGAAGCCCCTAGAGCCAAGACTAGTCAATACAATTTTACCCCCAATTCTACCTTCGTTTGAAATTTTTGAACTGGGTCATTACAATGGTATCAGAACATGATATTAATAAATTTTGGAGTTCTCTATTTATGTTTCCTAATTATTACCTCCCTCCATTAGAAACCAATACTAAAGACATTAACAATGGAAGAGAAGGAAGTGGAGAAGTTAGTTCTTTTTACAAGGAGATTAAGGAAAAACTAGGATTGGGAGATATGGATAATAAGGGGGATAATAAGGACCTTCAAAAATTCATTAAGGAATCTCTTAAAGGTATGAACAAACATTTTATGCAAGGGTTCGAATTGTTGGCTAGCCATCTTGGAGGCAAGTCAACACCTGGGAGTAGTAGTAGTTCACCTCATGATGAGAAGAAGATCCATGGAGAAGCCATTTTTGTTGAAATATTGTAACTTCAAAGGATATTATAAATGTATTTTACTGATGTAACCCAAGGGAGATGTCATTATTCCTCCGACGGGGTGTTATTATTGTATTTGGTCATCATAGAGTCATGAGGTAAAGCCTCCTCTTGTGTCGGGTCTTTAGAACCCTAATCAATAATATAATATATATATTTTTTAGTATTCCTAGGTGAATTCGGCCCAGACAGTTTATTGGGGTCTATTAATTCTTGCACATGATCTAGGAACTAGGAATCAAAATCATCAAAGAATAATTAACAAATACTCATGAATTGGTGTTAATCAGAACCAGAATTGGTTTCCTCTCTGTATATTCAATAAACAATGAATAGTTACAATAACAATGTCAAGCAATAGCTTTAATCCATGATAAATTTGAATACCTAAGGAGGCAATTCGAAATCAATGAGTGAGTCTAGCTTAACTGACTCTTAGCCATTCAATCACACTCAGTTAACCACTTGACCAAAACCCTAATTGACACACCAAACCCTAACTAAATTTGGAGTGCAATAAATGACTGAATCTCAACTGAAAAAGATCAAACACATGTCATAGCAAGCCAACCATCAAGTTCTAGTGCTCCATGACTCCAATGAACCCCGATGAGGTTAACTGAAGCTGAACTGACCATCAGAAGTTGGTGGAGGCGCCTTGTTGACTCCAGATCATTAAATAATAATAAATAATCATTAAATAATATATTTAATGACTGGAGGTGCCTTAACTAACTGGTTGAACTGATTGTAACCACCAGTTAGCAATTAGGTGCATTAAAGTCACTCAGATCACCCCCGGAGTGCTCCAGTTAGCTTTCTTGACTGTAGGAGAAGGCTAAGTTAGCCTCCTTGACTGTAAGTAGGCATGGGTGTGACTGGATGATGGCAATTAATGCTCCACTGATGTCAATTAATGTCAATTATACTTAGGATAGTGGTTTAACTAGGCCAATTTGACCGAAAGAGTGTGTATTATGGTAAATGTCTCCAACAGGGTCGACTTGTGTAGTGCAAAAGTCAATTGACAAATATGTACAAATAGAGGAGACTTGGTTCTTATTTGAACACACATTCACTCACTTGTGTATCACATAGGAGAGAGAGAGAGAGACAGACAGACAAAACAAAAGGAGGAGAAAACCTATTTTTGGGTTTGTCTTTTATACATCTTATACAGAGGAAGATTTGTTGGGTTTTCTTCCCCATGATGGTTTCCCAGGATAAATCTTTGTGTTCTTTTTGTGGCTGTGCTTGTCTATCTTTCAATGATATTTTGCTTATGGTTATGATGTTATGATGCTAAATATTATAAGATATGATATAACCATAAAATAATAACATGGTGTCAAAGCCACCCTGAAAGAAGTCGGTGTGCAGCCGAAACATTGCTACAACTATAACTATTGAAGATTAGGGTTTCATGCTTGAAAACCCTAAAATACTAAAACTAGTAGTTTTGGTACATTCTCTATATCTCGCGATTGGAGATGTCTCAAGAGCCGAAACTTTATCAGGTTGAAGATAAATCCTTGATGCACCCTTTGTAAAAATTTTAGCCTCATATTCGCTATATTCTGGGAGATATGATTCCTCCAACTTAGGGTTCCATCCTCTCCCAGGATTCAACCTTAAACATATGACCTAGGGATAATTGCTATATCTCGGGCTACGAAGGTCCAAATGAAATTCTCAAGATGGTCTACCTAGGGCATGGAATATAATCTCGGTTGTAAAAATTTCATACCCCGAAGGTAAAACAGTGACACATTGCAGTCTGTACAAGTTCTCTATTCTGAACAATCCTGAAATAAGTCACCTTGGGAAAACACACATAAGTACCAATTGGTGAAACCAATTCTGCTCTAACCCATGGTACTGGAAATAGGACAAAGAAGGATACCTCAGTGAGAAGTTTCAGACATATAGGAGCAGTAATTTCAGATATTTCGTAGAAACAATATCAAGAATTTATGCAGAAGAAACTGAAGAAAACTAGGGCATCTGATATTTTGCGGTTCTGATCATAGTTTTGGGAAAATGAGTATACTGCTCAGCTCGCCTTGAGGAGGTGCATCTTTATATCCAATAATATCTAAAAGATACCTCAATTGAAAAATTAGGGTTTATCTGTCAAACCCTAGGTCTACCAGAAGCAACATTCCATAAAATATTTCAAGCAAGAATGAGATTGAAGCAATCTCATTGGTCAAAGAAGAAGCCGTTGATCCAAAAGGAGATGATGACAAACAAATAAATATAAGTATTTGAATTAGCTCTCCTATATATGTTGTCTATTATGCATGATAGAATGTTTGCATTAATGACAGTATACTACTAATATGCATGTGATGGGTAAGTAGCCCATGGTGCTATACAACTCTCCATTGCTACTTATCTAGAATGAAACCTCTTTGCTGACATATTGGATTAGTGCACAATCTCAATTATGTCATGGTAGAGATGGAAGGCATCTAGAAAGTTTCCGTGAGATATGGATGAATGTTGTATTGGATAAACAGTTGCATGATGCAATAGAAATTGTTGTTATGCATATGTTCTATGAAATGGTTCTAACCATGCAACTGGTGCATTTGACTTGTAGGAAAGGTCTTGTACAACCACCTACAAGAAAATGAAGATGAGAATTGTTCCGAAGAACAACTGATGACAATTCAAGATTCACTCCAATAAACATGAACTTGAAGCTCCCCGGGTTAGAGACACCATGACAGAAGAAAGAGCTTCAGAGAGTAGTAGATCCACGTCAAGAGATGAAGACCACCTTGGGTACGCTAGATAACTCAAGATTCAGAAAAGTATGGCAGTACTTCCAAACCAAATTAAGAGGCCTCAGACACACTCTAGTTGTGTAACACAGTTGGGTGACATCATCGATGATAACCCTTCCATCTATGGAAGAAGCTATGATCAAAGAGCAACAGTTGATCATGGGGAATGATGTCTACGATATGGTTTTGAGACCTGAAGGGAAGTCCGTAGTGTCTTCCATATGGATCTACAAGAACAAGTGTACAAATCAAGGTTCATGGTTTGTCTAATAAAGAATAGACTATGGCATGACATACTCTATTGACTAGACACACTTCTTCAGTAGAAGTATATATCAAGCAAAGAACCACCTATACAAAATATGCTTTGTACAAGCTCAGAATGCAGTCTAAGAAAGAATAGACTATGGCATGACATACTCTATTGACTAGACACACTTCTTTAGTAGAAGTATATATCGAGCAAAGAACCACCTATACAGAATATGCTTTGTACGAGCTCAGAAGGCACCCATAGATAAGCAAATCCATGAGCTTGATAGATCATCTAGAGTGATGAATATATTAACGTTTGCTACAAGGTTGAATATGGAAACCTATAGAAGACAACAAGCTCACAGATGGGTGTAAGAGGAACTTTTCGAAAAAGTTCAAGATGAAGGGATCTTGGTATTTAGTAACGTGAGATGGATACATAGTAGAAGAGGATGCTACCTGTCACTCTAGTAAAAAATGTGGAGGGAAGATGATGCTCCGCTTCAAGGGGAGTGACTACAAAATATCTCTGAGTTCAACATTGTATGACATGATGGACAACTTCCTGATGGACCAAGACTTTACCAAGAGTAAAGTGGGTTCCAACCTTCAAGGTTGAATGCGGAAGACTAGGATATGTCGATGACCTGACAGAATGAACTCATGATAGATGCAATGATGGAAGAATACCAAAATGATGTTTGGGATATAGCACCCAAACCAGAAAGTAAGAGTGTGGTATCTTCCAATTGGATTTGAAAGATAAAATATGCTACTAATGGAAGTAAGGAAAGATTTGTGGCTAAATGATTCTCTCAAAGAGAGGGAATTATATGAAGAGACACTTGCTCCAAAAAACAAGGTACACTTCCATCAGAACTATCATGGCACTTGCTTCCATGATGAAGTGGGATATACACCATATGGATGTAAAGACAATCCTTCCTTAATGGCGTGATTGAGGAAGAGGTTTACATCGAATAACCATAAGGATTTGAAGTAAAAAACAGAGTGACTCATGTATGTAAGTTGAAAAAGACTTTGTATGGACTGAAGCAAGCTCCTAGAGCTTGGTATGGAAGGATATCTAGCTTCTTGGCAAGCATGGACTTTACCGAGAGTAAAGTTGATCCTAAAATTTACCTTAAGGTTATGGATGATGAACCTAACATACTATTGTTGTATGTGGATGATCTAATTCTGAATGGAAATGAGAAGCATATCACAAATTACAAGAAGAAGCTAGCTGAAGAATTCGAGATGAAAAGATCTTGGATTGATGCATTATTTCCTTTGGGTGGAACTGTGGAAGAGCACAGAAGGGATCTTTTCGGACCAGGGAAAGTATGCTATGGAAATCTCAAAGAAGATTTGATATGTTGGATTGTAAAGCCATGGACACACCCATGGATACTAACATGAAGCTGTTGTCTAATGAGACATCAGAGTTAGTGGATATGACTCATTACATAGAGATTATTGAGTCGTTGATGTATCTGACAAATACAAGGTCATATATATGCTTTGTTGTGAACACCTTGAGTCAGTATATAGTTAACCCTAGATGTGTTCACCTGATAGTTGGAAAGCATGATGAAGTACCTTAAAGGTACGGCAGACTTGGGACTTTACTATGGTAGAGATCTTGACGGCAAATCATATGGATATACGGATTCAGATTAGGTAGAAAGTGCCACAGATAGAAAGAGCACCTCGGGTGGATGTTATTGTCTGGGATACGCCATGATCTCATGGTTTATTCCAGTGTTTCTCTTAGTACAACTAAAGCATAGTACATTGCAACTTGCTCCGCTATTTGGGAAGCCATATGGCTTCGAAAAGATGGTGTCAAGACTATTTGACATGGATACCATAATGTTTCTTTGTGACAACCAGAGTTGCATAAAGATGACAAAGAATCCTGTGGAATATGGTACTGAAGGGAGACATAAAACTCCAGTATGTGAGTACCGATGAGCAAGTTGCTGATGTGGTGACCAAGCTTCTGTGACAATCTTGGTGTAGTTCATAAAGACTTTCCTCACAAGGAGGAACAATGATGCTAATACTAAAGACTTTCCTCTCAAGGAGGAACAATGATGTTGATACTGAAGACTTTCCTCGCAAGGAGGAACAATGAGGATGATACTACAGAATTTCCTCACAAGGAGGAACAGTGGTTATATGGACCCTTCTTGAAAAGGAGAAATAGGTCGAAGATATGGGCTCTCTTCGAAAAATGAAGAACAAGTCGAAGATATGGAATTTCTTCAGAAAGGAAGAACAAGTCGAAGATATGGAATTTCTTTAGAAAGGAAGAACAAGTCAAAGATATGGACTTTCTTCAGAAAGGAGGAACAAGTTGAAGATATGGACTATCCTCGAAAATGAAGAACAAGTTGAGACTATGAACCCTCCTTAGAAAAAGGGGGAGGAGGTTGATAATATGGATCCTTCTGGAAAATGGGGAGTGATGATGAGACTGACATCGATGATGGGATGACAGTGATGCTCCAAGTTGAAAGAGGCCAAGTATGCCTGAATATGCTGAAAAGGTCCAACATTTATTTGTGGATGATAGTATCCTCTCTCGAGGATAGCATGTATACCAATATGTTAATGAGAGTGGTCCTTACTAGCTAAGGATGGCCCTGTATAAGATGTTACTCTCATGGAGAGTACCCACATTCAGTTGTGGATACCGTAGAATAACACTCGCTCATGAGTGGTCCTAACCTTAGTTCTATGGATGCTCTACGATGAGTCCTCATAGACGACAGGATTGGCATTTTGTATGTAGTTGAGATCTGCTCTGCAAACAATACTCTTGTATGGAGAATATGCCTACATTCATATGTAGATTCCATAGAATAACACTCGCTTGGGAGTGGTCATAACCTATGTGGTCTGGATGCTCTATGATGAGTCCTCACGGATGACGTAGTATAACACTCACTTTGGAGTGGTACCATAGTATAACAATCACTTGTGAGTGGTCCTAACCTGTGTGGTATGGATGGTTTACGATGAGTCCTCACGAATGATGTGCCGACATTTTTTATGTGGTTGAGATCTTCTCTGCAAACAACACTCTTACATGGTAGAGTATACATACATGTGAGTGTAGATACTGTAGTATAACACTCACTTGTGAGTGGTCCTAACCCATGTGTTATGGATGGGCTACGATGAGTCCTCATGGATGACAGGCCTGGCACTAGGTGTGGTCAAGATCTACATTTAGTTGTAGATGATTCAACTGATTGATTTCATGGATCATGCTGATGGAGGATTGAATCATCCTTGGAATTATGTCCTAAAGTGATAGGGATTGATCATCCTGCAAATAGATCATGTGTACTGTAGGTAGCATGGCGGTGAAGGATCAAGTCGATCGAAGTACAACAATGAAGGACCAAATAGATCGAAGTGTAGCTGCAAAGGATCAAGAAGGATCGAAGTGATGCCGCAAAGGGTCAAAAGGATTGAAGTGCTTCTATAAAAGGATCGAAAGGATCAAAGTGCTGCTAAAAGGGATCAAGAAGATTCGAAGGCTGCTGCAGAATATCAAAGTGCTATTGCAAAGGATCAAGAAGATCGAAGTGATGCTGCAAAGGATCGAGAAGATCGAAGTGCTACAACAAAGGATCAAGAAGATCGAAGTGCTGCTGCAAAGGATCAAGAATATTGAAGTGTTGGTGCAAAGGATCGAGAATATTGAATATTTGCTACTGTTTGTGCTAGAAATTGTTTCCAAGGCCAAAGAAACAAGCCAACACAATCTCAAATATAAAACTCAATAAAACTAGGGTTTAGGGTTTGTTTAAAAGGTTTTTAATGGTTGTAAGCTTTGGGAACAATCAGGGAATACATTCATGAGCAAAATAATAACTAAATCATAAACAGAAGATGATAAAGATGCATAATATATCACACAAGATCGAACAGAAACACTATGCTGAGGTTCATTCATAAAAGACAAGCATCACCAGCAAATACACATAAACCAGTAATGAATATATCAATTAAGAAACTAAACAAGTTCAATAATGAAGCCAACACAGAAAACTGAAAGGGAAAAATGTCATATATTTCATAATTTCATCATCAAATGCATATGAGAGTCTTGGTACTTAACTCCTGAACAAGTCTGAAGACAAAAGCAGTCTGAAGACCTCCTGTAGCTCCCAAAAATCAGAACCCTTCTTCAGTCCCTTTGTCCCTATTTTATAATTACAAAGAATTAGTTATATATCCCCTTCATTAGGTCGAAATTGAAACTTTCCAGCAGTTACATTAACTAACTAACTCAACTAATTAACTAAAAATAGCAAATCGGATTCCTGACAAATATGGCGAATTTCTGGAAAATAGGTGTCAAAGAAGCTTCCATATCTCTCAATTGGTGACACCTGTGTAAAACATGAGAGAGGTTTTTGTGAATGGGTCTGTGATGGACAAAAACCTCTATTTTTAAAAAAAAATTCATCTCCAGTCAATCAGAATCTTCCCCGTAAGATGAACACTAAAACAGGAAAATATTAAATATTTAACATCCCTGAAAAATAGGCTGTAAAGATTAAACCGAATATTTCAAACCTTGATAGCTGTTGTAAAACTGAGAGAGTTTTTTGTAGATGGTTATCTTATGAACACAAACCTCTTTTTGTTTTCAAAATTTTCTCTCCATCAGCTTGTGGTTGGTATTTTACTTCAATAACTCAAAACAGGAAAAACTGAGCAGAATTCTGTTTCTATTGCCTCCTTTTTTCATTCATAAGTGCTTCTTTCTCTCCTTGCCAATAGAATGTTTGTTGTTCAAGGTGTTTAATATGTACAAGTGCATCTTCCAATTCATCCTTAAGCCGCTGATTGTCTCCTTGTAATTGGGCATAAACATTGTGGACACTTTCCAATTTCACTTCCAACTTTTTGACTCAATCATTGTGCTACTTAGATTCAGCCTTTAGGTCAGCCTTCTCTTTTTTGTAAGATCTGAACACTTTGTTGAAGGAGATTTATTTGAAATTCAAGCTTCTCTAATTCTAATTTATACAGACTAACTGAATGCTCTTCGCATCTAGCCCCAAGGACTGAATTTGCTTCAGCATTGTCTGAAATCTTCTGTCAAGGTCATTTCTGTCTTCTTTCAAGTAATAAAGTTCTTTTTGTAGTGCATCCCTCTGGTCCACTCGAAATGTGACCTCATTTAACAAATTGTTTTTGTCTTTTTTCAGTGTATAGACTTTCTTTTCTAAATTCTTAATAGCATCGACTGTGGATGATGATTTCTCCTTAAGATTGTCATTATCTTCTTGTAAATGACTAGTCTCTTCCTCTAAAAGATTTATTCGTTTATCAGCATCCTTCAGCCTCTCATTCCTAGCTTGGAGTTCAATTAACAACATTTTTTGGTGTTCTTGCAAGCATGCCAGTAATCTATCAAGTATTTTATCAAATCTACGTGCCAGAGATCTCTGCTACCCTAGGACTGCTAAAATTCTCATAATAACATTCCTGGATAAAACAACAAAAGCAATTCCAAAGTCTGTAGTATGAGCCTTCAAGTTCAATCTCCCATGGTAAAATAGTAGCAATTGTGATGGACTTGGATCATCCTTATACCATTGACACAAGTAAAACTAGCTAGCATATGCAGCTGAATTATATGTGGAGCGAACACCCTGAAGGTAGTTTAAAAGAATCTGCTGAATGACATGAACTCCACTTATTGGAGTAGAAAGTCCATTGCTTTTAATGCTTAAAAATCCTTGTCTATCCTTCTGACCTTGTATATACAGGTGAGAATCAAATGAAATAAGTTTCCTCCTGCAAAGGCAGTAGCAGCATACCCACCCACGGCATACAAGATCATGTCCAGTAACTCCTACACAGTCACCATGGAACCATCGCTGACAGCCATCACAAACAACCATAAAATTTGAAACTCTTCCCCCTAAACAGACAACACATATATCTTTCTGTGGGGCAGAAAATTCTGCTTCCTCGGCATTTAACTCCTGTAACATCCAGTGCCTGTCATTGCTGGAGGAGGAGGATGGCTGCAGGGTATTCTGGCACATTTAATGTCATCAGCAAATTTACAATAAGGTTCTCGATGATTACTTTAATGTTAGAAATGTCTCGGGAGTTGGGAGCTGTCAACAAATGAAGAATTCTTCCACATAAATGTCTACAACATTTCATCGTAGGTTCAAAACATTTAGATGGATTAGAATCACCATCAATAGTGTTACATTTAGCACTAACTATCAAAGTTGCCTCAGTGGGTTCTTGAAAAGTCACACTACATTGAACCAACTGAAGTACTAAGGCAGTTATCATCTAAATTGGCTTTTGTTCCTCATCGGGCAAATGATAAGCTCTCAAATTGTGTTTTGATGGTGGTAATTTCCCAATTAGTTCAATAATTTCATCCAAAATAAGCATTCGATGCTCAGAATATGAGCTGAAAACCGTGCATGCAACACCAATTGCCTTTAATTGAAGTAGTTGTATATTCTCAACCGCAAACATTGCAAGAGTAGTCTTGATCAACTGAAGAACAGAACTATCCCAGAGGCGCTCAATTGAAAGTGGATTCTTCAATGATGCAAGCATACTGCAGAGTTTGTGAAGCACATTGGATACCACAATAGAAACCTTGGTAGTTGCTGCCCTTTTAAAGTTTTAGCCCTTGCTCCTACGACGCCCTTTCCACGGTCTGTCATGAGGAGCTTCATTATAACAGATGATGACCACGATCTTCCTTCACGTCATAAAACTACCTGCTCTCATGATAATTTTTTGAGACACACGTATCAAACACCTCATAGCATGTGATTAGTCACTCACTGTTTGAAATCATGCCAAAATTTGCTAAAAAACCGGGAAAATTGAAGGTCGCTATATTCTTGTAGCGAGCCTTCATTAATTTTTGGCTCCAGCGCTACAAGAATAATTTTAACGCTATTTTATCGTTGTCTTACAACTTTCGGGAATTTTGTATGGAGTTTAAAAGCTGCTTGAGTAACGATTATGCATGACTATGCTCAGAATATGATTTTTGAGTCCATTATTTGATATGATGACTTTTGAAAAACCCTTTAACAAAATAAAAACAAACCTAAAGTTAAAAACTTGAGAATTTCAAAAGGAAGTTCAAAATTTCATATAAAAACTAAAAATTTCCTAAAAGAGGCAAAAATCAAATTAAAGCAAATGAATAACTTGAAATAAAAATGCAAATCAAACACAATTTGAAGAAACAAATCACTAACTTAACAGCTACGAAGGGTCGAGAAGATCGAAGTGCTGCTACAAAGGATCGAAAGATTGAAGTGTTGTTGCAAAGGATCAGAAGATCAAAGTACTATTGCAAAGGATCAGAAGATCAAAGTGCTGCTACGAAGGATCAAAAGATCGAAGCGCTGCTGCAAAAGGATCAAATGATCATGTGATGTAGAATATGAAGAGTAACTATTCTAGCTACTGATTGTGAAAACTTCCTATGACGTATAGATGTATTACCTCGATGTACTATTGTAATTGTCTCTCTGTTCTCTTATAGTCTGTGATGATGTTGTCAGTCGAATAACCTTCTTGTTAAGGGGGAGTGTTGAAATATTGTAACTTCAAAGGATATTCTAAATGTATTTTACTGATGTAACCTAAGGGAGATTTTATTATTCCTCCGACAGGGTGTTACTATTCTATTTGGCCATTATAGAGTCATGAGGTAAAACCTCCTATTATGTCGGGTCTTTAGTACACTAATTAATAATATAATATACTGTTTTTGAGTATTCCTAAGTGAAGTCGACCCAGACAGTTTATTAGGGTCAACTTGTCTAGTGCAAAAGTCAATTGACAAATATGTATAAATAGAGGAGCTATGGTTCTTATTTGAACACACACTCACTCACTTGTGTAGAGCATAGGAGAGAGAGAGAGAGAATAGAAGGAGGAGAAAACCTGTTTTTGGGTTTGTCTTTTATACATCTTATACAGAGGAAGTTTTGTTGGGTTTTCTTCCCCACGAGGGTTTCCCAGGATAAATCTTTGTGTTCTTTTTGTGGCTATGCTTGTCTATCTTTCAGTGATATTTTGCTTATGGTTATGCTGTTATGATGATAAATATCTGATATAACCATAAAATCTTAACAATTTTTTCAAAGACTGGACCTCATAACCAACCCCATGAATTAAAGAGTCATACCAGACCTGCAATACCTAAGTTTTTAGAGACCAAAGAGGTCCCTTACACTACTTATGATGTGTAAGGATAAAAATTTACATGTTGGAAGCTGGGTTTAATAAATATATATTTGATAATTGAAATGATGATTTAGAGAGATAGTGAGCCATGTTAAATATGTCTGATAGGATAATAGACACGTCTATTAATAAATAGACATGTCCTATAATAACTAATAATTAATAAGTAATTAACCTATTAGTGACTAAATAATAAACCAATTAGGTTTATTACATGACATATGACCTTGAAAAGATTCGTCCCTGAATCTTTAGTAAGCGTGCTTCAACTAGAAGTGTTGCCGTGAATAATGGTACTGCAGTTTAGAAGTTCTTGAAATATTGGTCACATTTCTATTCAAATATTTTCATGCATATGATTTTGTATATAAACACATAACAAATATATGGAGTATTCTTCTGAGCTTCTAATCTAATGGTGTTCTTTTGATCTTCTAATTTGATGTAGATTTCTTATATTTCTACATGCTTTGATAGGTTTTTTTTATCTATAGCGACAACTACTAATAATGGACTTACTTCCTTGTATCACAAGCTGGTCTTTAGTTATTCCTGAGGAACCTTTTGATGTTGAGATTCTAGAACATCTTGAGTTGCGACCACTGGGATAATGTTCATTTCTTCACCTATCGCAACAATTTTTGGGTTTTGTTCTTCTACGTTATCCCGATTAAGGTAATCCTGGACGCTTTAATTTTCATCATTGTATTCTTCTACGACTTTAATTTTTTTATAATTGTTGTTAACAATGACATCATTTCTAATTATATTTTTGTGTTTTATTATTATTACAATCTACGTCATCGTTGTTTTCTTTACAATTGATATTGCACATTGTGATTGTCAATATCATCTTGATATTTCATACAATTGTTTCCTACCTCTTATGTTTCATCTTCCTTGTTATCGTCTTCCTTAACAAGTCCTTGTTCTGGAGTTCCACTAGACAATTTTATAGATTTTTCAGTAGGCATATTAATGTGCCTTACTTCCCTACCTTGTAAGATTATGCAACGAAATTCAATGATGAAAAACACAAATATAGTAGCCAATTATATATGGATGAAAAACATAGGGACATGTATTTTCATTTAATAGACATGTTGCACAATATAACTTACTTAGCTAATTGATTTCTTAACCTAAATAGTAATAAATTAATGAGTAATATACATTAAGGTATATTACAAGTCATCTGGGCTTGAAAAGATTCGTCCATGAATATTCAGTAATAGTGCTTCAACTAGACGTCTTGCCGCAAATAATGCTACCGTGGTTTAGAATTTCTTTAAATAATTGGTTGCATTGCCATTCAAATATTTTCATGCATATGAATCTGTAGATAAACACATAACAACTATATGCAGTATTCTTTTGAGATTTTAATCTAATGGTACTTTTTTCATCTTCTAATTTGACGTAGATATCTGATATTTCTACATGCTTTGATATGGTTTACTTATATGTAGAGACAACTACTAATAATGGACTTACTTCCTCGTCTGACGGGTTTGTCTTTAGTTGTTCTAGGGGAACCTTTTGATGTTGAGATTCTAGAACATCTTGAGTTACGACCATTGGTAGAATGATCATCTCTTCATTTGTCACAACATATTCTGGGTTTTGTTCTGCTTCATTATCATGATTAAGGTCAACTTTGAAGTTTTTATTTTCATCATTACATTCTTCTATAAATTCAATTTTTTCATAATTGTTGTTAACAATGACTTCATTTTTAACCGTATTTTGTGTTTTATTACAATATATGACACTGTCGTTTTCTTTACAATTGATATTGACATTGTTATTGTTAATATCATCTTGATCTTTCATATCCTTGTCTTCTACCTCTTCTATTTCATCATCCTTGTTATCGTCTTCCATCACAAGTCCTTGTTCTAGAGTTCTATCATCTTCCATAACAAGTCCTTGTCCTTGTTATGTACATTTAACACTCTATCTTAGCGAGGGAGGCATTCTCTTCCATTCCAAGCTTGTCTCAGAAGTACATATACTTTGTCATTGATAGAGGCTTTTTAACACATCTTCATTCTTACAATATGCTCTTCAGTAGAAATGTACTAAAGTCTTACCTTACTAGACCATGTATATGATGAAGTGATACTTCATCTCAATGTCTTTTATCATAACACAATGTTTTTAGAAAGCTTGATATAGATTTGAGTGTCACAACAAATGACTGTATAATCAAGCTTTTAACCCAACAAATAGCTTCCTAAGTACACTACTCGTCGACAGGTAGTACTAGCCACAATACATGTTTGCTTCTGTAGTACTAGCCACAATATACATAGTTGATATTAAGATAAAACAATAGTCAGATAACACAACATATAATAGGTCTACTATGTTTCAAATACAATAAGGAACCTAATTGGACATGTAGTTTCCCTAAACTAGAAACCATGGATTTGAAATCTTTCATATCAAACTTTTACAACACATTAAATGTGTAATTTCCTTACAGAAGGAAAATATCATCTTTCCTTTTTCAATCTTCAACACTTGTTGACTTATTTAGAATATTCTATAGTTTAAAGAAGTTGTCTGTGAGCTTTCCATTATTTATGATCTCCTCCAAGGCCTGATCACTTTCAAAGTGGTTTCATATTCTTTTCTATGTTATGGGTACCCCACTAGCAACTATATGGCTACCTTACATCCCCAAGAGGTTTTTAATTTCTCCCTAATAGTCCTGATTATAATTCACTTGAGTATTTGATAGTCATTGATAGTCTCGAAGACCTTGACTATATATCTACTAATGTGGATGCACTCCATATCTACTATATATCTACTATGTACAATTTAGTATCGTATATGTTGCATGGATTAACTGAACCATGTACCACTACATATCTAATTTGATCCATATACCACTATATAGCTAATTAGTGTCTGTGTCATGCATTATTGCATGGCATACCAATGAGGATAAATCCTAAGTCATTCCCCACATGACTAACTAGTGGGGATATAATCTATCTGTTGTTGCCTATTGTTGTAAAGAAAAGTGTCCTAATGGGTGGTGTCACCGAGGCCACGAACATACTATGAAATTCACAAAATAATCAAAGTATTTATTGAAAGAGAACAAGACGTTATATATGATGTAGGAGCATCCTTGCTCTCATCAAGAATCTATGAGTTGAATAGACCTAGGGTCTCAATGATTGCCAAAGAAGATTATTTTGTAAAAATATTATAAAAAAATAAAAAAAAACTCCATAGGTTTCAAGATTTCTAGAAGTTTCTCAAGTGATGCGTCATAGAGATCATGTGTCAATGTGTCACTGCAACTAACTCCATGATTGTTAGCAGCTTGTGGTGGAGTTCAGAGTAACTGAGTTATTAGAGGTTTAAGATCGAATCTAAATTTAGAAGTTAGTTTCCATAAGTTTACGTATTATGTTTGATGCGCAGGAAGTTTCCTTCCATGCATAAATGGAATGTAAGCCTACGAGATAGGATATTAGAGAGAGACGACCAAGAGAGGAGGAATTCCATAGAGTAGAGTAGAGTTTTTATTTTGTACAATTTTTGTGGTTAATGAAAGAAGAAGAATCATTGTTTCTTATGTGTATATTTATGCATCCCAAATCAGTGATGAATCATGGTTTTTTTTATTTGAAAAAAATTGTGTTTAACTATGTGTAACATGATAGAAACACATTTTCTCATGATGAAAAGGTTGAAATGAAAGGTTTAACTTCGTGAAGAGCAGAGGGCTGGGTAGAACTTCTGAACACGATCTTCTAGTTCTAAAGAAGTAGGGAAATAACCCCTTGAAGGAATCAATCTAAAGTGGAGACGTAGAGGGACGAATTGAATAGAACTTATATAAGAGTATCTTTTTATTATTTTTTTGCTATAGGGGTTGAGTGGATGGGTTTGAACCTGGGATGTATTGGAGTGGTCAGGCGGCGTGTATTAGAACCTGTAAGTGGCCTTTAAATTCCATTGACAAAGAAATTCTTAAGGGGGTTTGGTACTGACATCGATCTGAGGAAGAATACATTGAAGCATTGAGGAAGAAAGAAAGCTAGAAACACAATCATTTGGATAAAATGAAGGAAATAGTGCCCAACCTATTTATCGAGGTTGTAGTGGAGAACTCGAGCACCATTGGTCAAAGACACTAGAAGACTGGAAAAATCCCTACTCATCATAAAATGGAAAACCACCCACATGCAAGAATATGATATACCTAGTGACAAAATCTTGATGAACTGTTGAAGAAAGGTTGTAGAATTTGTAGGAATCGATTTGTAAACCAGTTAGTACCTGGCGTTGAAAACTACATTGAAGAACAAGATCTAGAATGAGATAGAGTGCTATTTGGAATCAGGGTGCTATTTTATTCCTGTAGCATATAAAGAATGATGGTAGCATCTATATGCCTAAAGGAGAAAGGATTGATGAGGAGAGTTTAAGCAGGGATCTGGTTGAACCTGCACAAATTTTGGTATCATAGCACAATTCGTTCTTTGGGATTACATAGGTTACACTCTCTAGAGTTCAATAATAGATATAGAGAATATATACCATTTGAAAAGAGTTCAATGAGAGCGGTGATGCTAGAGCTTACAACAATAGAGATTGATAGGTAAAATGTTTTTACTCTTCAATTTTATTTTATCAAATAATTTGCTATTGAAAAATGCAAGTATGTTTTATGGAAAAGGAATCAACGAGTGTGGTAATGCCCTTTGGGAAGCAGAGGTCAAAGTAAGATATTTGCAGTGGAAGTAGTTGTTTATTTTGTAATAGATACTTTGCTAATAGAAGAAGTGTTAGTAGGATATACTAGACAGAGTTGAAGATTATAGTAGGGTGAGCTTACAACCAGCAGAAGATTGAGCCGAGACAGAGGAGGAGTTGCAATAACACATTGCAAAAAAAATAAATTTGTTGAACTGAGCAGGTCAATGAAAGATTGCATACAAAGGATACAAGAGGATTTGCAGAGGTAGATAATGATCCCTTCAAGCGCAGATGAGTGCATGAACAAGATCATTAAAAGGATCAAGGAGCTAAGGAGAATCATTTAGATTTACTACTTAAGAAATTTGATGAGGAAATTATGTTACCGAGAGTACCTTAATCAAAACAGGAAGTTATAGCCAAAGAGGAGAAGTGTTTGTGGGTACCTAGCAGTGAGGAGATGCTTGCAACATCTAAATAGATAGAGCAAGAAAGTGTTTTTGTGAAGGTGAGAAGACAGACCAATAGTTTGTAAAGAAGAGGATTCATGAATTGAGGAGCTTTGTATGTTGGTGAAGAAGAGGCTTGTAGCATGAGCAGTAAGGTCCTTGACAAGGATAACTAATTTGGCAGGGGTGATTGCATGCAAGAGGTAACAGTAATAGAGAAACATATCAGCAAAAGAAGATCATAATATTTAAGAGTAGTAATGAAGGAAACTAACAAGGGTTTCTAAGAGGAAGAAGTGCGTGGCCAAAACTTAGTTATTTCAGCTAAGGTTGAAATACAAGAGGACAATTAAGTGTTGTCAAATGAAGATGAGTTGTGGGTATAATCCTAAAAGCACAAAGGAGGAGTGCTTAGGAGGTTCCTGATAGAGAACCAGTGTTGCCAAAAGACCAAGTATAGAGGAGAGCTTGGTGAGGTGAATTGTAGCAGAGTGAAACTGTTATTGTAGAGGCTTGATGCAGCTCATAATGAGTGTGAGAAACTCATGAAGATGGGGAAGAAGATGAATACTAATAGTCATAGCAGAGGTTCAGGGAGAATCCACAAATATAAGAAAGAAGATGCCAATACAAATTGCATATGGAAGCAGATGAATGATGAAGAGTATGAGAGGGAGAAGGCTGGGATAATAGTCCATCTTGAAGTATTGATGGAACTGTTATAGAGCAATAAGGAAGACTAGAGATGTGGTTTTTTTATGAGAGGAAAGATGAAGCGGCATAGGCTATAGAAGAAGAAAGAGCAAGTGATGAAGGCTCAATGAGAGGATGAGGTACTCAAGGAAAGGGAGTATCAGGTATAAGACTTGAAGACTGGAACTTTATGTGAGCCCAAGAGGTCTCATGGTTTGAAAATTGATCTCTTGTGTATGTTTGCAGGTGAAACATATGAGGAAATACAATTTTTTGATATTGTCACAAGGAAGAAAGAAGATAGGTATAGTTTAAATTCTGTTCTAAAGGGAGAAGAGTCAGTTAAGTCTCACATGGAATATCATACATAGTTGAGAGAAAGTCATTAGAGGAAATTTCAACTCAAAATGGGCCTCCTAAAATGAACTAATAAAATAATATTTAAAATAATAAAATAATATTTATTAATTTTGGAGGAAGAAAAGAAAAAAACTACTTTTTTGTTTGTATTTTTGACATATCTCCCTGTGTTTTTACTCAAATTTCAATCGGGAGAGCTCGTTGGATGCGGAATTAAATTTTGCATCCAACGAGTACCCACTCGGCATACTTTTGACAGACCCCACTACCCCAAAAACAAGAAATACCTGAAAAATGGAATGATGATGTCATCATTCTGTTTTTCAGGTATTTCTTGTTTTTGGGGTAGCGGGGTCTGTCAAAATTATGCCGAGTGGGTACTCGTTGGATGCGGAATTTAATTCCACATCCAACAAGCTCTCCCGATCGAAATTTGAGTAAAAACACAGGGATATATGTCAAAAATACAAACAAAAAAAGTAGTTTTTTTTATGATACCTATCCCCAAATTTATATTAAAAAAGTGTTTAAGACCTATACGGTATTTGAAATTTAAAGCAATTCCATTGGCTAACACATGATGACATGGAATTTGAATAAAAGTTAAAAGGCCCATTTTGAGTTGAAATTTCCTCTAATGGTTGCTTTTCAGCATGGTGCAAAGGCTGAAAGCAGAGAAGGATTGGAACATGATGATGGTCAAAAGCAAGAAGAAGCAAAGGACATCAAGCATCCAAATGCTATGGTTGAGGAAGATGAGAAGAAACGTATTGAATATTTTCTAAGTCATATGGAAGACTTGGAATAACAATAGGATTTGATGATTGAATCATCAAATAAGACCACAGGATCTTATGGTTGTAAAGCTGACAATTTGTGTGTGATTGCAGATTTTGTAGGAGATAGACCATTTTCTGGGATTGTCTTGAATGAGGATGAAAGTTTCCAAGCAAAGTATGATGATGAATGGTTTTCAAAAGAAGATAAAGCTGAGTTATTGTAGTAGAAGGAGTTTATAGATTCCTTACTTAATGAAGGAAGTATCTCCAATCGAGATGAGATAGTTATGTCTCATATGATGGAACATGTGATTGGTGAGGACAAGAAGAAGTTGGCTTTCTTAAGGTGCCAAGAGGAGACTGTAGGATAGAAATATAAAGCTGTCACAGAGATGGAGGATCACAATTTTATTCTAATAAAGAATGAAGCAGCAGTGTCACAGAGAAGTTGGACTTGTGACAAAAAAGAAGATGGTAATAAGGATGGAGGTGAGACATATATGTCTAATGCTAAAGAAGAATTAGTCCTAGAACTGAAGGAAGCTGAAATGACTACCAGAATTAGTCAAGGAGCTGAAGGACAACTATTGAATTTTGTTAAAGAAGAGGAAGAAATATATACTAGAAATGATATGCAACATAGTGATGATGCGCTTAAGAGGAATCAAGAAGAAAGTGAATTGCTGAAATGTTTGCTGAATAAACATGGGTTGAAGATTTAGAATGCAGTCAGTGATAAGGAAGTGTCTCAAGTTTTGGTTGGGGAAGAAATAGATACTAGTTTACAAAACTATGGTATGTTTGCTAGTATACAGAGAAGTGTGAGTGAATATGTTACTACAGTCAGGGAATTGGAAAACAATTTACTTCTTAAAAGTAAATTAGATTATAAGGAGCATCAATTGGATATTACAGAGGGAGATATTTTCAAGGATATTCAAGAATTTTGGGTGGCATCAATATCTACAACAAAGTCTAGAGCAACATCAAGAGAAATAACAGAAGAAGAGGTAAGGAAAGATGAAGGAGGCAATCAACAATTTCAAAATGAATGTATGGAGTGCAGTAAAGTGCAGTGGTAATGTAACGGGAACAAGATTTGTTTTCGGCCGAAAATTGAATTGGAAAATGTCATAGATGAAGTAGGGGATTCAATGCAAATTCCTAAGAAGAGCTACAACAGAGTAAAGGAAGTAATCCACTGTAAATTTGAATGGAGAGTGAAGAATGATGAAGGTAAGGACAATGGAGCCCTAGGGACACATGAGTGAAAAAGAATACGATTCATGTGTGAAATGCTAGTTTAATGAAGGTAACATGCATGTGCAATAATTTGAGGGAAAACACTAGTGGTAAAGGGACCACTGAAGTGTTGCATCCAAGTTGTCAGACCATCACCAACATGTATGTCATAGGCCAAATACACAAAAAATACATAAAATGGAGAATCGAGGAATGATTTAGGCCATAGGCATCAATATAAAATATAGTCTCTTCGATTTGTATTGTCCTTTTGTGTGAGCAAAAACTAAATATCATCATGAATGGAGAAGTATTGATTTGATGGATAACATATTCCCCCTAATGTATGAGGTAAGAAGGGAATATGATGGCTGAAATACATTATAAAACACTGGAGTTGAGGAGAAAAAGAATCATACAATCAAAGTCTCAACAAGATACTTGAAACAAAACAAAGGTCATCTTACAATATAAACCCTGACATAAAGCCATGTTCAAAAGGACAGAACATGATCTCCAGTAAATGTAAATTATTTACATACATATAAATAGTCTAAAGAGACATCATGTCCACTAAAGATATACAAAGTTAATCATAGCCATTGAAATACAAGGTGGATCTTCATCGAAAAGGGAGATCATAGCCTTGAAATAACGCAATGGAGATATGTCTCATCAAATTTCAAATAAAGTATTACATGGTCTTGTGCAACTCGACTATAACAACATGTCATCCCAAGGTCTTCATCTAAACTATCTCAAAAGGTACGAATCCTAACCATGTGAATAAAGGAGTTGAAGTCGAACATGGAGGAAACCGTTTGATTACCAATCAATGTGGCAAATTTGTAACAAAATGAGGGAATCCACCTATATTGAAAATGGGATCCAAGGTACTTAGTACATTCTTACAAGTGTGGATACGAGGTTTTGAAGTCCAACACTTGAATAATATATTGAGTAAGAGAAATTGAGGCATTCTAATAACTCAATAGCAAGAGCATCTGCCATTGATGACTACAAATATTAATATACTATCTAAAACTCTAAGAATCGTTCCTAGATCAAGATGAGTTGAAGTCGATGGGAAGAGACCACTCAGAAGGAATGCATTGAGTAATCATGCATCATCTCACATGAGGAAAACTTGGAGATTGAATTGATATGAAATAAGTATGAGTACATATTGATACATTGATGATTGACATAGGAAGTCAAGAAAAATTGTAGAATGGAAAACATGGGTGATATGCTTGAACAATGAGCACAACACAAGAGTAACTTAGCCAGCTTTGGACATAAAGGGACTAATAACAAAAATATGCAATATAGGAGATATTGAGAGATTCTCCATATGATTGGAAGAGTAACCAAATGGAGGAGGAAATATATTGAGATTAGGTTTATCCTAAGGCCCAAACTAGAACCCCTTAACTAAACAGACTCAAGATTAGTGCTTTGTTCAAGGAATATTTGGACTTGCTGCTGTATTTTCAACAAATAACTAGAATATTTCCCTTCCCTTTCTCTTTTTAACTAGCTTTTCATTATTTTAACGAGCATGAAAAAGATAAAATAAAGCTCAATGATATCTTTCTTATAAAATTTTAACAAATCCTAGAAAGAAAACTCAATACCTTCTTCATTTTTTAACAAGCTCGAAGAAGAGAGAGAAGAATGCTTGATAGTGCACTTATCTATGGAATTTATCTTCATTTTATAATTTATGTCATTTTTTTATATGAACAAGGCTTTGGATCTCTCTATCTTTGTTTCTATCCAAAGGCAAACAAAGAATTTCTATAGGTGAGGATTTTCCAGTCTAGCCATGATCTGTTTTATTCATTCCACAAATTGTTCCAATGAGATAAACCTTTTTTTCCTAGTCCTATTACCCGAGGCATGGGAGTTCAGCATCCAATTAATTTCAATCTTCTTGCACCAAAATTATCTAAAGGGCAAGTCCTAATCTCTTTTGCTTGTTGTGAAATTCCATGAGAATAGGAGAGCTATGTTTCCAAGCATCCCATAAGCTTTTGACAATGACAGAACCCTGAATTCTAAACATGTGAGGAGCTGAAATAATATCACAAATACCAAAATTGCCTTGCAACTTGTCAAAGTATTTAACCTAAGAAATCCCATGGATAATTAGAGACTTCCAATAATCATTATCATCAATGCATA
The DNA here is from genome assembly GCA_001517045.1 of Pseudotsuga menziesii. Lineage (NCBI taxonomy): Eukaryota > Viridiplantae > Streptophyta > Pinopsida > Pinales > Pinaceae > Pseudotsuga > Pseudotsuga menziesii. Next base: position 32,661 of record LPNX010232383.1, read on the forward strand.
GTGGAAAATATCAATAAGGCCTGATCCTCCCTTAGATCTAGGAAGGAAGCAGATATGTCAGGTAACTAAAAGGAACCCTCTTTCACCACCATAATTATCCCAACGAATGATCTGAGAAGTGTTCAAGTTTATCAAAGTGAGGGTTGGAAGCCGACAAGAAACATAATATACATGGCTAACCTGCAAGATTCTAGAAATGATATTTAGTTTTCTAGCAATATGGAGATCTATGGAGATCTTTATACTGCCAATATTGCAATGTTCCCCTAAGTTTCTGGGATGCGAGAGTGTGGGAAAGGGGAAACATATGTTGGAGATGTGTGGAGACCATCCCCAAATTTTAGGGAAATTCAGGGGGGTGGGGAGAGGGGCATCGAGGTCATTAAAATTATAAAAAATATAATAATATTATAAATCTCAGCAGTAACAATTCATCCTGTATAAATATAATTTAAGTTGCTCCTTGTAAATACAGTCTAATTCTTCAACGATTCAACACACTTCAACATTGTGTAAATCCATGGCATAGATGTTGTAATGGGGAAATGTGACCAACGAACCCTATTTCTTCATGATTCCAGAGGGCATCACATTATTTGAGGATTTCAAGTCCAACATACAATTATACAAGAGTGAACTATTAATCCTATATTGGGATCCTATTCATCGATAGTAGCCTATGCTCGCCTCCTCTAGGCTTTTAGCCCTTGTCTCTACCTTGAATCTCAAAGTTGATCCTCAAAGGACATTACTCAACACCCTACAATTTTGATGAAACTTCATAAACCAAGCATTCAAATAAGGTAGAATTAGAAAAAAAAATCCATGCTTAATAAGTGATTTTGCTAGACTAAAGGGTACATTTAGATTAAGGTCACGATAGAGGAATTTAACAATTAGCACCACCAACATCAAGGTACATAGAGAGGTTGATGTGCTTTGATTAAATGACAATCTCTTAATCTCATAAATGATAAAATCCAGTGGAAATGTTGCAATCCTGAAATCCTGAAAAACTGTTCAGTCTGTTGAATTCTAAATGGGATCTAAAATTCGACTTTTTGCATATGAACTGCGATGAGGTTGGAACCACTCTCAAATATCCTGAAACAATTAATGGTAATGTTAAAATTTAAGTAAAAGTGGTATTTTCCTTTTCTTTCATTTTACTTTAAGAATTTAACATTACCATTACTACTAGAGGCTGGAACGCCTAGGAGCCCCTCACTTCATCGGTGTGCGCTTCAAAACAGGAGACGAGCTCACCCTTGCATTTCCTCAAGTTTCACCAAATTGGGAACGTGTATAAACATTTTGGAAGGAGCCCCAAACATCCGAAGTGTGGGAAGCAAGCTCTAGGGCAAGTCCCCATGGAACACTACAATATTAAAGTTCGATTTGAAGCTTATCCAGGTACCAATCTCACATGACACTTGGAGAAAGTCCAATCCCAAATGGAATATTCAGATATCTAACAATTTCTCCACCCGGAATATGTTTCCTATCTGGAGGATCCTATCAATGGGGGCATCAAGGGTAATAATCCAAATTTTGTGTTTGCGGCCAACCACTACATCAGAAGCAACACAGACAGTGTATAAACAGTCAAGAGTAAAGTGAACAGATCTTTTATTCAGGTAAACCAACAAAAGTCAATCATCAAGAAAGTGATTGTTTATTACCTTTGGACCTGCTGGAATGTTGATGCCACAGGTGAATCCTTGGGCACTCTCTGCTTCAAGGAGGTAATTAGTGGGGTTAGCAGCAATAACATATAGATATGAGTTGGCCAGCAACCTTGTCTAAATACTTCCCAAGAATCCAAAAGAATGTTGATATGGCTTCTAGGATTCATATTAAAATATTTAATCCTTGAATCTATTCAGCTCAGAAATAACAAGGACAACACCTCCATTACTTTGAGGATGATAACCAGCATGGATCTATCTAAAAGGGATCTACCAAGCATGGAGAGGAGAGGGATTAAATCTTCAAGGTGTAAACCCTTTTTTAGAATGAAAATGTTGAGGATATGTGTAATCCACTGTTTATTGTTTTAGTTTATCTAATTTATATTGTTTTATATGTGTGCAATTCTAAATAATTTAAATTTAATTTAAGCGGAACATGATATTTTTAATAATTTTTTTTCTTTTTTATAAAAGACACATGCCAAGTCTAAGATGAGCATGGAAGGAGTTACACATCTCTCCCCTACTAAGTTGTAAAATACACCTCTTTGGTACAACAAGTATAATATAAGCCACTCCAATAGTCCCACATTCTGGAAAGTAGCTCAAAACCAGCAGATTTATCATCATGTTTGATTCCTATTATCATATTTCTCACAAGCATCTTGTAGCTTGGGATGGTCGTCCTTTTCACATTCCTCATCAAGCTATTAGTACCAAGTTTAGCGATCACATTATTCGTAACATAGTAACCTAAAGTGATAGCACACTGCTTGACAAACTGTTTGGTCACGTCCTTGTAAGATTTAGGCTGGGGACACATACTCTTAGCTCTGCTTTTTCTTTTCTGGCCTACTTAGGCCAAGTTTAAAGTCATTTTGATTGTTTTGTTCAATTTGCCAACCTTGATCCACATTCATGTCCATCCCTAGATAAGAGGCAATTTAAGTAACTATTTTGAATTGATCACGACAAGCCTCTTTAAAAGGCTGATTTACAGGTGTAGTGCGAGGAACTAAATTGTCATGCGGATTAGAGTTCTGGTTCCTAGGATGACCAGAGTTTAGTTAAGAAGCTTTAGTAAAGATATATTGAGAAGGCTCTGATTTTGGTTTGCAATTGGGACAATCACAAATAAAATGATCTTTTCTTGGCTTTCATAGTACATTTGTTGGAAGATATGGCTTGAAAAAAACAAAAGGCCATATTTAGCTTCATATATTTCATCTCTTTTAGAACAACATCTAAAGCAAAGATTTTAATGATAGAGACTTTCAACAAGCATGGATTACCTTTTTGGAAAGATTTCTCTTCTCACCATGGATCAATATTTTATGAATGGGACCTCCTTAGTCTAAAAGGAAAGCTTTTAAGCCTCAACTTACATCAAATTGGAAATTGGAATTATTGGAATCAGAATTTCAAGAGTGGGTTAAAACTCAACATTGTTATAAACTCTTTTTTGATGGATTCTCCGAGGAAAACCAAGGGCCTATTGTCCGACCCTGGTGGAAATATAGAGTTTAAATACTCTTGGGGAGTATGAATCGCTTCAAACAATCAAGCATAAGCGTATGCCTTACTCCAAAGATCAATTGTCCTTCAAACTCACTAGGTTAAGAAATTTATGTTCTCTAGAGAGTCACTCTTTGTAGTGAACCAAGTTAGAAAAATAAGTATTAAAGGAGGAATGACTTGAGGCAGAATAATACAAAGAGCTATTTGGAACCCAAATCTTATTGATGAGGTATATATTTTTCATATTCATCGATTCAATAAAGGAACACCCACCAACACGTAAACAAGGAAACTTATTTAGATAAAGGGGTCCTCATAAAAAATAAGGACCCATAAGGTATTAGCTAGGTTCCTTGACATTGTTCATGCATAAAAACAAAATGGAAAAGGGACTTAAGTCTCTCAATCCACAATCAAGGAAATTTCTAACCTCCAAGTGGTATTCTATCAACCTCGAAAGACATGCAATCATGCTTCTCTTTATTATGTGCGATGGGGAAATCGATTTCTTGCATGCCTTTGATCTCTTTGTTTCCCGGCTTGAATTCCTTTGGGTATGCCCTCTTAAAGAACATTTACTCCACTGTAGGTGTGGAGGTGGGATATATCTCCACCAGAACATGAATCAATTTAGCTTCAATTTTAGGGTTGCATGCAATGAAGGTGGTTGGTGTTTGAGAGCATCATTCTAGGGAATTTCGATAGATATTAAAGGTATGGAATTCTAGTTACTTGGATGTTGCTTTTGAATATCAAGTCTCTTCAAAATTGAGCCATATTTAGTCATATCAAGTGACCTTTCCCTTGCTTTGAGAGAGGCAAAAATTTGATTATTGTTTAGTGAACTTATTGGACCTGTTTGTTTGTCGCTTGTTGGTTTTATTCTTGGTTTAATGTTTGTAGAATTTGTAGTGTTTGTTTGGTTATATATGGACTATCAATTAATGGGGTTGGCTTAGTGAAATATTGGTACTATTGTGGGGATATTTGTTTCATAATAGAACTCACAAGAATCGAAGCTACGACTAGAAGCATCGATGTTTTCGTACTTCTAGAAATGATAATATCTCTAACATCAAGAAAATATTAAGGAGAATGAATAAACAAATGGATGGCATGAGACAAGTTATTGGCTATGTTAGTGCATAGTAATGCATTATGGATTTCCAGTTAGAAATAGTCTTTAAAATTTTGGGATCCACGGTTATGTCAGTCATATAGTCGAAAGTCAAGTCATGTGTCTAGCTAGGTTCTTGGTGTGGTTATACTTCAAATTTTGGTCCTAAGACTCATTTTAACGTTGTGTTTTAATATTTGATCCCAAGTTAGTCATATTCTTTGTCCTAGAGAATCCATTATACAAAAAGTTTGTAAGGGGTAGGCGAAGGTTACTCATGAGTCTTTATCACAAATTAAGAGCTTGAAGTTGGTTTTCAAAACATTTCATGTAATAATGTCTTTTTGAAATATTCAAGGGTCATAATGAATCATGATGGATAGGTAACGCACACACTATAAAAACTTAGGAGATTTCACAGTGTAGGAGAAAATAAATCATGATTTCTTAAACCTTGTCTTTCATACCCTAATCGAATGTTAAAAGGGTTAATTTAACTAGTCAAGTCAATTTTTGGGTATAATCATGATTATTAGTTTAAGTTTAAAATTTCACTACAAATTCCCTTGAAAATTTGAAGCGACTGGCTTGTCTTGCTATATTATGTCAAATCCAAAGTTCATGTTATGATAGTTGATCTAAGGTAGATTTTAAGTTTCAATAGATAGTTTTGAAAGTGAATGATGATCTAAAAGTCAAGTCAGGTTAATGCTACGAAATCTTCTAAAGATTCATAGCACAAGTCTTATCTTTCAGGTTAGTTTTGGAAACCCTCCAAATCCCATTATTGCTCATGATGCTTGCTTAAGTTGGTGATTTCCCTTTAAAATTACCTACAACTCAAAACCATGTGTTAAGATTCACCTTATCAATGAGTTTAAAGTTCACTATGAATTCCTTATCGATGTGAAATTTCTTGTCACTGCAAATTACTTGTTCCTTGTGAATTTTTTTATTGCTTCTAATTGGTTGTTATCCAAGGGTTTACCTTGTCATTGCAAATTTTTTTGGCTTCCGTGAATATCCCCTCTATGCTACAAATTCTCCCTTTCCTATTTTCCAATTTGTTGCAAAACAATCTCGTTATAAAATCAATTTGCTGCAAAAATATTTCCATGTCCTACAAGTGGCCTTCTTATTGCAAATTCCTGAGATGCTGAATTTCTCTTTTCTACTGTTAATTCCCATGTTCATGTTCTGGACTCTGCCCATTTCCCATTTTCCCAATTGCTATGAAAATTTCCAAATGTTGCGAAAATTCCTAAACGCTGTGAAATCCCAAATTCGTTGCGAAATACATAGGCAATTTTTTCCTATTAGTAAAGTATTATTGTTTCACGATGGTCAATGAGCAAATGAAGAGATATAATAAAGGAGGAGTGTTGGTAAGATATGAACCTTATGATATGAATCTTATAGAATAAAATGCGTCTGTGTTTGAAATGTTTCAAAGGGTTGGTTGCTTAGGGTTTTTCCATAAGTTACAAGGAGGACATATGGAGGTGTGAAGACAATTTTCCTTGAACTATGATGGAGTGCAGACCAAGGTTGGCCCATTGGAGTTTTTTGTCTCAAAGAGAACAATTTCAGTCATCACATGGATGCCCAAGGATGGTGGAAAGTGGATTAAGAGTATGGGTATTGAAGTTGCCTTCTGTAATCAATTTGTTAAACCCAAGTTTAAGGATGAAACCCTTTTTGTTGGAGTTCCAAAGGCACACATTTAGGATCAATTTGATCTGCTGTTGAAATTCATACAAAAATATTTAACATGTGAAGGGAAATTTTAAATGGTTTATTATTATCACATCAAGATCCTATTGCATTTCACAGGTAATAAAACCATGAATCTACCCCTTTATCTTCATTGGATTATAGGAAACATGGCGGATAAGGTTCAGGGAAAAAAGAAAAACTTTGAGAATTCACTTTTCCATTTTTTCTTGATAAAGTTGTTGGTTTTAGAAGAGTTAAAGAAAAATAATTTGGATTGGGTAGCCTTTCTACTATCAACATGTTTTAGTATTGAAGTTGTAGGAATTCCTCATGCCAAAAAGAAGATACCTTCCCTTATCCAGAAAGACACTCAGACAAGAGAAGGAACATCAAAGGAAAGTAAGGGAAAGGAAAAAATACAAGCCAAATATACAAACAAAACCTCTGATAGCACTAAAGAGAAACAAAAAGACAAAAGGAAGTTTTTGTTTATTCATGAAGATGAAGAAGCTCCTGCACCAAGGAGAACCCTCACCAGATCACCAAAAAGAAGATCTCTGGCCAAATATTATGAAAAGGAAGAAATCCCAGTGGAGAAACAAGTACCAGCCACACATCAGGAATCATAATATGTTGATATAAACAAAGATATCAAGATTCAACTTAAAAGGGAACAATTGATGATAATGTAGTAGAGGGAGGAGAACACAAACATAAAGAAGCCCACTAGGAACATGCAACAAAAATAGAAGGTGAAATGAATGAGATTGAGGATCGGATAAAGAATGCGAAGATAATTGTTAAAGGATGGCTGATCACTAGAAAGCAATTGTTGAATATGAGAAGACAAAACATAACTTTGCAAGCAAAAAATAGAGCTTTGAAAGAAGAAATAGAGAGGGTGAAAATCAAAGTGTCAAACAGGAATTTGAATATCCTTAGAGAAGCAACAAAATCAAGGACTTCAAGGTCATAAAAATGCTTAATCCTTTCAATTTTTTTTCTAAAGAAAGTAGTTTTCCAGATATTGTCTTTTACATAAGAAGAAGAAATCTTAGCCAGTGTTAAATAAATTTTGGAATTATGGAGGAATGGTCAACTAGGTGTATTTTCATAAATGGAATGGAAAATGAGTTAGGAAGAAGGTTTTCAAGATCAAAGTACCAACTTGATTCTCCTATATTTTGAAAATTTTCCAAAGAACTAGTAATTAGGGTTTTATGCAATTATGATGGAGAGGGTCAATATATGATTTTGTCAGATCGGATAAGGAAGGATGCAGGTGATTGGTTCTTTAATTTTGGGGCTAGTTCATCAAAGGAAACAAATAAAAGTTGAAAAAAAGACATTTCACAACGTCCTCAATTTTCTTTACGAATTATCCTGGAAACACATTTTGCATTGTACCAAACTCGCTACGAAATCTTATGAGAAACACTTTTTGCAGCATTTCCAATTTGTTGTGAAAATTATAGGAAGTTACCTTCTAGAAGGTTCTAGATAGCACTTGATGATGCCACTTCTTCACTCAAGTTGGAAGAGATGAAGACTATGAAAATATTGATAAATCACCAAAATCAGATCTTGTAAAAACTGTATTTGTTGCTCTAGGATAGAAACCCTACTTTATAGGAGTTGGTCTATTTTGCTTAGATATTTTGTAGTTGTTTCTTATTTTTGAATTTTTTTGGGGATTTCGAATCCTCCAAAAACTTATGTAATATTTTGCATATATATTGGTAAAAAACAATGAGGTAGTGGTTTTGAGAAAATACCGTTGGTTGTATTTTTAAATTTTAATACAGATTTCATATTGATTGGAAATGGAATTTTTTCAAGGATTATTGTGTCCATGTGTTTCTGCTATTGTGATAATTATATGTTTGTTATTCTTGTACCCTATTTTCATTGATTGTGTTTCTTGAAGTATTTGGTTGAAAGTCAAAGTTTTGGAATTCATTCGAGATATAGAAGCTCTAGAGTTGGTGCAATTAGATACTCCATGTTTTCATCCAAAGTTGAACATGAAATTCATTTATTAATGATGCTTTATATTTAGTGGATTGTTGTTCTCTTTTTGCTCCCCATACTACAACAATTTTTTTCTTGTCAGAACACATTAGCTATCTTGCCCTTGAGTATATTTTATTTTCCCTCAGTTTGATTATCATTAACTATTTTATCTTTTGACCATATGCCCAATGGTTTTCCCTATTAGTCCATCCAACAAACATCTTAATACTTTGTTTCCTTTACAGTTTTGGTCACTATAATATTAATTTATATCTGAAAATCATCATAAATCAATTTCATAAGAGAGAGCATTCTCTAGTTGGAAGGACCAAAATCCAGCCTAAAGTAGGTTTGAAAAGGCTACCTTAGGGATTTTTTTGATACATCCCATAGAAATTACTAAGTGCTAACAGGCTATCTGACTAGCCACTTAGAAAACCTAAAGGAAAAAATGGCAGAGTTGGAGACTAGAATGTAGGAACAAAGCATCATGTTGGATAAAATGGAAAGTGAAATAGAAATGCACTATAATATGATTCCTGGTTTTGTCAAGGAACCCAATCAACAACAACCCAACCTATGTCCTCCAAAGGATCAATTACATATGGAGAATGTATGTGAAGAGGGTACAATACTGTTAGGATTAGTCAATAATGTGCCTTGTCCACCTTGGTTTATTTTAGTAGTTTGTTAAATTAGGGTGTGTTTATCACTTCATTATTGCATATGATATGTTATTTGGCTTCCTTATCCACTTGATGTGCCCTCATGCATCAATTTAGGATCTCCAGGGATAAATTGCTATATTTTAGGAGTCCACATTAAGTTGTGGGAGTCTTACCTTTAGTTATCTCTCACTAGAGTGGATTCATCCTTCGATGACCACCTTTAGTTCACCCTCAGTTAGCCCATGCACATTCTTTACATGATTTTTGGAGTTATGCACCCATGTTTGTCTTCTAGGTTCAGTTAACTGAATGATGACTAAGTTAGGTGTATGAAGTTGCACTAGTTTGCATGCATTAGTGTCTAGTCCTTGTCTAGTCATGTCTACAGTGATGAATTCAAATGCCTCATGATTAATTCAAATTATCTCCCTTGTATCATGTTATTGTTATACACAAATTAATGTAATATGACACCAATTATTGCTACTTTCTATTTTTTTCTTCAATGTTCAATTTCCCAGTGATTTTAACAATTTTTTCACTACTTTCCACTACAAATTAATTCCTTCATACTTATTTCACAATAAGGTTCAATTCATCCTGGATATCTTGTGGAATTTATAATTTTACATGGTATCATAGCTCTATAGAGTTGTTTTAGAGTTTTATGCAGGTTTTTTAAAGAATTCATAGAAAATTTGTTGTTGCAATTGTTGCAAGATGAAGAATCCAAATCCTTTGATACCTAGAATCCTTACACCTTTCAATTACTTAGATTTGAGGGAAAATATGCAAGTGTCATTAGTACCTGAGTGTCATTATAATAAATTCTATTAGTAATGTCTAGTTGGACAAGTCGGCCTTGACAGCTAGTGAAGTTGGCCCCACTAAGTTAGAGGTCAAGTCAACAGAAGAATATAAATAGGAGGCACCTCCCTTCATTTGTACTCACTCACTCAAGCTGTTCTTAACAAGAGAGAGAAGTGGTAGCACACCAAAAATAAGGAGGAAGTTGTTGTCTGAGTTTTACACTGCACCGGTTGAGTTCTATACTGAGGAATTTTTGTGGGGTTTTCTCCCCTGTGGTTTCCCCGAGGAAAATATATGTGTTCTTGTGTTCTTATGTTTTTGTGCATGTTGTTCTTTCAGTGATCTTCTAGTGGCTAATTGTTTTAAATATATCATCTAAACAATTTTAAAGAAAATTCAACATGGTATCAGAGCCACCCTGAAAGGAGACACTACACAACTAGGGTTTGTTGTTCTTAACAAATCCATCGACAGATTAACTAGAAAAGAGGTCTCCTCCAACTCACCTCTGAAGGGCGCATCTCTATGTGGTGACAGAACTGAAATCCAAGAATTTTCAATTTTGGACCCGTTACTGCTACCAAGACTATTTAAAGGAAGGAACATTAATAGAAAGATGAGCCTGAGGAATCGACTCAAAAGTGTAAGAGCTCAGAATTCAGAAATTATACAATACCACTTTGCAAGAGTGGCTCAAATCAAGGATCAATTAGAAGCCATCGGTGACATGGTTGAAGAAGAAGAAGTTGTAATAACAACTTTGAATGTCCTTCCAAGAGATTGGGAAGCTTTCATCCGAGGAATTTTTTCAAGGAGGAAACTAACCAAATTCCAAAATATATGGGAAGAATATGTCCAAGACGAAGAGAGGATATCAGCTAGAGAAGAAAATTTAAATGACAATGAGGATCAATCCTTAACTTCCCATACCAAAGGAAAAATAAAGAGTCATGAACATCCTCCTAAGATTCGAGGATTTAAAAGACCCAGGAGAGATTTCTCAAGCTTTGAATGCTTCAACTGTCACAAGTTAGGACACATTGCAATTAATTGTCCCCTGAAAGCATAAAGACTCAAGAAGATGAGAAGGTTTCAAGCACATGCTACTGAAGACAGTGATCGAGAAGAAGAAGAGGAAACAAAGAAGGATGAAGACTTCAGTCAAGAGTATGTTTTGATCTCTTCCCTAACTAGATCAATCTCACCAAGAAATGATACCTGGATGATTGATAGTGGTGCCTCCAAGCACATGTTTGGTTTCAAGGATTCACTGTTATGCCTTGAACAAAAGGAATCTCGACACAAAGTAATGTTTGGAGATGATTCCAAATATCCAATTAAAGGGTTAGGAGAAGCATCTTATAAATTAGATTTCAAAAAGCCTATGAAGATGAAGGATGTCCTATATGTCCCAGGACTAAAGAAGAATATTCTCTCCATTTCAGCCTTAGACAAGAAAGGCTTCAGAGTTTCCTTTATAGATGGAAAATTTCCCATGTGGACCAAAGGCAAAACTATCGATGATGCAGTAGAGATTGGAGTTGAAGAAGGAGGTCTCTACAAACTAAAGGGACATATAGATTATGCACTAACAACAAGTACCATCCATCCATGTGAGCTATGGAACAAAAGGATTTCTTATGTTCACTACAAGGCTATTCCAATTGTAAGCAAGGTGGTAACTAGTTTACCAAAAATTCTGATAAAACATGAAGGAGTGTGCAAGAGATGTGCACAAGGGAAGAATACTAAGAATCCCTTTCTAAAAAGTAATAGTAAGAAAAAAGGGATCCTAGATATTATTCACTTAGATATCTATGGGTCAATGCAAACCACTTCATTATGTGGGTACTCTTACTATGCCTCCTTCATTGATGACTATAGAAATACTTGGATATACTTCTTGAAAAAGAAGGATGAAGTGTTTGAAAGATTCAAAGAGTTTAAAGCCCTAGTAGAAAACCTTTTGGAAAAGAAAATCAAGATTCTAGGATCAGAAAATGGAGGAGAGTTTACTTCAAATGAATTCAATGATTTCCGTAAAGAGGCCGGAATAAAGAGGGAGCTCACCATTCCCTACAATCCAAATCAAAATGGTGTGGCGGAAAGAAAGAAAAGATACATCATGGAAGATGTGAAAGCTATGATACATGATCAATATGCCCCAATGTACCTATGGGAAGAAGCAGCACGGACAACAGTATATGTTCAGAATCGAATCTCTCACAGTGCTCTTGGGAATAAAACTCCAGAAGAAATGTTTTTTCAGAGAAAGACCGGAGGTAAGTCATCTAAATATCTTTGGTTGTGCTGTATACATTCATATTCCCAAGGAGAAAAGATCAAAATTAGATCCTTCAGGAAAGAAAGGATTGTTTGTAGGATCATTAGAGGAATTTTGGGGTCTAAAATGGGCCTCCTAAGGAAAATATTAAAATAATAGTTAAAATAATAAAATAATATTGATTAATTTTGGAGGAAGAAAGAAAAAAACTACTTTTTGTGTTCGTATTTTTGACATATCTCCCTGTGTTTTTACTCAAATTTCGATCGGGAGAGCTCGTGATGATGATGACATCATCATCACATTTTTTCAGGTATTTCTTGCTTTTGGGGTAGCGCGGTCCGTAAAAAGTATACAGTGTGGGTACTCGTTGGATGCGAAATCAAATTCCACATCCAACGAGTACCCACACTGCATACTTTTGACGGACCCCGCTACCCCAAAAACAAGAAATACCTGAAAAAATGTGATGATGACATCATCATCACGTTTTTTCAGGTATTTCTTGATTTTGGGGTAGCGGGGTCTGTAAAAAGTATGGAGTGTGGGTACTCGTTGGATGCGAAATCAAATTCCGCATCCAACGAGCTCTCCTGATCGAAATTTGAGTAAAAACAGAATGAGATATGTCGACAATACGAACAAAAAAAGTAGTTTTTTTTAATGACAAATATGTCAATTCAACCATTATGGTTGACTTATTTTATTGAAATTCTATTGGTTCTTGAATTCCAACTCACAAAAACTTATTTTGGCACGTTTTCTTATAAGGCCCATTTTAGACCCCAAATTTCCTCTAATATAGTGAACAGTCAAAATCCTACCGAATATATATCCCTGGGTACTTTCAAATTGAGCTTAGAAAATATGTTACATTTGATGAATATTTAGCTTTCAAGAAATCAAGAAAAGACAAGGAATATGAAGAGGAGCATGAAACTCCCAAAACTATTGAAAGTACTAAATAAGTTGGAGTTGAAGAAGAAGACCTGATACCTGAAGAACATGATAATATGACTGAACCTTAGCTACCTGAATATTTACCAAGTGAACTGATTTCTCAAAAGAGAAAACCTTCTTGGGCTCATGAAGCAATTGAAGAAGCAAAAATACTTGGTGCTCTCGAAGGAGCCATCTGAGAAAGGAAGAAGCCAAAGTCATACCCCAACTACATGGCTTTGATGAGTGATCTAGTCGATAAAGAACCAACTTGTTTTGAAGAAGCAATAAAAAAAAAGGAGTGGGATGATGCAATGGTTGAAGAATACCAATCTATTATGAAGAATGATATGTGGGAAATAGTACCTAGAACAAAAGTGGGTAATGACACGAGAGTAATATAACATTCACAACTTGTAGATACATGCTTAGATTGACAAGAGCATGTTTAAAAGATTCCAAATTGAGTTTATGTATGGCCATTGCTCTCAAGTTATCATGAAATGGTGTGTTTTTGTTGCGAATGATCTTAGTTTATCATAGTGGAGGAATTAAATACATAAAATTATATAATATAATGATTTAAAAGTTTAAGCAATTAGTTTAATCGATTGTCGTCCTCATTGTTAGGTTCCTGCTTCAATTAAGAGAATGGTGTAAGGAGTATTGAATTTTATTTTAAAAACCCATTATGGAAAAAACATGTGCCTAGTTCAAATCCTCATCGTCGATGCATACTATTCTACATTTATGGGTTTAATGAGAAAGGAATCCACAAATGCGGGATGCATCCCTACGGTTTCCCCACAAATGTGTGTGTGTGTGTGTGTTCTCAAGGATTAACCTCATGGAAACCCCTATGAGTACTTCCCATGATTCATGGATGGTAAACAGGGTAATCCATTGACCCTGATTACAAATCTTAACCCCGAGGGGATCAAGAGAGTCAAACATGTGACCTCCCCAACTTTAGGGGGAGATATCTCACGTCTAGCTCATGGAAGCTTCAGCTAACCCTCTGGAATACACACACACACACAGGAGGCCATTCTGAGAACATTCTAGGTGTCTTTATTTCAAATGGAAAACTTAATTTTTATATGATAGAGAGAGTGGTATCATCAAGCCTTCCATGTGCATTACACAATGCTTGAACCTTTTATTTGGCATGAACCCTTCAATTATTTTCCAATGCATGACACGACCCCACATCCAATGAGGAATATTAGGAGAGGAGACCATGCCCCCACATTCCTCCATGCAACACCACCGCACTCCACATCACTATTTTGTTGACTCACTTCTACCACGATCTACATCACCACATGCACTTTGTTCCTCTGCACTAATTCGCCTCTACTATCTTTTTCTCATGTTTCCCTCCATTGCAAACTAAATGGTCATTATTGCCTTGCAACACACATATGCATCACATGTAGATATGGAATGTAAATAATGGTCTTTTTACCCCTTGATTATAATTCCTGCACCCACATGATTGGAGGTTGAAAACTTAAATTATTGTGTTTTAGTCAATGAAATGTACCCAATAGTGATTAAAGTTGTACAAGTTGGAAATGGGATTTGAAAATGGTACTTATCTCCACCACTTTTCCCTTTATCCTTCAACATTGCTATTAGTATCATCATTTGTCAAATTGTTTAAGGTTTCTGCAAAGAGGACAATAGTATCTACATGGTTGGAGCATATGTGAGAGATGTCACCAATGAAAAAGGGGGAAGCATCCATGGGTGATACTATGAATTCTTTGGCTCAGAGCGACAAATTATTATGTTGGTAACTATGTACAAGTGGTATTTAGAGAAACTAGAGGAAAAAATCAAAAGGAACATAATGTTGACATCAAGATTAGTGAATGTTGGATGTGCATTAGATGTTTTATTCTTGCATGAAGTCATTACTAACCTATTTCTCCACCCTTTGGAAGATATAGTATATCCATCCATACTCCACACCACCTATGCATGCATTGGTGTGTAATAAATTTGTAAGTACATAGTCATAAAATTGGAGAGAGGAAAAGGTTTAAGTATCCCTTATCCTTGTTGTTTTCAAAAAGATGTTGAAACCCTGAAAGCGTATTGGGATGTTCAAAATGTCTAATGTTCATTCCTTACTTATCTCACATGGTGGTGATTTTCCTTTTTTTTTTCAACGAGATGGTGTAACCCAAGCCCAAAGCTATGAAGTTGTACCGTGTGAATATAATGGAGTTGATTGATCCCTATCAAGATATGGAATGGTTTTTAACCCAATTGGTTGGATATGGGTCCACTAATTGTATGTAACATTTTACATCTAATACACTTTACACAAGAAAAAGGTCTTTGAATTATGTTTGGCCAGAATTATGTTTGAAAAGATAAAGATTATGGTCACAAGAAGAACCATGACGAAAGAAGAGTCTGCAACGAAAGAGAAGTTGCGATAGGAGAAGCAGCGATGGAAAGATCGACGACGAGAGCAGCCGCGACGGAAGGAACCACTACAGAAGAAGAGTAGAGCAGTTGAAAATAACAGCTCGATTGATCATGGGTAAGGAGTTAGTTAGAATAAAGCATGATTTTGGTAATAAAGCATAATTGTATTTTTGGGCCGATAGTGCCTATTGTTAGTTGTCACTAAATGTACAAAAATAGAAATGACAGCCTCTCGGCTAACAAAAAAGAGTCGGTTGATTAGGACATGTAGAAGCTTATAAAAGGGTGAACCCAAGTTGTGTGTGGGGTTGGTTGGTTTCTTGTTGTGTTGTTCATCCTGGGGTTTAAGTCACTATTTAGGTTGAGAGAGGAAGAAGATAGTTGTTTATCTAGGGAATCGATCCATTCTATGTGTGGATCAATAATGGAGTGAAGGAGAGATGAAATACATAGACCAAAAACTAGAGATCATGAGAGGAGAGAAGTCTATGTGAGTTGTAAAGAATACTTAGAGAAGAGTCTGCAAGTTGAGTGCACAGACAAAAGGTGCTAACATAGTTCTCATGCTAGATGAAGAGCACCTTTGTGGTTTCTCTCGGATGGGTTTCCACACTAAAATTTGTCTATGTGTCTCTTTGATGAATATGTTTATGTCGAATGCATGCATATTGTGAATAAGTAGATCTCAATATGTCGCACCGCATATGTTTATGAATAAACCCATATATATATGTGTTGTACCGCTTATAGAATGAATATGAGATAAGGATTTTATGTTGAATACTGCAATATGTGGTGACTGGTAAATAGACTGTTATCTTGAATAAATAAACAAGGAATAAGAAGTATAATCCTTGGCTTCAGTCGAGCAATTTGATAAATTACTGCAAGAGTAGAGATCCCCACATAATTGCAAAAACCTAGTTCTAGCAGTTCCCAATAAGATGTCTCAGGTGAGACTACATCGTGTCACAGGTGCTGTCGATGGGGTTCTCCCCTGTCGGTCCGATATCTTGGGTTTTGTTGACAACTAAGGATATGAACTTGGGTCAATAGGAAGAACACAACATGGTTGAGATTGTTTATAATTAGACTTCATACCAATTACTTGAGTATCAAAAAACTAGGAATTTTTACATGTCCTCTTAATATTTGTCCTCATTTTAAAGAATACTTTATAGAATCTATCGATTAAGGATGGCTTAGATCAAAATGTTAAGTATGCATATTTTTGGTACTCACTGTTTTATAGCATAAAGCCTAATTCCATTTATGTAAACTAGAAGATCTATCTGCAAGAAAGATACAACAAATGATTTTGTGGAGAGAACTTGATTCTTTAGTATTAAAAGAAAGAAATTTCATAATAAGGATAATTTTTTCAAGGAAGATAATCTTACTTACATCAAGATGTATGGTTTTGAGGGAAATTCCTTTTGTCTACCCAAGTTTGTTTGTCATTATTTATTCTTAACAAAGGTTTACAAATAATATGCAAAATGTTGGTGTGTTTCAATAAAGCATAAATAACAATGTTTTATAAGAATATTTCAATAAATTGTTAATATAAAGATTTGATTCAACGTGATGTTTGTAAATAAAAAGCACATTCTAACGACTTTATTGAATTTCCACACAATTCATAATTAGGCCTTCCAATCGCTATGAACGGATGGAGATGAATATACTAAAGACAGCAAATGAAGATATGATAGATATAGTTGCAATGAACTTCTCTTTGGGTAGGTCATGTTAATGTAATTGTAACTTCGTAAGATATTCACTTGTATATTTCATATTGTATTTATTGTAACTCCGACAGAGATGTTTATTCCTCTGTCTGGGAGAGTCATTATTGTATTTAAGTCATGTAAAGTCATTGAGTTTAACCCTCCATTGTATGTCGAGGAATTAGACCCCAGAGTTAAGTTGTAATAAGGTTATTAGACTCTCCTAGAGAAGTCAGCCCAGTTGAGGGAAAAATTCAAGTAAAGATAAAGTATAAATAGAGAGGGTGCCTCTCTATTTATGTACATCCACTTACTCATCAAGTTCACATGAGTAGAAGAGAGGACAAGTTCACACAAGTAGGAGAGAGAGAAATTGCTGGAGAACATCTCTATATTTTGGGTTTTACTTTTGCTATTGGTGCTCATTCTATCTTTGAGGATGTTGTAGGGTTTTCTCCTTTATGGTTTCCTCGAGGAAATTTTTTTTTGTGTCTCTTGTCTCTTGTGATTATTGTTATGCATGTTATTCTCTCAGATAAGATCCTAGATCATATTGAATAAACTGTAAAACTATAACATGGTATCAGAGCCAAACTGAGAAGAAGGCATGGTACAGCTGCAGAAGCTAGGGATTCTTAATTTTTGGATCTCTCTCCACATATCATCAAGAAAAGGAGGCTATGACAACTCTCCTTAGGAGGGTGCATTTTTCTGTCAAAGCAAAATTTGATTCTAAGCATTTTCTATTTTTGGCCTATCACTACTGCGGGAGATTAGGGTTTTTTCACAGAAGTGTAATTTTGGAGTGTAATCATCCTAGATTTGTTCTCCTCAAAATAAAAATTTTGAGACCAAGATCGAAGTTTTTGGTTGGGTAAAACTTCGGGAAATCCAAACCCTAGTTTAACTCTGGACCATAAAAACCAGAACTGCAGAAGAACAGCTCCAGATCCAGCTTGAGAATCTCAAATTGGTAAGATCTAAATCTTTTGTATTTCCATTTGAGGTTCTCATTAAAGATGTCTCACCACACCAAGCTTGATGATAATCTTGAAGGAGTTGATAACTTCTGAGCAGGGAAGCATAGGATTTCACTTGTCTTTGAAAAGAATGAATTGGACACCTACATAAATGAAGAGGTTCTAGTTCCAGAGGGAGATGATGCTAAAGCCTTACACAAGAATAACTTGGTCAAGGCCAAGAGGATTATTGTTGATTCTATTAAGGATCACCTTATACCACATGTGTCTTCCTTAAAGACACCTAAAGAGATGTTTGATTCCTTGACCAAGCTATTTGAAGGAAAGAATATAAATAGGAAGATGACCTTGCGAAATTAGTTGAAGAATGTGAAGATACAGAATGCAGAGACCATATAGTCATACTTTACAAGGGTCTCTCAAATCAAGGAACAACTTGAATTTGTGGGAGAAGACATAGAGAATGGAGAAGCTATGATGACCACCTTGAATGCTCTCCCTAGGTCATGGGACTCCTTTATTCAAGGAATTTGTGCTAGAAGAACGTTAATCACTTTCAGTAGGTTGTGGGAGGAATGCTCATAAGAAGAAGCTCAAATTATAGCTCGAGAAGAAAAGATGGGAAATTAAGATCAAGCTCTTATAACACACACCAAGAATAACAAAATGGAGCACTGTCATCACAAGAAAGGAAAACATCACCACCAGAACCAGAGGGATAACCTTAGAATACCCAGAAGAGATATATATAATTTCATATGCTATACTTGTGATGAGAAGGGACATTTTTCCAGATATTGTCCCAAGAACAAAAAGAAGAAGAACTACAAGAAAAATACATCATGCTGACACTGCAGAGGATGATGAACCTCCTAGGAAGAGAACCAGAGGAGACAGTGAATATTCTTCAAGCGATGAAGAATATGTTCTGATTTCAGCTCTCATAGGTACTATTCCACATGGGAGCAATGATTGGCTTGTAGATAGTGAAGCGTCCAAGCATATGACAGGATTTAAGGAATCGTTTGTGAATCTATCTGAACATGAGTCACCTCACAAGGTGAAACTTGGGGATGACTACCAATACCCTATAAAAGGAAGTGGTGAAGCCTCTGACAAGCTAAAACCTGGAAAATATTTGAAGATAAAGGATGTTCTATATGTACCAGGACTCAAGAAGAATCTTCTCTCCATATCTGCATTGGATGCACAAGGTATGAGGGTTGCATTTATTGATGGCCAAGTTATTATGTGGCCAAAAGGAAATACCATAGATGATATAGTAGTGATTGGAGAGCAAGAGGGAGGCTTATAGAAACTAAAGGGACAACCTAAACATGCCTTGGTCCATGACTCCATGGATCCAAGTGAATTATGGCATAGAAGGCTTGCACATGTGCACTATAGAGCACTATGACTTGAAAGAAAAGCAGTTAATGACCTTCCTGAAATCCAGAAAAAGCATGGAGGCATATGCAAAGGATGTGAGAAGGGAAAGAGCATAAAGAAGTCATTTCCAAGTAGCGAGAGCAAAGAAAAAGGAATCCTTGAAGTCATCCACTGCGATGTATGTGGTCCAATGTCATCTAGTTCATTGAGTGGGTATGTATATTATGTTTTCTTTCATTGATGATTTTTTTAGGAAGAAATGGATATATTTATTAAAGAAAAAAGATGAAGTATTCAACAAATTCAAGGAATTCAAAGCCTTGATAGAGAACCACACTGAAAAGAAAATCAAGACCCTTCATTTAAAAAATGGCAGAGAGTTCACATCAGAAGATTTCATGGAATTATGCAAAGATTCAAGGATTAAGAGGGAGTTGACCATTCCATACAATCCATAACAAAATGGAGTTGCAGAAAGGAAGAATAGAATGATTATGGAAGCAACAAAAGAAATGCTTCATGATTAGGATCTTCCTATACATCTATGGGTAGAAGCTGCAAGAACAATCGTGTATATACATAATTGTACTCCTCATAGAATACTAGACAATAAGACACCAGAAGAAGATTTATCCTATGAGAAACCATAAGTCATCCATCTCAGGATATTTGGCTTCCGAGTGGAGAAAAGAACAAAGTTAGACCCTTCAGGAAAGAAGGGAATATTTGTGGGATATAGTGAAAGCTCGAAGGCTTACGAAATATACTTTATAGGGTACAAGAAGATCAATATCAATAGGGACGTGGCATTTGACAAAGACTCAGCATACAGCAAATCCAGAAAACTACCTATTGAAGACATTGAATAACCATAAGTACCTAGGGTCCGAGATACAACAATGAATGAAGCAAATCCAGAAGAAGAACGAGAAATGGAAGAACCTCAGGAACCTGTAGATCCACTCCATGAGAAGAATTCTCACAAGAGGAAACCATCATGGGTATGACAGGAAATTCTAGATGTAGAGAGATATGGCACTCCAGAAGGAATACATAGAGAAAGCAAGAGACCTAGGCCATACTCAACTTATGTAGCCCTTATGGGTGACATCATTAACAAGGAACCTTCCAACTATGAAGAAGCAAAAAAAAAAAAAAAAATGTAAGGATGCCATGGTCCATGAATATTAGTCGATCATAAAGAATGATGTATGGGATGTGGTCCCGAGACTAGAAGGGAAGTCTATTGTGTATTCCAAGTGGATCTACAAGATCAAGCATGCTGCAGATGGCAACATAGAGAAATATAAAGTGATATTTGTGGCATGTGTCTTCTCCCAGAAGGAAGGGATAGATTATGAGGAAACTTTTACACCTTTAGCCAGATACACTTCCATCATAATAGTACTTTCTCTTGCTGCAATGATGAAATGGAAAGTGCACCAGATGGATGTCAAGACAACATTATTGAATGGTGTAGTGGAATAGGAAGTGCACTCAAATTTGAGACACATGACATGCAGACTCATGTGTTCAAATTGAAGAAAGCTTTGTACAGATTGCAGCAAGCGCCAAGGACATGGTACGATAGGATTTACAGATTCCTGACTAGTTTGGGCTTTACCAAGAGTAAAGAAGACTCCAACCTTTACTACAAGGTTGATAAAAGGAACCCAGTAATACTCATACTATATGTAGATGACATGTTTGTGACAGGTGAGGATGGGTTGATTACAGATACAAAGAGGAAGCTTGCTACTGAGTTCAAGATGAAGGACTTGGGCATGATGTATTATTTTCTAGGTATGGAGGTGTGGTAGAGTGTAGATGGATTCTTCCTTGGTCAAGGGAAGTATACAGTAGAGATCCTTAAAAGGTTTGGGATGAGGGACTGCAAGGCAATAGCCACAACCATGGCATCGAACTTGAAGCTACTTTGTGATGCTTCATCAGAGTTAGTTGATGCCACAATATATCGTCAGATGATTGGGTCATTGATGTACCAAATGAACACAAGACTTGACATATGCTTTGTTGTGAACACTTTGAGCCAGTTCCTGACAGATCCAAGATAATTTCACCTAGTTTCTGCAAAGCATATATTGAGGTACCTAAATGGTACAATTGATTATGGGATCAGATATGACGCGAATCAAAAGGTTAACCTACAAGGTTATGTTGATTCAGACTGGGCTGGCAGTGCCGTAGATAGAAAGAGAACTATGGGGTGCTGCTTCAGTATGGGATCATGTGTGATCTCTTGGTTTAGCAGGAAGCAGTCTTGCGTGGTGTTGAGTACAGTCGAAGCAGAGTATGTCACAACTTGTTCAACTAGTTATGAGGTAGTATGGCTTAGGAAGATACTATCTGATTTGTTTGATCTCTAGTTAGAGGTGACTTGTATCTTTTGTGAAAACCAAAGTTGTGTGAAGTTATCTGAGAACCCAGTGTTCCATGACAAGTCAAAGTATATTGAGATCAAGTACCACTATATCAAGGATATGGTGCAGAGATGAGTAGTGAAGCTCCAATATGTTGTGATAGACGAGCATATAACCAGTGTGTTGACCAAGCCACTAGCTAGAGTGAAGTTTGAATACTTCAAAGAAAATCTTGGTGTACTTTAGATCAAGGTTCCCTCCAAGGGGAGGTGATGAGTCCAGAAGAAATAGATGCACGTGAGCCTTTCTCACATGGTG
The DNA here is from genome assembly GCA_001517045.1 of Pseudotsuga menziesii. NCBI lineage: Eukaryota > Viridiplantae > Streptophyta > Pinopsida > Pinales > Pinaceae > Pseudotsuga > Pseudotsuga menziesii. Next base: position 54,657 of record LPNX010232383.1, read on the forward strand.
GTAGGTGTGTCCTCCCATGGTGCATATGTAAGGGTTGTAGATGTTCCAACATGGTTTAAATGTGTGCATCTAGGTGGTGCTCCGTGTGATGATGACATGATCTGAAGATGATGATATGGTAGTAGGGGATTCAGGTTTTGTAAAGGCGTATAATGAGTCCTGGGAGATCCTTCAGGTTTCATAGAGGCATATAATCAGTCATGGGATGCTACTTCATGTTTTGCAAAGGCATAAAATCAGTTCTGGGATGCTCCTTCAAGTTTTTCAAAGGAGTATAATCAGTCCTGGGATGCTCCTTCAGGTTGTGCAAAGGCATATAATAAGTCTCAGGAGATCCTTCAGGTTTTGTAGAGGCATATAATTAGTCCTGGGATGCTCCTTCATGTTTTGCAGAAGAAATGTAATAATTTTAGAGCTATACCTACTTGATGACTTAAATACTCACATAGAGGCTATGCCTACATCCAACATGAAAAAGGGATGGATCTGTAGAACTTCCTATGATGAGTAGATTCGAGAGATATCACCATTTGATCGAGATGATGAGGACAACAACAATGGTGACAATGATGATCCAGCATTGAAGACTTGTTCCTATACGTATTGATGTCTGTGTCAAGAGAATACCTTCCTAGTTAAGAGCGAGTGTTAATGTAATTGTAATTTCAGAAGATATTCACTTGTATATTTCATATTGTATTTATTGTAACTTCGACAGAGATGTTGATTCCTCTGCCTGGGAGATTCATTATTGTATTTAAGTCATGTAAATTCATCGAGGTTAACCCTCCATTCCATGTCGTGGCATTAGACCCCAGATTTAAGTTGTAATAGGGTTATTAGTCTCTCTTAGAGAAGTCGGCCATGTTGAGGGAAGAAGTCAAGTAAAGATAAAGTATAAATAGAGAGGGTGCCTCTCTATTTATGGACATCCACTCAATCATTAATTTCGCATGAGTAGAAGAGAGGACAAGTTCACACAAGTAGGAGAGAGAGAAACTGTTGGAGAACATCTCCATATTTTGGGCTTTAATTTTGCTATTGGTGCTCATTCTATCTCTGAGGACATTGCAAGGTTTTCTCCTTTATGGTTTCCTTGAGGAAAAAAATATTTGTGTCTCTTGTATGTTGTGATTATTTTTGTGCATCTTATTATCTCAGATAAGATCCTAGATCATATTGAATAAGTTGTAAGAATCTAACATGTCTAAGAGAACAACAACTATTTATCTTAGGTGCTTTTGTAATGCCATAAAATTCACCAAATGAGAAACCTAGTTTGGTTACTAAGACACATATTCATGGATCACAGACAAGGGCTTAATAATATCCAACTATCAAGGGATTAAAACTAGCTTAAAACAATTGGGTAGCTTTGTTAGACTATTGACCCTGACCTTGACATAAAAACTCAAACAAGATTGTGTCCCTTGTAATAGATTTTGGTACATTCATTAGAAAGGGTTTAAGCTCCCTAGGAACACAACTATGTTTCTTGTGAGAAATAAATGTGGGGAGACAATCCTAACCTTGACTATAAGTCATTTTGTGATTTTGAGGGAGGAATTACGATAGTTAGATTATTTAAGTTGCTTATTTTTGAAGGGATAATTTTGGTATCATGAACCAATGTTTGTTTGATTATGGTTTGTAATGGAGGTATTTCAAACTTATAGTCGTCTATGATTTACCAATATTGCTTTTGAGTGCAAGGTGAAGAAGACATTCTAAAAAAAGATTATTTGGGTCCTTCCTTTGTGTTCACTAGTGAATGTTACCATAAATGGCATATGTCAAAGTAAATGGTATACATGAAAATCTGAATGAAATGTGTTGAAATGGAATTTCAAGAAAGCAAATAATTAGAAGTGCTAAGTACTAGAAATGAGTCCATTTGTTGGCTAGGTAAATTCCATAAGTTTGTGAGCAATAACATTAAGTGATAATCAACAATTAGTTTTAGATGTGTTGAAGGCGGTATTGTATACCTTCAATCATTTATGATCCTCTAAGACCACTTGAAATGCTCCCCATGCTTTCAAGCTTATAACAACCATCAATTGCCCTCACTAGATTGATTTTTCATCTCACCTATATGATATCCATATAGTTACCATGAGATAATATTAGTATTACACATGGTTGTATCACACAACGTTCCTTTTTAAATCATGGGCATTATAAATATTCACTTTCCTTAGTTATTATCTCATAATCATCTTAACTCAACATACTATCTTATGAATGCATAAAATGTTTTCAACAATTTCAGATGTAAATGGACTCCTCCCTTTACCATACACTCACTTAGGTATCAATCACAAGTATGCATTCATATATTATTATTATGATCCATAAACTTCCGTGGATATTATGATGGAACAATTCATCACAACATACCTTACGACTTAATTCATTGTGTTATCTTAATTCCACAGAATGATAAATAAATTGAAATTTTCACATGGTATCAGATCCTTGGCATTTCGAATTTTCACATGGTATCAAAGCTTAGGGAGCTCAACAATTAATCCTCCATTTTAGATTTGCAAGTTTATTTTGTAGGTACAATTTCTCAGAAGTTGTTCAGAAGAAGAATAATGGTAGAAATATCAACAAAATTTTGAATTGGTGCAAGTATCCTTGTATAGGATCCTTCTCCCTCTGTTTCTTCCCATGAAGCAGTTCTGCATGAAGAAGACATTTGAGCTACCATAGTTGATGAAGAACTCATCGATCTCTATATTTCATTGTTCTCCAATCACTCTTCAATTTTTGAATATTGAAGATAATATGTCGGTTGTTGATGATACTATGCATATTTCACTGGATGACGGGAACTATTTGATCAGTTGGATGTTTTGGAGGCTAGATCATAATCTGCAATTGTTGGTTGTGCCTTCACTATCACTGTTTCTTTACTTCTTATGTATTCCTCTATGTTGACTGGCTCGGTTCTTTCAAGATCTACTGAAGATGGAGAACACATTTCCATTGGTTTGGAAAACTTGGGACACTTGTTCCATCTCATTATTGGAGTTGATACAACCTCCTTCGGTTCGAAGTTTCAAGAGCAATCATATTTGTTTAGAGTTGTTCATACTTCATTTAAATCATATCTTGGTTCAAAGTTTCAAGAGAAATTGTATTTGTTTGGAGTTGTTCATACTTCATTTAAATTAGATTTTGGTTCAAAGGTCATGGCTCTAGCACCTCATCAAGTATCTTTGGATGTGGTGTGGACGTGGCACCCCGATTGGTTCGAAGTTCAATTCTAAAGAGCGCCTTTCGCTCTATTTTCAGAAGAACTCAGTTGCTCTACATAGTTCCAATTTCCATCATGCAACCGTCTATGTCCTTGATCAATTTGAGCACATTTATCTTCTTCCTAAGAAGAAGATTCCTTGATACATCAACATTTAGTTTGGAGAAACATTTCTTAGTTTTACATCCTTTCTTTTCCATTTTTTAGGGAGGGTTTTGTTCCCATGAGGAGGAAGAAGATTCCTTGATACATCAACATTTAGTTTGGAGAAACATTTCTTAGTTTTACATCCTTTCTTTTCCATTTTTTAGGGAGGGTTTTGTTCCCATGAGTTTTTCCTTGTTTCCTTAGTTCACATGGATGAATAATGTAAAGGGTGACCATAAGGCATATGTTGGATGGGCACTAATTTTGGATTCATTTTCACTCACACATAAGTCAAGCTTAAAGGGGGGGGTGTTGGAATATTACTCCCATTTAGACTATAGGATAAACACTTTTCATTAAGTTCCTAAAGGTTTAGTATAATGTTCTAACATTAGTTGTCATCCTAGTGACTATTTTTACCATTTTCCATCATAGTTTATCCATAAGTGTGCCCTCACAGCCTGCTTTTACTCTATTTTTCTGAGTTAAGGCGCCTGTACTGCTTTGTTCCTTCTTTTATGAGATACAACAACTTTACAACAAATTTATAGCTTTTCTCATGGATACGAATGCAACTAAGGGTGCTAGGATTGCTTTGGAAAGTTAGGTTTCGTCCTAGATGGTGTTTTAGTAACTTCTAAGCTTTCCAATGTGAGCTAATTCAAATTTCTCATTTGGAGACAAATTTATTATGTAGACTTTCAATTCATTAATTGAACAAGTGGATTTTACTCAATTGAGTTTCATTCTTCATGTGTGTTCATCATTCTTCTTCACTCTTTATGCTAGACCTCTACAATTATTTGTGAGGTTAATTGAGTGCTAGATCCTTAGCTTGTTTATGAAATTCTTTATGCCATCAAGGATTTAGATTTGCACATGGTATCCAAGCCTTGACATTTAGACTTTTCACAAATCACACAATATATCATTAACTACAAGGTACCCACCCAAATAACAATTCACAATTCATATACATGAGAGTATATTTGATACTTTTTAAAAATTTGCAACTCCTTGTAAACAAAACAAAGTTTAGGGTGAGAAATTCCCTTACTATCATGAATGCGTTGGTGGCAATGCCAACCTTTGTTGTTACTCCATTTTCCAATAATGAGTAGTTCTCATGCTATCCTAGCTAGCTCTAACAATTTGCACTCTTACCCTTTCTTTGAGTTGCCTTTGAGCCTTATCCATTTCTATAAATTTGTCTTCCTTTCCTTGAAAAATTCTTAGCCAAGCCAACTCCACTTGTCAGCTTTCCTAAGACATTAAAGTTTTTCATTTTCTCAATTAGTGCTTCCAAGCAAATTGAAGTTCAAAAATGGTTACAACCACCTCAACCAACTAGATCATTATTTCCATTTCCATCTCAAAAGTAGCAATGTTAGACAAGAAATAATGTGGTTCAATTGTCTTGTCTTACTTACACTATCTATACAATTAGGTATGTACTCAACATCACTATCTTCTCATCATACCAACAGTAGCAATTCCTTTTTGTTGTAATTGACTTTAGGTAATTACCTTTACTTAGTACTAGGTACATTAAACTTCCATTCAAAATTACCTTCCCCATATCAATGAGTTAGAGTGTACTCTCTGTCATAATGCTTGGGGATGTCATTCTCTATAATCTAGATTCTTCCATACCTCCACTAAATATTACCTTGTTGTATGCAATAACCAACTACAATAACAAAGAGAAGCCACAACTCTTCTTTGCAATTTACTTTGCATTTACTAACTGTATTATATGCATTATATGATCCTTGTGCCAAGGGTACTGATAATGTAAGTTCCTTATCTTTGCTAATATTTTGTTTTATGTCAAATTTGTACAGATATTCCAATCATTTTTATTTTTGGAAACATTATTTGCTTGCTACAAAGAACTTCCATTTATGTCAACCGAAGTGTCCTTGTATTTTAATTGGTGATGCCATAACTACATGAATTCTTCCACTATTGAAAGGTATGTCATCATCCAATGTAACACCCCCTTCTTGACCTCATAATGACATAATGTATGTAAACATGAAATGGTTAGAAGCGAGACATAATTATCTAGGATGACCAAATGTTTTGTAATGATGTATAATGATATTCATATAAAATACCTAGTGGATACATATGAAGAAGGATGTAGAATATGGGGGGATATGATTCAAAAAGTTCAGGAAGTGAGAAAGGGGTTTAAGGGGAAGATGGTCTTGGTGACTTATTAATCTAAGTCATTATCCCTTTCTTGAAAAGCATATATATATTGAATTTATCCTAAGTTTCCTAACGTCTTGTTATGAGAGTAGATTTATTATCCTTAACCTTATTAATTATCCTAAGTGGGGATTAAGAGTGAAAAAGTTGTTAGAAAAATAGGATCACAAAGCAATAACAATAAAAAAGATGAAATTATTAAAAACATAAACATATTATAAAACACCAATATAATGTTACCCAAGATGGGATACATCCACACAGAAATTGCTAGTTCTTTAATATTACACCATCCAACAAAATGAAGGGATACAACGTGCATCAAATCCACTGCACTTCCTCTTCACTCTATCACAAAATCTTTCACACAATCATAGAGATCGATTTTCACAATGCTACAATACAATACACAACCGTATTACAATGCCTTCCTTTGATGAAGGGAATACCATGGGAAAATACCACGGGTTGCCCAAAATCATGGGCCCATAAATAAGCCATTATTGACCAAGTCATGACTTTGAAATTACAACATTTTACCAGTCATTTTTCTTAAATTTTCGCTTCAGGGGTGATACCCACAAACTCCCAATGCCTCCCCTTTGACCTCCCATGGAAAATTTAGTGGGGGGGAAGCCCCCCACACCCCCCATCATGGCACTAGGATCCAAACACGACTCAAACATGATATTTGAATCAGGAAGATCAAGCTCCACAACCAAAAATCTCCCACTTGGAGACTGATCACAAAAACTCCACTGATGTTGCACTTGTTGGACTATGCTCAAACCTTAGACCTGACAAATTTCTCATCTTGACCTTCATGCTTGAAGGCCAACAAAAGCTTAGCAATAAATCTATTTCTCTCTGGGTACTACCTTTGTCAACATGTCTACAAGATTATAGCTAGTATACATTGTTGGCTTTCTCCTCAAGTCGACCCAGGTTCAGATCCTCGGTCATTAATAAAGGCTCATATATCAGCCTGATAGACAAGGGCTCAACCGACAGCACCTGTGATGCAGATGCTGTCTCACCTGAGATATCCTTATGGGGAACTGCCAAAACTAGGATTCTGTAGTTAGGTGGGGATTTCTACTCTCGGCGTACCTTATCACAACGATCGAACGAAGCTAGGGTTTTAACTTCTTATCCCTTGTCTTTTCATTCAAGATACTAGTTTACTTATCAATCAACACATATCATAATAATCAACGTAACATCCTTTTTACATATTCATTCAATAAGAAGTGCGACATACACATATGAGGGATTCTTCATAAACAAATGTAGAGTGACACATTCAAAGTTTCTTATTTACAACAAACATGCAACAGACATAAGCACATTAATCAATGACACATAGAGACAACATTTAACGTGGAAACCCATTTGGGAAAAACCTCAAAGTCGTTCTTCATCTGCAATGAGAAATATATTAGCACCTCTTGTTTGCGCACTCAACTTGAAGAATATTGTCTAGGTATTCTTTACAATTCAAACAGACTTCTCTCCCCTCATGCTCTCATTTTTTAGGTCTGGGTACTTCCTCTCTCCTTCCCTCCCCTTTTGATCCACACACAGTCTGGATCGTTCCTCTAGCTAATTGACTCTCCTCTTCTCTAACAGGAAATCAATAACCAATCTTAGTCCTGCACATAGCTTGGGTTTGCCCTTTTATAAGCTTCTACCTGTCCTAATCAACCGACTCTTTTCTGTTAGCTGGAAGGCTGTCATTTCTATTCTCATATATTCAGTTACAACTGAAAATAGGTAGTATCGACCCAAAATACAATGATGCTTTATTGCCAAAAGCGTGATTTATTCTAAATAACTCCTTGCCCATGATCAACCGAGCTGTCCTTTTGACTTCTCTGCTCTTCTTTTGTTGTGGTTTCTTCCATCATGACTTCTCTCAGCACCAATACTTCCGTCGCAGCTTCTCTTCCATCACTACTTCTATATTCTATCACAGCTCCTCTTTCATCACAGCTTCTTTTGCGACCAGATTGTTTATCTTCCCCCAAGTAGAGTTTTGGCAAATGAGATAGCATATTTTTTAGTGCATTTTGGCAAGAACTATTCAAAACTATGGGGACCAATTTGACACCCAATACAAGATATCATCCACAAACTGATGTCCAAACACAGAGGGTGAATCAAAGGTTGGAAGGCTACTTGAGGAACTATGTTAGTGGGTAGGTAAAAAAACATGGATAAACTGGTTGCATTTGATTGAGGTTTGTTACAATACTACTTTCCACATGTCCATTGGCATGTCTCCTTTAAAATCACTTTATGGTTATGATGCATCCACTTTTATTGACCACATTTTTGGTGATATTAGAGCTCCAAAGGCTAAAGATTGGATTGAAGAAAGTCAAGAAATTTTGAAGGTCTTGAAATAACTTGCAGGTTGCCCAAAATCAGCAAAAACAATATGCAGAACAACATAGAGTGGAGAGGCACTTCCAAGTGGATGAAATTGTGTATTTGAGGTTGCATCTCTACCAAAAAAACCACCATAAAAGTTGAAGATTCAAAAGAACTCAAACCAAGGTTTTATTGTCCCTACAAAGTGATTCAAAAAATTGGAGAAGTGTCCAATGAATTGGAGCTTCCAATAGGAAGTAAAATTCATAATGTATTTCATGTTTCATGTCTAAAGAAGGTTATAGGTCAGCATATCTCAGTTTCAAATACATTACCTCCCTTGATGATGAAGGACAACTTGCTCTCATCCAGGACAAAATATCAAAGACAAGGGAAAGAAGGCTAAGGAGAAGAACAATAAAAGAATACTTGGTACACTGGAATGATTTTCCTAGTGAGGAAACCATTTGGGAAGATGAGAAAATTTTTCAGAATCCAAACTTGGCATTGCTTTAGGACAAGCAATATTGGGTGGGGAGGATTGTCATGTCCCCATCCCAATGAGACTACTAGTTAACAATGTTTCACCCACCTACTAGTTCCCTAGGCTAGGGAGGAGGCATTAAATCTTGAAATAAGGGAGCTATGAGACCAAAGAGAACCTTAGTTTACCATTTACACATTAAACGGGGTCATACAAATAATAAATATGGATAAAATAAAGTGGAATTGCTTCATGAAGACACTTGGAGGTTCATGGAGACCTTGGGTGGCTAGATTCTTCCTTACACTTGTCATGACTTGAACCCAAATTCGAAATTATGAGTAATGGAATGTTATTGGAAGGTGAATGGGTGTTAAGTAACATTTCATGAGACCAAGGATTCAAATATGTGAAGAGGAATAACTCCCCATGGAAGGGGAAGATACTAGGAAGAAGCTATGTTGCACTTCGAGAGAGATTCCCTGCGTTTTATGAAACCATTAAGGAAGTTTCTATGACAAAATCAGACCTGATTGCAAACCTCATTGCAGAACTATGAAAATATGACATGGAAGGGCTCAAAATATCCACCAAGTGGGCACATTTGGGGTTTCATATCAACAATTTGAATTTGGAGGAAGATTGAGGGATGAGGAGAAGGACAAGTGTCATGGAGGTTACTAAACATCAAGGATGAGTAGGAGGAATCCTATGAGATGGAATTCGACCTTGGAGGACCTTAGGAGGGTTATAAAAACATGTGATGAGTAATGAGAATGGATTTTGATCATTTGATAATTTTCCTTTGGCATTTTGGAAAGAACTAGCTTGTCCATTGCACGATGAGTGCTCACTTGCCCTAATAGTGAGCCAATTTCAAGGGAGTTTGGTTATCATCCAAATTGAGTATTGGAGAGGCCATCCTAACCTATAATTTCGAGATTAATGGAGTTTTGTTATTGCAAATAGGAGGCTGATACAGTTCGTGATTCATCTCTCCTCCCATTCTCTTATTCCCCACTTCATTATTCCCATGTTTCCATATGATGATGCACTAGCATGAATGATGCTTGCACCTTGTTGAGTGCATTTGATTCCCAAGAATGGGTGAATGATTTATGGATCTGTTATATGTCTCCCACACTCTCTGTAAGTCAAAATTAGCAGAAATACATATGCAAAAATGTCCACATTTCCAAGCTATGGTTTGATTAGTTTCTATGTATTGGTTTCCATTTCAAAGGAGTTGTGAATCTGATTTGTGTTGAGGAGTTTCTCTGATGTTATATGATGTTGAGTGAGATATTTATATGCTATTAATGGTATACATTACTTATGCTCTGTTCTGGACCATTTCATATACATTTTAAGAGACAAAGTTGAGTTATTACTGTCATTTCCCTTAAGCAAATATCACTGAAAATATGCATTCGAATGTGAATCTTTATATCTTTGTTGAAAAACTTATAAACACACATAATTCCATTCAATGAAGTCTAATATCAGTCCCCATACTTATTTTGATAATTTGGGAGGGTCTCATATGAGTTGGAGAGCCATTTCTGCCCACACCTTAGGGGGAATTTCACCACAATTTACTAGCAATTTTTCCATTTTTTCCAATGACCTCAAATCGAGTTGCAGATGTCTATAAAATATTATAAAGTGACCATAGAGTCCATTGCATGGTCCTAAGACTCACCATATCAGTATCTACCAAATTCAATACCCTCTTGTGCCATTCGAAGCCCCTAGAGCCAAGACTGGTCAATACAATTTTACTCCAAATTCTGCCTTTGTTTGAAAATTTTGAATTGGTAATTGCAGCTTGAGATTTACCAAAATTAAGGCTGATTCTAAACTTCACTTCAATTTTATGGATTATGGACCTATCATGTTATTGTTGTATGTGGATTATTTATTCCTGACAGGTAATGAGAAGCAAATTTCAGAGTGTAAGAAGAAGTTCACTGCAGAATTTGAGATGAAAAACCTTGGCATGATGCATTATTTTCTAGGTATTAAAATATGTAGAGCCTAGAATAAATATTCCTTAACCAAGGGATGTATGCAGTGTAAATCCTGAAAAGGTTTGATATGTTGGAATGTAAAGCCACGACCACACCCATGGATACAAATTTGAAGTTGTTGGCTGATTCTTCGTCAGAGTTAGTTGTTGTGACATCATACATACATATTATTGGTTCATGGATGTATCTGACGAATACCCAACCAAATACATGCTTTGTTGTGAACACCTTTAGTTAGTATTTGGTTGAGGCCAGACATGTTCAATTCATATATGCAAAGAATGTGGTGAGGTACCTGAAAGGTACGTTAGACAATGGTATCACTTATTCTAGAGATCATGAATTCATATGTTACGGTTATATAGATTTATATTGGGTAGGAAGTGTCTTAGATAGAAAGAGAACTTTAGGTGGATGTCTTAGTCTGGGGTCCTCCATGATCTCATAGCTAAGCATGAAGTAGTCCAGTGTTTCTCTCAGCACTGTAGAAGCATAATATATTGCAGCTTGTTTCTCTAGTTGTGAAGCCATATGGCTTCAGAAGTTGTTATTAGGTCTATTTGATCTAGAGATGGATTCCACCGTGATTCTATGTGATAAACAAAGCTGCATGAAGATGACAGAGAAACCCGTGTTACATGATGAGACAAAGCACTTAGAAATATGGTATTTCTACATTTGTGACATGGTGCAGGAGGGAGATATAAAGCTCTAATATGTGAGCACATATGAGTAAGTTGCAGATGTGTTGACTAAGCCTCTGTCCCATGTGAAGTTTAAACACTTTTGAGATAAGTTCCATGTTGCAAATGATGATGCTCCAGCTCCATGCTACAGACAATGATTCTCTAGCTCCATGCTACAGATGATGATATTCCAGTTCCATGCTACAGATGATGATGCTCAAGATCCATGCTGCAGATGATGATGTTCCATTTCCATGTTGTTGATGATGATGCTCCAGCTCCATGCTATAGATGATGATGCTCCAACTCTGTGCTGTAGATGATGATGTTGTTCAAAACTTTCAATGATCTATAGATGTACCAGAGAATGTTCCAAAAGATGTTGTTGATGATGCCTCCTCCTCCCTCCTTGCAATGATGTTGTGTAGAGCCACATCGGTTATTGTTGTTGTCAGTAGAATACCCTTCTTGTTAAGGGGGAGTGTTGAAATAATGTAACTTCAAAGAATATTCTACTTGTACTTTACATTATTATTATTATTCCTCCTTCGAGAGATGCTATTAATGAAAAATGCCATGTAAAAGTCATGAGGTAAATCCTCCATTGTAAGTTGGGTCAATAGTTATACCTAGAAAATATTAATATAAATATTATTTTGAGTTTTCCTAGGTAGGTCATCCTTGTCAGTTTGATAGGTCGACCCAATTAGGTTAAAATGTCAGTGAAGTGATTAGTATAAATAGAGTAGTGCCCTCCCTCATTTGTACACACTCACTCACTCATGTATTGCACAACAAAGATAAAGAGGAAGGTCAAAGAAGGAGGAGGAGAAGCGTCTTTGGTGTTTTGGCTCTTATTCTAGGGTTTGGTATCTCTCTCTCTCTCTCTCTCTCTCTCTCTCTCTCTCTCTCTTATGAGACCTTGTTCTTTAGGAATTGCATTATGGACATCTATATTGAGGAAGTTTTGCTGGGTTTTTCCATTTTGGGTTTCCCAGGATAAATTGTTGTGTACCTTGTGATTATGTTTCTTTTAGAGATCCTATTTATGTTATTATTGTGAAAATGTATTAAATGCTCATGAAGTTAGGACTTAAGCTATATTAGCATATAAAACTTAACACACAATACATGCACCTTGGGGCCAAGCATTTGAATCACCAACCGCCTTCCCAAAGAGATGCAAGGGGCTTCCTTCCAAATCGATCCTAGGTACAATAGAAATAACCTTCCATTATCACTTGTGTATGAGACCTAAAGTCAAGATACTAAGGTTACCAACTTCGATGGGGTAGTTGTAGGTCGAGTCAGTACACATGGGAAGGGTAGAAAATATTGAAACTTAAAAGCACTAACACCACATGGGGCCAAAGGGTGGTACTGATTAGTCCCATAACGCACACTAACTCAGGAATATGCTTGATTAAGTATCGGAGGGATATCTACTCTACTTACATCACACGACCTCGTGCTTGGCTTCCATGTTAAAGGAGATTTCTGGTTCACCTTCCACAAAACTATATTTCCTAATGATAGGCCATTATGTTTAAGTTTTAATAATTTGGACAATTTAAGACAACACCTAGTACAAAGTACTGGCCTAAGCTAGTTGGTGATCGTACCTAAAAAGAGAAAATATTATTAATAAATTTTAAATTAGCTATCTTTTTTAAGGGTTGTTATTTACTCAAAGGGTGATGGCTATGTGTAAGGATAAAACCTTACATGTTGGAAGCTAGGTTTAATAAATATATATTTGATACTTGAATTGATTATTTACAGAGATAGTGAGGCATGCTAAATATGTCTAATAGGATAATAGACATGTCTGTTAATAAATAGACATGTCCTATAATACCTAATAATTAATAATTAATTAACCTATTAGTGACTAATTAATAAACCAATTAGGTTTATAACAAGTCATCTGGCCTTGAAAAGATTCGTCCATGGATATTCAGTAAGCGTGCTTCAACTATAAGTCTTGCCACAAATAATGGTACCACACTTTAGAAGTTCTTGAAATAATTGGTCACATTTCCATTCAAATATTTTAATGCATATGATTCTGTAGATAAACGCATAACAAATATATGGAGTATTCTTCTCAGCATCTAATCTAATGGTGTTCTTTTGATCTTCTAATTTGACGTAGATTTTTGGTATTTCTGCATGCTTTAATATGGTTTTTTTATTTGTAGAGGAAACTACTAATAATGGTCTTACTTCCTTGTCTGGCGAGTTGGTATTTCGTTGTTCCCATGGAACCTTTTGATGTTGACATTCTAGAACATCTTGAGTTACGACCACTGGTATAGTGTTCATTTCTTCATTTGTTACAGCATTTTCTAGGTTTTGTTCTTCTACATTATCCTTATTAAGTTCATCATGGACGCTTTTATTTTCATCATTGTATTCTTCTACGACTTTAATTTTTTTATAATTGTTGTTAACAATGACATCATTTCTAATCGTATTTTTTGTTTTATTATTATTAAAATCTACGTCATCCTTGTTTTCTTTACAATTGACATTGACATTGTGATTGTCAATATCATCTTGATCTTTCATATCATTGTCTTCTACCTCTTATGTTTCATCGTCATTGTTAACTCCTTAACATGTTCTTGTTCTCGAGTTCCACTAGACAATTTCATAGATTTTTCAGATGGCATATTAATGTGCCTTACTTCTCTACCTTGTAAGAATCCACAATGAAATTCAATGATGAAAAATACAAAGGTAGTAGCCAATAATATATGGCTGACAAACATAGGGACATGTCTTTTCATTTAATAGACATGACGCATAATATAAATTACTTACCTAATTGGTTTCTTAACCTAAATAGTAATAAATTAATGACTAATATACATTAAGGTATATTACAAGTCATCTAACCTTGAAAAGATTCTCCACGAATATTCAGTAATCGTGCTTCAACTAGAAATATTTCCACGAATAACCATGGTTTAGAAGTTCTTGAAATAATTGGTTGCATTTCCATTCAAATATTTTCATGCATATGATTATGTAGATAAACACATAACAACTATATGGAGTATTCTTATGATATTTTAATCTAAAGGTGCTCTTTTAATCTTCTAATTTGACGTAGATATCTGATATTTCTGCATGTATTGATATGGTTTACTTATCTGTAGCGGTAACTAGTAATAATGGACTTATTTCCTTGTCTGACGAACTTGTCTTTAGTTGTTCCCACATAACCTTTTGATGTTGAGATTCTAGAACATCTTGACTTAGGACCATTGGTAGAATGCTCATCTCTTCATTTGTTGCAACATCTTCTACGTTTCATTCTGCTGCGTTATCATGATTAAGGTCAACTTTGATGTTTTTATATTCATCAATTGCATTCTTCCATAACTTCAATTTTTTCATAATTGTTGTTAACAATGACTTCATTTTTAAGCGTATTTTGTGTTTTATTACAATCTACGGCATCGTCATTTTCTTTACAATTGATATTGGCATTGTTATTGTTAATGTCATCATGATCTTTCATATCCTTGTCTTCTACCTCTTCTATTTCATTGTCCTTGTTATCGTCTTCCTTAACAATTTTACTATACAATTTCTTGTTCTTGAGTTTTACTAGACAATTTTATAGATTTTTCTGATGGCGTATTAATGTGCCTTACTTCCCTTCCTTGTAAGAAGTTGTAACTAAATTTCGGTAGACGTACATATTTTTGACTAAGTATCGTATCTTGAGATTTGTAGTTGGAGTTTCTTTTGTTATCCCTCTCGGAGTATGGTGGCCTGAATGTTTTGTGAGGAGGGATATAAGGAGGCGGTCGTCGTGGCCTCCCTTGTTCCTCTTTACTTAGGAACTTGGGAGTGGAAATCGTTTCTCCTATTGGGAGTGTCAATGCATTTTTTTTTACACTAGGGGAATCGACAACTGGGGATGGGATGGTATTCGCATGACACAGGGTCCAAGGATCCATTCCTACTACCACTATACCCCTAGGTTCCCCACACCTGTCTGCAAGACATGGGACACAGGTAAACCCAGGTGGGATTTGATCTCGTGACCTCCTTTACAACAAGTGACTTCATATCAAGCGATGCCAATGAGCCACACCTGTTCGGGTTGGGAGTGCCAATGCAGTGTCCATCCTTCCCTTGCTTGATATTTTGGAGATCGTACCCACTTCTACTATCGTAGGTGCCATAGCAGTTTCCTGCTTTCCCGTGCTTGAGAAGTGAGATGCCGTAGCCGCTTCTTCTTCATAGGTTTCTTCATCATTTTCTGTCAACATTGGCTTGGTTTGAGCAATAATTTCTTCAGGGTTTGATCTTGCCACCCGTTCTTCCTTGATTCCATCTTCATCAATTGTTTCTTCTTGGTTGGGTTCTTGACTATTTTCAGTTTCGTTTTCTTTTTCACAATTTTGTTTCAAATGGTTTTTATCATTTCTTTCTGAATTTTAAAGTCTTCTTCATATTATTTCCACTTTTTGCTCATTTTCTCGATTCCTTAAATTATTTTTATCACGCTATGACGACATTTCTATCTTCGAAGTCTCGAGAATTTTTTTTTTGAATAATAATAATAATTAATTATTATTATTGTTGTTGTTGTTGGTTTTATAAACTATATTTTTTGGGGGGATTAAAATAGTATAATAATCATTATAATATTATAGTTTGTATTATAAAAACAATTATAAAAAACAAGGTTTTGAGGTGTTGGAGAAGGAAAACGTGGAGGGGTGACTAGGAAGGAGGGAGGCAACACAACGTGAAGGTGGATGCGGTGGTATGGAGTGTGAAATGAAAGTTGGAGTAGGCGTAGAGGGAGGTGGGTGTAGGGAGGATTGAGGAGAGGAGCAGCGACGGTGTAGTGGAAGCCGAACTTGAGGGAGGGGCAGATGGAAACTAGGAGCGGGGAGTGAAGTCGTAGAATTGAATGAAGGAGGGGAGGGACGTGTGTAAGAATCACAGGCAGTGGGAAAATGAGTGTGAGTGAGATAAATAGTGCATGTAGAAGAGTAGCGAAGAGAGCTGTGCGTGAGGGTTTAAGAGAAGCGGAGGCTGGAGGAATCGTGGGAAGAAGGCAGGCAGGTGGTTGAAACAACGTTGGGGAAATGGATTGGGAAAGGAGTCACGACGGAGGATTGGGAAGAAGCAAGGAGTGCAGGGTGAGCAACGTGCAACAAGAAAGGTAGTGGGCACGACGTGGAAGGGAGTAGCAAGTAGGATAGTGGAATTGGGAGCATGTAGGTGGGAGGCCGTGAGAGGGCGGAGATGGATGGCGATCACAGTGGGTAGAGGAGGACACATAGGAGTGAGGTGTGGGTAGATGAGAGCACGCGGGGGCATATGAGGATTGTGGGAGAAGGGCGCGAATATTTGGGGAAGTGAGTTGGGAGAAGTGTGTTGGTGTGGGAGTAGCGTGCAGGTGGAAACGCAAAAGGAGGCCAGTCGTGGAGGGCATTAGAGGGATGTTAGAAGAGGGTAGAAGAGTGATCAAGATGGAGAGTGTAGCGATTTCTGAGAGGGATGGATGAAGGAGGTAAGAGGAGGAGTGGGAGGCGATGAGAGTAGCGTGATGGTAAGGGATGCGTGGATATTGGGTAGGTATGTGAAAGGGCAGTTGACGAGAGGATGAGAGTGTTGAATGAGAATGAGTGGAGAATGAAGGAGTGCACATGACATGTAGGGAAAAGAAGAGGATGGAGATGAGAAGCATTGAAGAGTGGAGATGCCAAGAAGGATGTCAAGGATGAATGTCGAGAAGATGAAAGTTGAGAAGAGCTTGAGAGCTTGACCGAACCAACACTCTGATACCACTTGTAAAGATAAAACCTTACATGTTGGAAGCTGAGTTTATTAAATATATATTTGATAATTGAATTGATGATTTACATAAATAGTGAGCCATGTTAAATATGGTTGATAGGATAATAGACACGTCTGGTAATAAATAGACATGCCCTATAATAACTAATAATTAATAATTATTTAACCTATTAGTGACTAAATAATAAACCAATTAGATTTATTACACTATGCAACTAATGGTGTTTTGACTCATGCATGGAATAACATGACAAGGACAAAAATAAGACTGAACATGCAAAACTTTCACTTTTTCCTTCTCTTTTCGAAACTTGAAAACTAACAATGCAAATTTTTTCTTTTCTTTTCAAGAGATGCAAGTATGCATATGCAACTATCTTTATGAAAATATGACTATAATAGTAAACTAGAATGCTTGTAAAGAAATTAGCTTGTTTTTTTAGATTTTCTCTTTTTAAAATGAAAAGACAAAAAGACTTACAAATAAGCACTACATTGCAAAGTGCATCAAGATACTATACGTACCCTATAAGATCATAACTTCATATTACCTAAAGTACCGAAAACAACACACTGGAAGAGTAAACTCAAACCAAAAGGCCATGTCAACTATATTTGGTATAAATACTTTGATAAAAAAAACTAAAAATAAGAGAGGAATAAAAAAAGAAACCTTTCAGGAGTATAAAAAACTCACAAACAGTCTAATATCATCAAAATAAGTTGACCAAAGCATAAGCAATCCAAAAAAAATTCAAGCATGATGTTTTAGTACATAGTTCTTCAACAATCTCTCAATAAAAAAGAGGCCTAAAAACACTAATTGAAGACAAAATACAAAGGTTAGAGACCTATGAGAGGCCAGTGCAATCCTCTAATTGTCAGTGACTTTGCAAACTTCCAACAAGCAATAAAAGAAAGGTACAGGAAAATGTTTTTCAAAAGAATTTATTTTTACTCTGAGACTTAAAAACACAAATCCAAATGATTATAAAGCATACACAAAACCTCTGAGTGCTCTCACACAGGCCTAAGACAAGCCAATACTCTCTGACATCCACCAGAACTCCATAAACATGTTAAAAAGTGAAAAACCTCACCTACAGGAAAAACACGCCAGTGTAAGAAGGGATAGTAGAGTGTGACATGCTACTGTATAGACTACGAAGTGCGTGTTTCTATCAGACATGCAACTGCCATAACGATCACCTGCATTTTTGTAGTAAAAGCCTTCAAAAAACGGGACCAAATAAGAAAATTGACAGGGAAAATGTATATTAAAGTCATAAATTCATTCCAAACTTGATAATAGGATCAGAAGGGAATGCAAACACAATGTATACAACAATATAATACCATAAAAAATTGAAAACAAAGTCCAAAAGCTAAGCAAACTAGAGAAAACCCGGAAGCAAACATGTTTCTCCTCAGATGAGTTGTTAGTGCTGTTGTTAGGGAATTTATCATATGACTCGGGTTAAATAATATGACATGTATGACTTAATTATAGACATAAAATACTCTTTATTAACAATTAGGATCAAGGCAAAACATAAATAGGGTTTATGGAAAAGGACTTTAGGAACCTTTTTATGAAGGTTGGTCCTAGCTTTCTCTGAAACTTTGAGTTATGCTGTTGATCTTCATTCCAAGAACCTGCAAAATCACTCCAATACCTTCCTCAAACATTTGGATATACAAATAATGTCAAATTTCATATAAAACATACATATAAAGTTTCTAATCTAATGAACATCAACATACAACCAAATTTCAGACATGAATGAACACAACTGTTAGGGAAAGGAAATATGTCAATTTCTCATTAATAAATGGTGAACAATTTCACATATACCTTATTTCTATTCAAGCACCTATTAAAACCATGACTCTATGTCTCTTTGCTTCTCTTCTCCAACACACCGAATCAATATCTAGATCTGTTAGGTATAGGATGTCATATGCACAAACCAATAGGGGATGGAGGCAAAATCTCTCTAGCATAACCTTACTTAGCCCAAAGGATCCCTCCCATGGATCATCTGTCCTTCTTTTAAAGGGGAAGGATATGGTTACCACCAAGAGGTAATAGTTGTAACCGAGGAGGAAGTTTCCAAAGCCACCAAAACAACTCCAATTTTCAAGATTTTTTTATATTGTTAGGCATTTTTTGAGGCACAC
>LPNX010232383.1:77241-146326 GCA_001517045.1 Pseudotsuga menziesii
TTTAACGATAAATAACTGACATCATTTTATCTTAATAATTACAAATTCGATTATATCACTTGATTCTACTCATTAACAATCTAATGAAAACATTCCAACCCTGATTTTCAGAATTTGAACCATCCTGATGTTATTTGAGTCTTCCTAAAGTGAGAATAGTTGAGCAGTTCTAGAAACCTTTGTTACTAGTTTTCCTATTAAATATTCTCAAAACCTTGTCAAACATGCTAGATAGAACCTAAAGAGTAAAGTAAAGGATATTTCATGTCTTTTATCCTCTCACGGTAAAAAATCCACTTCAATTTCTGATAAAAATCCCAATTTGAGTCACCTAGTTCATTATGTGCTAAGTTGGTCTGAGTTAGTTTGCCAAATCTCCAAGTTGGCCCATATTCTGATATGATGCGCCTATGATATATTTTCAGACCTGTAATGAACACTTTTGGATCCATTCCTTGAGCCTTTATGAACTTAAGAAGAGCCCAACACTATTGGGAGGAAAAAACTAGTCAATGTCAGTCTCTTCCTAGCACCTAGTTTTGAGTCCTTCTGATTGATTCCTTTTGCTAGACTTGATATCTCCTTAGATATGATTTGGGGATATTACTAGTTGTATCAAAGCCACTTTTCTATACTCTTGTGGAAAGTATGTTTTCAAGTTCAATTTTGTAGCCATGAGATCGGTACCTATCTCACTTGAAGAAGGTTACTGTGAAATGTATGAAGAAGATTACAATTCCATAGATGAAGAACCTACATGAAATACTTCATCACATTTTACATACAAGGATGATGATTACTTCTATGTTTTAACATATCATGAAGTCATGAGGCCGAGATCTATTCATGATGGGTTCTCTTGTAGAGGGAGGCCAAAGGAACCATTTATTTACCTTGCATAATATTGGGAACTGAGTGATGGAATTTTGAAGCACCTTTATTTTAGAGAGTACTTCTCTTTTGAGATAAAAAATTTGTTCAAAGATCCATACTGCTGGAAAAGCATGGAAAGGATTGCACATATAGTGGAAGAAGTATGCTAAAAAGTGGGAACTATATGGTTTCCACCTGGAGCCAAAAGTGATGAAGAGGATATGGTTGCTCACCCTTAGCCATCCATAGTCATTGAAAGGAGCCATGATCCAACT
Organism: Pseudotsuga menziesii; assembly: GCA_001517045.1. Taxonomy (NCBI): domain Eukaryota; kingdom Viridiplantae; phylum Streptophyta; class Pinopsida; order Pinales; family Pinaceae; genus Pseudotsuga; species Pseudotsuga menziesii. Next base: position 78,390 of record LPNX010232383.1, read on the forward strand.
AATTGTATAGTGGAGTAAGAAGAAGATACACCTTTGAAGGAGGATGAATATGATATAATTCATCTTGTTTGTGGTAGCCATGAAACACTGATAGACAAAGGGGAACGGAAGTAATTGCAAGAGGTTTGCAGTGATGGAGAAGGGTGTGTAAAAGACGATCTAAACATTCAAGCCATGGATAGTAGAACATCTATTTATGGATGTTCACCTCTCTATTTTGGTGATATAGAGACTCCTATTGAGGATATTGTAGCAAGTACACATTCCTTTGAGCATAAAGACCTTGTAGTTGAAGAAAATTACCCAGGATCGACTTCGATTTCACCTCTTGAGCTTCATGAGGTTGATTCTGCAGATGATGAGGAGGAGGTTCACTCTCATGTCCTTCCCACTTAGTAGGGACGTTGCATTTGGATGAAAAGAATATCAGCAAATCCTTACACATTCTCCATGAGACTCATGCTTCAATATCATATCCATGTTGGAGAGCTACTTCATTGGAATATTCATCTTCCCTTGAAGCCATGGAGAAGATCCAGAGAAAAATGTCTGCAATCCAAGGTAATTTTTCATACATGCTTTTGGATAGATATCACTTGTGTGATCTTGTTCATATGTTGCATGTAGCATCCTTGAAGGATGATAAGGATATTTGCAAGATCAATGATGAGTTAATGGCCACCCAAGATTCTTTGAGAAGCACTCAAATTGGCCTATTGGAGTTTAAGATAGAGATAGAGAAACCTCAACAAAAATTGCAGAGATCCCATATTCTCTCGTACACTTCTGTCAGTCCATCCCATATGTTGGATTGCATTCTTGGATCAAAGGAGGAACCTCATGTGATGGTGCTACATGAGGAACATACTGATTTTCAAATGTTTTAGGAGGATCAAGCATTTGAGTTTCCATTTGGAGCAAGTCACACATTCATGGAGGAGGTTGAGAAGCATACCAGTGCTAAACCAAATAGTGGATGAGAGCATGCATCTACTTGCTTGGTGGATGGGAGTTGCAGAGGATTAGTTCATAGTTATTCGCCCCACAATTTTATTTCATCCACATCATGTGTTACTGAAGACTAGGTGAAAGGATTGTTTCTCTTGGTGCCACATGAGGAGCATGAGGCTCCCACCTTCCTTGTGGATGATTGCAGAGACATACCTTGTGATGTGACAAGCACACATGTATTGATTCCAAAGGACTTTGAAGAGTACTTATCTATTAGAGATATAGATGAGAACATGACATTTGAATCAACAAAAAGGGCTGATTATATATTCAAGGAATTGATATATAAATATATCATTGAAATCGAGGATCAAGGATGCACTAAACTTGCTTGCATTGGTAGAGAAATGTTTGACATGCATACCTAGAAAGAAATATCTCATGTGCTACCTATATGGAATGAATACTTAGCTTTGAAGAAGGTGGTTGATTACATATCAGATAGATCAAAAAGCCAATGTGTTTATTTATCCATGGATTCGGTGGATGGATACAACAGCTAAGAGGGAGATTAATCGAGGTAAAAATTAATTTTGCTTCTACGATAACTCTTTTGGTTTTACTGATATTGTCTTACCATGTGAGCATACAAAAATATATATATTTTGCAGTGATTAAATACCTCTCATGCATATGGACATGAATATTGGAGGTGAAACCACATGGCATATTTCAAATAAACATGCAAGAGAAATTCAACTTGCACTCATATTATGTTGAGAAGAATGGTGCATGCAAGAAGAAAATTCACAATGGCATAATCACATTTTCCATATTCATGAGAGTTTTTCAAATTGATGCTAAAGGTCAAATAATTGTCAAGGAGGAAAATTACTAGTTTCTTAGGTTGGGGATGGAAGCTTTGGGATTTAGAATAAGGGGGAAAATAAATGATGTTTGAAAATTAGAATGGCATAAATATTTAAGAAATGAGATAAATAAATAAATACAAGGTAAAATCAAAGTGTCAATTGATCATGAAGACACGTGGAGAATGTGGGACCCACATAAGCTAGATTTTCTATGCCACATGGCATCCTCCTCTTATCATTTAGAATCCATAAGAATCCCAAGGGTTGTGGGATGAGTTGGAAGGTAAATATACTTGGCATGAATCAATTCAGGTCTAATTTGAGGGGAAGAGTAATTCCCATGGAAGAGGAAGAGGCATTTTGGAGCTAGTGAGACACTTGGACTAGATTCCCTAGCTCTATGACAACAATGATGAAGATGCTATGAAACCTATGACACAAATCAGATATGAAGGATGAAATCTGACATATATTACATTTCAAGTCAAAATAGAGCATCCAAGAGGGCACTCATGTGAGTTGGGGAAGCTCAATGGGTTCCTACTCAAATTGGGGGAAGATGGAAGGCTAGGAAAGGGAGGACACATGGAAAATCTTAAGCCCACGGCCAAATTCGAATTGGATTGAGTTTGTGGATGGATTGGTGACATTAGAAGGCTAAGGATGTTTATAAAATATAGGAATCAACCAAGATAAGGGCTTTTTCTCATTTGAGAAATTGTCATTTGTGAATTGTGAGAGCTAGTGGATGACTAGTTTTCTTGCCTTAGCCAATTTCGAGGGTGAAAGATTCCCATCCAAGTTGGTGTTTGGAGAGGCCACTTAGGTATTTCATAGAGATTTAATGGTTTTGTAATTGCAGGTGTAAGCTAAAAGGCATATCGTGGTTCTTTCTATTGCATCACTTTCTCTCAACCATCTCCAGTTTTTATTGCATATTCTTGCTCATGGAGGGATTGCGCTTTGGGTGAGCTATTGATCTCTTTGGGGAAGATTATAATGCCCCATTATTTTATGTTCTGAGTAAAATGCTCTGTATTTCAATTTTAGAAGACTCTTAGGTCTAAATACTGAAATATTTCATGTAAAAATGTTAATCAATGAAGAAATAGTGCCATTTCCCCACTATCTTGTTATGAACCAATGTAATGTTGATGGATTCGAATGGATAAGTAAAATACTGATGGTTTATGGATGAATGTCATTTTATTTTTTTTATTTAAAGTTCATAAGACTCTCAATTATAAATACCCAAAATATTTCATGTATAAATGTTAAAAATGAAGAAACAGTGCCATTTCCCCACTACCTTGTTGTGAACCAATGTAATGTTGATGGATTCAAATGGATAAGTAAAATAATGATGGTGTATGGATGGATGGAATTTTATTGATGTATTATATGAGTTCAATGTTCTGTACATAATCATTTGGAGTTATTTTGTTGAGTTTCATAGCATTTGGAGAAGTTTGCCTATCATTTCCCCCAAGGTTGAAACTAGTCTTTTGGCATCTGATTTAAGGCAGTTATAGCAGACATTAAAAGTTGAATGGTGATGAATATTAGTTAATATTGATTTCATTGACATTTACCCTGCTTCCATTCAGAATTTTGAGTTGGATTGAGTGCATTTGGGAAGCCATTTTCAGTATTCATTATGGGGGAATTAGAACCCCAAATTACTAGTCAAAACTCCTACCTCAACCATAATATTAAAAAAGTTTGCAGAATCATTTAGAGAGTCATAAATATTCCATGAGAATCATAATAAAACTTTAATATCATCCATATACCTTTCTTGAATATTTGTGAGCATTTGGACCAATTTGGAGACCTAGACATCAAAACTAATCAAAGGTCCAAATTGGGAAAAAAGTGAAAATCTGGCCATTTAATAAATTTTCTTAAAAAGGGACATTAAATTAGTGCACCTATTAATTCACCATCTTATATGAGTAAAGAAATAATCCAAATATGAAAAGAAAAATGAAACATAATAAAACAAGAAAAGGTGGCACAAAGCAGGAAAGCAGGAAAGTAGTATAAAGCAGGAAAGCAGTATAAAGCAGGAAAACAGACTAAACGCAGAAAAGGAGGATAGGGCAGAAAAATTGGATAAATAAGGGAAAGTAGGATAAATAAGGGGAAGTAGGATAAAGAAATTCAAATGCAGAAAAGCAAAATAAAGAATAAAAAGCAGGATAAAGCATGATAAAGCAGTAAAGGCATAAAGCAAAAAAAGAAAATATTGGGAAGCAAGGCAAGTTCCTATCCACTCATAAGGGCGCATTGGTTGAGGAAATTTGAACACATAAAGAGTAAATTCAAACTTTAATCCAAGTATTTATATAAAATAATCATAGAGCATCACTATCACATCTTTTGTCAGTTTGTGAATTGATCTGATAGCATTGTGCTACTCTAGACTTAGGAGATGTGCCCCTAGTCCAAGATGGGAGACGTGCCCCATGATTATAATGCGAGGATGAGGAAATATAGAATTAATAATTGAGTTTATTTAAGGTCATGTTATCATATCCAATGAATTTCCATCCAGTTGCAGTGGTTGAAGAAGCCTTTCATTCCAACTCTTCATGATTCTTAGTCCTTTCTGAAGGAGGATTATTCTATTATTTTCTCTCATAAATTTATGATGAAATTAAACCTTTTAAGGATTCAATTTATGTCATAATATACCTCTGATATTTTATTTGCTTTACGCAATGAATAAAATATGGTTTCTTGTCCTCTTGTGCACACCTAGTGTAGATTGCCATGAAATTTGAGCTAGTTTCGGTGTTAAAATCATTAAAACATCAAGACAACTCCAAATTATATTATACCACTTGATTCTAATCGTTAACAATATAATGAAAACATTCCATCCCTATTTTTCACAATTCAAACTATCCTAGAACTATTTGAATCGTCCTGAAGTCGGACTAGTTGAGTAGTCCTACAAACATTTCTTACTAATTTTCCTATTAAATATTCTCAAAAGATTTGAAAAAATGATAGATAAAACCTCAAGATTCAATTAAATTATAATTCATGTCTCTCATACTCTCACAGTGAAAAATTCACTTCAGTTTTTTTATAAAAATGCTAGTTTGAGTCATATAGTTCATTGTATGCTAAGTTGGTATGAGTTAGTGTGCCAATTATTCAATTTGGTATATATTATGACTGATGCACCAATGATATATTTTAAGACCCATAATACCCACTTTCATATCCATTCCTCAAGCCTTTATGAACCAGAGAAGATCCCGACACTATTTGGAGCAAAACTAGTTAGTCCCAATCTCTTCCTAGCACCTAGTTTTGAGTCCTTCGAATTGATTCCTTGTGTCAGAGTTGATATCTCCTTAGATATGATTTGGGTATATTACAGTAGTTAGCAGGAGTATTCAAATCAAACATGCCCATAATAGATGAATACATTCCTACTCCCAAGTTTTCACTAATTGGGCATGCTTGATTAATCATAGGAATATTTGATTCGGAAGAGTCCATGTTACCTTTTTGGGTGAAACACAATTAATCAACTGTCACAATCCTTCCTTCATGAGGAAACATTAAAACCTAAAAAAGGAACAATGCAATGGCTTGCATGACATAATTCTAAGTCCTTCCTAATAAAAAAATGTAATCAAGAGGCGTGTCCACTCCCGTAACTTCTATGGAAATTCATTTTCCTGCTACCTAGATATCAAAAGAATGCAAACTCCCATGAGGAAAAAAATATCTTCCATAGAAATAAGTAAGTAGAGTCGCAGATAGAACCAACTCATGAGAACCTAAGGCTCGCTAACAAGAAATAACCATAATGCACGTAGACAAACCTTCATCTACAATAGTTCGCCCAATAGTCTTAGCACTATAAACTAATTCGATTTGAAAGGAATCGTAGTACATAAAATGGGGTTTGACATCAAACATGTCGAATTTCACCAACATATTAATGTAATCGAAACTTCCTATAGCTACCAAGAGTGCATTTTGTTGCGAAGGGAAACATTGCAAAACTTCCAAAGCAAACATTGCACATGGTGTTTGGGATAAATATTCCATAACAAAATAATTGAAAGCAACCATTGCATTAGGATTACATGAAACACGCTTGTAGACACTATCTTTGGAATTAAATCTGCCAACTTCTCAATATGAAGAGGAGTCGAGGTTTTAGCAATCTCTTTTTATTTATGTGACAATTCCGAGCTATAATTCTTGGCTCTAGTTTGGAATATTGTGTTCAAACAGACCACATTAATGTATGATTGATCATATGAGATGGCGCTTTGAGTGCCCCTGGCAACGCTAGAATTGCAAGAAGCCATACGTTGTCCTTTAGGAAAACTATCCTTCAGAATAACATTTTGTTAATAGCTTTTTAGCTTGTTCCATGAAAGGGAATTAATAGGTTAAGTGATTTTCCTTGCATAGTTTACAAGAAAAATTTACTTTTTTTTTTTTTGGTTATTTCTTGCTCCCCTTAGAATTATCATTAGATTCATGACTACCCTACCCCTTCTTGCCTTGTTTTATTTTTAACATTAGGTTTCTAAGTACCCTTCTGATTGGACTATACATTGTGTACGATAGCTATTTGAGAAGAGGGAGTGGAAATCGTGGTTGCCTCTGCTGCAAAATGCTTATCAGATAACTCTAAAGCATGCTAAGCCAAAGCTTCTATAGTGGATGTATCAACTGAAACAATTATGCCATCAACATGCGGTCTAGGATTAGGTTTTGTGGGATCAATGTTTGATCATGATGCATCAAAAATAATTTCATATAAGATCCCAGACTACGAATAAATCAAATCAAGTTGTTTGGCTCTAAGAATGGCTTCTTCCTCCATTGTGACCCCTAAAGTAGAAACATCCTGGGAGATGTATGGTAGAAGTGTTTAAAAAACCAATCCAATAAAAACTCTAGAGGTATAGTAGCCTTAATCATTGTTTTCCTTCTTCACCACTCCTGAATATGGTCATAAATATGGGTGGCCTAATTCTGCTTAAAGGCAGACAGAGGGTTTGTATCTACATAATACCAAATAGGAAGTTGGAAAAGATTGGGGGAAAATGTCACTAAATCATAGAAATGATGGCAAGCAACATATGGAAATCAATGTACCACTTAGCTGCTACACTGGTTAAGGTTCTTTGAAAGAGTCTCAACTATATAGAGTCATCATTCAACAAATTTGAGGAACACCATAGATGGAAAGTCATGACATGGTCCCTAGGATGTTTACCAATCTTTCCTTTGAACTTTGGAATGTACGAGGGCGATTTGACTGGGACAAGAGGACATGTCAAATCATGATGAGCTGGATCATTCATTAGTTTTGAAAGATATTGAAAATCCAAAGTTTCTAGGAAAGGTAAACGAGTTTGAGACGAACGAAATTGTGTTTGGGGAGCTTGGGGGGGAAGGTTACTTAAACCAAATTTCTTATAAGGTTGGTTGGGGTTCCCCCCAACCATCTACTATGAAGTGAAAGTATTTTGAAAAGGGTTCCACACATAAGCAATAGGATTTCCCCTTGGGATCCAATCCATTGGGGTTGAGAGTGACTCCCTCCAATTGAAACAACAACTGAAGGAAAAATGACACTATCTCTTCCACCAAGAAATGAGAAAGGAGAAATGCCTAGAAGTACAATTGATGTTTGAACATTACTCGGTTGGTAACCAAAACTTGTAAAAGGATTATAACTTGTAAAAGGTACAATAGAGTGATAAGGCATGGATCCTACAAAGGGAGAAAAAGGAGGAATGTGTCCCCCAAACCGAGGAAATCCTTTAAAAATAGGAACAAAACTATTAGGACTAGTCTGGACATTATGAAAGATAGGGGATGATGTAATAGGGACACTAGAGATCAAGTGAAAGGTAAGCTAGATGACCTCGTGTTAGATCCAAAGGGTTTGGAAGTTATAATAACTTGAGTTACAGGTGACCCTAAGGATACTGAACCAAAGTTAAAAGATACAACTCAGGTAGAAGTTGACTGTATTGAACTAGGTATCTATGTACTAACATGAGGAGGAGAGAATCCTCCATATGTGATAGTTGATGTAGGAGTATAAATATATCCTGATCCTTCTCCTATGTAGTCCATAATTAAACTAGATGTGATCCTCTATGCACCTAACTTGGGTTCACTAAACAAAGTTACCTATACTAATACTAGATCATGGAGTCCAGTTAAAGGTGGGATAAAAGGTCTTACAAAGTATTAAACTTGTGAATATTGAATCCTTGTTGTGTGAGAAGAAGGTGTAGTATACCTCATGAGATTAGTTTCCCCAGGAATATTAGTTGTCCCAGTTGGCTCAAAGGATCCACTTGTGTTTCTTTGTCATTGCTGAGGTGGTAGTGGAGGATCCACTGTGAGTGGAGGAAGCTTTTGTAACCTTCTATACCGACAAGGAGGATGATCCTCCATAGATAATGACTCAAATCAATAAAAACATAGGGCCAACTAAACACAAGTAATCCAAATAGCACACCACTATGAAAGATATTAAGTAATACAAACTAGGTAGATAGATGCCTTCCAAAGGAAAGTTTGGGATGACCAAGGCACAAAACAAACTAGTGAAGGATGAAGAATAATTACGTAAGGTACACAATGTTGAAATAATGTAACTTCAAATAATATTCTACTTGTACTTTACATTATTATTATTATTCCCCCTTCGGCAGATGTCATTAATGTAAAAGGTCATGTAAAAGTCACGAGGTAAATAATTTGTTGTAAGTCGGGTCAATAGTACCCAAAAAGGATTAATATATATATTATTTTGAGTTTTCCTAGGTAGGCCAACCCTGTGAGTTTCATAAGTCGTCCCAGTTAGGCTAAAAGTTTAGTCAAGTGATTAGTAAAAATAGGGAGGCGCCCTCCCTCATTTGTATACACTCACTCACTCATGTATTGGACAAAAGAGAGAAAGAGGAAGGACAAAGGAGGAAGGGAAGTTTCTTTGGTGTTTTGGCTCTTATTCTAGGTTTTGGTCTCTCTCTCTTATGAGACCTTGATCTTTTGGAATTGCATTATGGTAATCTATATTAAGTAAGTTTTACTGGGTTTTCCCTTTTGGATTCCCCAAGATAAATTGTTGTGTACCTTGTGAGCGTGTTTCTTTCAGAGATCCTATTTATGATGTTTTTGCGAAAATGTATTAAATGCTCATGAATTTAGGAATTAAGCTGTATAAGCATATAAAACTTATCATGGTTTCAGATCTAGAATGAAAAGAGAAACTCTTGCTAGGTAAAATCTCTCTATCCTTCTTTGGACAAGAAAATTAGGGTCTCCTACTAAAGAGGAATTTTTTGAGTGCAAGTGATATTGGGAAGTGCAACCCTCCTAAGCGCATTTTTTGGCACTTGTATCGATTTTTTTCAGTGGAAGATCCTCTAGATAGTCAAAACCTAGTTTGAATTCAAACCAAAAAACCAGAAATCCAGAACCAAAACCAGAAACTACAATTTAGAACTTCTCTAGTCCAGTTTCAAGGGCTAGAATTATGTTTCTTCAAAAATTGACTCTACCAACATAATTGCCTTACAGTCAAGCACATATTTTGGTAAGTTTAGTTTTCATTTCTGAGAAATTTAAATTTTTGTCATTTTCTATTCTCCAAGACAAGATGCATCCAAGCACCAAGATTGATGACAAATTGGAAGGCGTAGAAAACTTACGTCATTGGAAATATAGAATTGGACTCATTCTAGAAGAGAATGATCTTGAAAATTTTATCAAGAAAGTTGTGTCAGATCCTGAATAACATGAAGACAAGGAAAAAGTACAAGAAGGACATGATTAAAGCTACGAGGATCATAGCAGATTCTATCAAGGATCAGTTGATTCCTCAAAGAATAACTAGAAGCAATTGAAGACAATATTGATGAAGATGAATTAGCAATTACCACTCTCATTGGTATTACTAGACTATGGGATTATTACATCTAGACAATTGTGCAAGGAAGGAAAGCCTACAATTTGAAATCCAATGGGAAGAATGTGTTCAAGAGGAAGCTAGAGTAACAAACCGAGAAGCACTACATAGATATGATGATCATGCTCTAGCTACTCATGCTAGAAGAAGAAAGAAAAAACATCATTTCAAAAAGGATACTCATAAGGAGTCTCATCCTCCTAAGATTTTTCAAAGGAATACAAATGGATATTACAAGCATAAATACTTCTCCTCTTTTCAATGTTAGCATTGTGATAAGATAGGACACATTGCCATAAATTTTCCAACATGAAAAGAAGATTAGAAGGGGAGGAATAACAAAATGCACCATGCTCATTTAGCCAAAGAAGAAGAAGAAGAAGAACCTCCCAAGAAGTTAGCAAAGGAAGAAATTGAAGAATATATTTTATTCTCTGCTCTCTCTGGGTCCATGACACCTGGAAATTACACATGGCTAATTGATAGTGGTGCTTCAAAGCACATGACATGTTATAAGAAGACTCTCTCTAGTCTTGAAGAAAATGAATCCCCTTAGAAATTTTCACTAGGAGATGACTATCAATAACCCATCAAGGGAATAAGATAAGCCACATACAAGATTGATTCAGGAACCTCGATGAATATGAAGGATTGGCTATATGTGCCAAGCTTGAAGAAAAACTTACTTTCTATTTCAATGTTAGATAAGAAAGGATTCAAGGTCGCCTTTATAGATGTTTAAGTTCTTATGTGGCATAGAGGAAAATTTCTAGAAGATGCATCTATCATTGTCACAAAAGAAGGTGTCCTATATAAACTACAAGGTCACTTAGAAGCAGCCTTGATTCATGATACTACAAGTCCATTTGAACTATGGCATATAAGAATTGATCAGATAAACTAAAAATCCTTACCACATGTGAGCAAGGTAGTAATAGGTTTACCAGATCTAAATATTGATCATGAAGGAGTATGTAAAGGATGTGCGAAAGGAAAGAACATAAAAAATCCATTTCCAAAGAGCGACACCAAGACGTAAGGACTATTGGAACTTGTTCACTCATATGTATGCGGTCCAATTCCCTCGACATATTTAAGTGGGTATGTATATTATGTAACATTCATTGATGATTACTCTCGTAAGCCTTGGGTTTAGTTTTTGAAATCAAAGATGAAGTGTTTGGAAAATTCAAGGAATTCAAATCCTTGGTAGAGAATCTTTCAAAAAGAAAGATCAAGACACTTAGGTCAGATAATGGAGGAGATTTTACTTCAAATTAATTTGGAAATTTTTTCAAAGATGTCGGGATTAAGAGGGAACTAATCACTCCCTATAATCCACAACATAATGGTGTTGATAAAAGGAAGAACTAAACCATTATGGAAGCAGTGAAGACTATGATCCATGATCAAGATCTTCCTATGCACTTATGGGATGAAGCAATAAGGGCAATAGTATATGTCCAAAAAAATATATCCCTTAGTGCACTTGGGTTCAAAACCCCTGAAGTGATGTTCACAAGAAAGAAACCAACAGTAAGTCACCTCAAGATATTTGGTTGTCCAGTGTTCATATTCCAAAAGAGAAAAGAACCAAGTTGGAACCTTTCGAAAAGAAAGGAATATTTGTTGGATATTGTGAGGTCTCCAAGGCCTTCAAAATTTATATACCGAGTTACCAGCATATGGAAATGATAAAGGATGTAGCCTTTGATGAAGATGCATCTTCCAATAAATCAAGAAAGTGCCAACTTGAAGAAACATATGAAGAATTTGTAGCTCCCAGAGCTGCAGAATTGATGAAAGAAGCTGCACCTTCTCCTGACGATGAGATTCCAGAAGAACATGATATGTTGGAGCCCTAAGAACCTCACCACATGAATATCTCCCACAAGAGAAATCCAGCTTGGTCTCATGATATTATTCAATAAGAATAAAGGTATGGTGCTCCAGAAGGCTCCTTGAGACTAAGCAAGAACCCAAATCCATTTTCTAGCTATGTGGCTTTGATGTGCGATCTTATAGGAAACTAACCTACTTGTTTTGAAACAACTATTCAAATGAATGGGTAGAATCCATGATGGAAGAATACCAACCCATAATGAATAATGATCCGTGGGGAGTAGTTCCCAAAAAAGAAGGAAAAAGTGTGGTATTTTTCAAATGGATATACAAGATAAAACATACAACCAATAGAGGTATTGAGAAATACAAAGCCATATTTGTGGCCCATGGATTCTATGAAAAGGAGGAATCGATTATGAAGATACATTCTCTTGTGTAGCAAGGTACACTTCTAATAGAACCATCATGGCACTTGCATCCAAGACGAAATGGAAGTTACACCAGATGGATGTGAAAACAACGTTTCTAAATGGTGTTATTGAAGAGTAAGTATACATAAAACAACCACAAGGATTTGAAGTCGAAGAAAAAAAGACACATTTCTCTAAGCTGAAGAAGGCTCTGTATGGGTTGAAGAAATATCCAAGAGATTGGTATGGAAGAATCGATAGTTTTCTAATGATCTTGTGTCATGTCCCCATCCCAATGAGACTACTAGATAACAATGCTTCACCCACCTACTAGTACCCTAGGTTGGGGAGGAGGCATTAAATCTTACAATAAGGGAGATATGAGACCCAAGAGAACCTTATTTTACCACTTACACATTATATTGGGTCATACAAATAATAAATATGGACAAAATAAAGTGGCAATGCTTCATGAAGACACTTGGAGGTTCATGGAGACCTTGGGTGGCTAGATTCTTCCTTACACTTGTCATGACTTAACCCAAAATTAGAAATTATGAGTGATGGAACATTATTGGAAGGTGAAGAGGTGTCAAGTAACATGTCATGAGCCAAAGGATTCAAATATGTGAATATTAATAACTCCCCATGGAATAGGAAGAGACTAGGAAGAAACTATGTGCCACTTGGAGAGAGATTACCTAAGTTTTATGACAACAATGATGGAAGATTCAATGAAAAAATCAGACCTGATTGCAGACCTGATTGTATACCTATGACAATGTGACATGTCATGGATAAAAATACCCACCAATAGGGTGCATTTGGGGGTTGGTAGCAACAATTTGAATTTGGAGGAAGATTGAGGGATGAGGAGAAGGACACGTGTCATGGACGTTACTAAACATCAAGGATGAGTTGGAGGAATCCTATGAGAGGAAATTCAAACTTGGAGGACCTTAGTATGGTTATAAAAATATTTCATGAGGAATTATAATGGATTTTATCATTTTAGAATTTTCCTTTGGCATTTTGGAAAGCACTAGCTTGTCCATTGCATGGTGAGTGCTCACTTGCCTTGCTAGTGAGCCAATTTCGAGGGAGTTGGATTCTCATCCAAATTGGTTGTTGGAGAGGACACCCTGAAATATAATTTGGACCTTAATGGATATTTTTTTATTTCATATTGCATGATTCTACAGTTCTTGTTTCATCTCTCCTCCCATTCTCTTATACCCTACTTCATTATTCCATGTTTCCATATGATGGCGCATTAGTGTGAATGATGCTTGTGCCTTGTAGAGTCTAGTTGATTCCCAATAATGGGTGAATGATTTATGGATATTTAATATGTGTCCCATACTCTATTTAAATCTAAATGATCAGAAATACATATGCAAAAATGTCCACATTTCCAAGCTATGGTTTGACTAGTTTCCATGTATTGGTTTCCATTTCAAAGGAGTCGTGAATCTGATTTGTGTTGAGGAGTTTCTATGATGTTATATGATGTTGAGTGAGATATTAATATGATTTTAATGTTATATATTCCTTATGATATTTTATATAACTATTTCATATACATTTTATGATTCAAAGTTAAGCTATTACTGTCATTTCCCTTAAGCAAATATCACTGAAAATATGCATTCGAATGTGAAACTTTATATCTATGCTGTAGAAGTGATAACCACACCTAATTATATTAAAATAATTTTAATATCAGTCCACATAATATGTTTGATAATTTCGGATGGTATCATATGAGTTGAAGATCCAATTCTGCCCACACCCTAAGGGGAATTTCACCACAATTTACTAGCAATTTTGCCATTTTTTCTAATGGCCCCAATAGAGTTTTAGATGTCTATAAACTATTCTAAAGTGACAAAAGAATCAATTGAGTGGTCCTAATACTCACCATATACTTATATACCAAATTCAATACTCTCTTGTGCCATTCGAAGCCCCTAGAGCCAATACTAGTGAATACAATTTTACCCCAAATTCTACCTTTGTTTGAAAATTTTGAATTGGGTCATTTCAGTGGTATAAAAACATGATATTAGCACCTTTTGGAGTTATATACTCATTTTTCATAATTATTACCTCCCTCCATTAGAAATTGAGACTGAAGACATTAACAGTGGAAGCGAAGGAAGTGGAGACGTTAGTTCTTTTTACAAGGAAATTAAGGCAAAACTAGGATTGGGAGATATGGATGATAAGGGGGATAATGAGGAACTTAAAACATTCATTAAGGCAGATATTGAAGGTATGAATTTCTTTTTTATGCAAGGATTCAAATTTTTGGATAGCCAACTTGGGGGAAAGTCAACACCCGGGAGTAGTAGTAGTTCACCTCATGATGAGAAGAAGACCCATCGGGAAGCCATTTTTTCAAATACTGGAGCTCATAACTGACCCCATGAATTCAATAATAATTTTGAAGCTATAATACCTAAGTTTTTAGAGTCCAAAGAGGGCCATGACACTACTTATGATGCGAGGGAAGCAACTAATGACTCACATAAACTAAGTGATGAATGTAGGAAGGTCCTACCTTTCGATCNTTTCAGTAATGGTTTCTTATGTACCTATGAATAGGTTGTTTTTAATATTTACTAAAGGATTGATAGAACCTTTGAGATGGCTCGTGAAATCCCACAATCCAACTACATTGAAGGATGCCATGAATTTGACAAGAGACTTGCAGAATGTGTTGCCAAGAACCAAATACCCCCCTAAGCCTAGTTTCGATTCCAAATTCAAGGAAGGTGAGAAACCATGGAAAAAGGACTCCTTTTCCAAAGAAAATAATGGAGGGCCAAGCAAAGAAGAACTTAGAAGAAAGAAACTATGCTTCACATGTCAACAACCTTGGGTTCCAAGACATCAGTGTGCAAATGGGAAGGCACACTACATTGAAGTTTTCTTTGAAGATGAGGAAGAAGTAGAGGATCAAGAAGCACAAATTGCAGCCCAATAAGAGGGGTATGAAACAACAGAAGGAGAACAACCCACTCCTGAGATAGGAAAAATTCCAGTACTTTCGGGTGTACCTAGATTTCACACCTTGAGGCTCAAGGGTAACATACAAGGCCAAAAGGTTACGGTCCTATCGGATGGAGGAGCCACTCCTAAGTTCATAGATGCAGCCTTGGTTGAGAGGATAAAGTTACAAGATGAAACTTTCGATAGTTTCATAGTCATCATTCCAGGTAAAAATTATATGGATTGCACCAAATGGATTCCAAAGCTTCAAGTTACTATAGGAAATCATACTATCACTGAAAATTTATATGTAGTGAATGTGGCTGATAAAAATGTGGTTTTGGGAGTCCCTGAAATGAGGTTCAAAAATCTGGAAGGGAAACCCATCTTGTTGACCGGAATGCACACTTATCCAAATCAAGCGGTGTCCTCTCATAGAATGAGGTCTATCTTGAGGCATGGAGACGTATAATGGACTACTGAATGTTTAATTACATCTTCTAAGCCTCAATTGAAGGTTTTCAAGCATCCTAAGGTGATAAATCCATTATTGAGTAAATGTGAGAGGGATTTTGGAGATCTCCCCCCAGGAAGACCACCCAACATAGGAGTGGAGATATCATTGAGTTAGAGATAGGAACCAAAACTATCAAAATGCAGCCATATAGGAACCCAAAAAGGATTCAAGATGAGATTGAGGAGGCCATTAAAGAAATTTTGGAGTTGGGTCTCATAAGGCCTAGTTCCAACCCATATGCTTCTTTAGTTGTTATGGTAAAGAAAAAAGGATGAAACTTTGAGAGATGTGCATTGATTTTAGAGCTTTGAATAAGAAGACAATGAAGAATAGATATCCCATCCCAAGGATTGATGAGCTCCATGGAGCCAAGTTCTTATCAAATATTGACCTTAGATTAGGTTATCATCAACTTCGAATGAGGGAAGAAGACATACCAAAGGTTGCTTTCAGATGCCGCTATGGTCACTTTGAGTTTGTTTCCATGACCTTTGTCTTGACAAATGCTCCTGCCACATTCCAATATTGCATGAACAATATATTCCACAAGTAACTTCATAAATTTGTACTAGTTTTCTTTGATGACATTCTTATTTACAGTATAACATGGAGGGAACATTTGCATGATCTAGAAGTGGTATTAAAAATTCTGCATGATCAATCTTTGTTTGCTAAGCTATCAAAATGTGAGTTTGCTTTGACAAAAATCCTGTATCTTGGACACATCATTGGTCAAGATGGTGTGAAGGTGGATATGAAGAAAATAAAAGCCATTATAGAATGGCATCATCCCAAAAATATCATTGAATTGAGAGGATTCATTGGAATTTGTACCTACTATAGGAAGTTTGTGAAGGGGTTCTCCCAAGTCACTTCACCTCTCACTGATTTGAAAAAGAAAGATGATTTCCAATGGCATGAAGGGGCTGAAAAATATTTCCAAAGACTGAAAGAGGTAATAAGCAATTGTCCTATTCTAGCCTTGCCTGATTTTTCTAAACCATTTGTCTTGGAATGTGATACATTAGGAGAAGGCATTGGAGCAGTCCTAAAGCAAGGGAAACAACCAATAGCTTTTGAGAGTTTTAGAGAGTAGGAATATAAAACAACATGATAATATTTACTCTATTTATGATAAAGAAATGTTAGACGTCATGCATGCTTTGATAAAGTTTAGGCAATACTTGATGGGAAACAAACTTTTGTTCAAAACTGACCATAACAACCTAAGGTACTTCCTCACTGAAAAGGATCTAAATGAAAGGGAGAAAAATTAGGTGAGTAAGATTCAAGCATTTGAATTTGATATTGAATATGTGAAGGGAAAGAATAATGTGGTAGCTGATGCCTTATTTAGAAGACCTTCTATTTCTCTAATGGATGCAACAGAAAATTGGAAAGCCATATTAGAAGTAGAATATGCCAAGGATAAGTTTTATTGTGAATTTTTTGATGGGAATAACCATGATTATATGTATAAGGTGTTGGAAGGAATCATATACTACAAACATAGAATATATTTGGTTCCTGGTTTGAGTTTGAAAGATAAATTTTTAAACAAATCTCATGAGTCTCCTGTAGCAACACACCCTGGTTTCTTCAAAACATATAGAATGTTGAGGGAAAGGTTCTCATGGAAAGGGTTGAAAGCTGATATTATGAAATATGCTAATGAATGCTCAACATGTCAGCAAAAAAAAGTGGAGCACACTTATCCAGCTAGGCTCTTACACCCCTTTCCTATTCCAGAATGAAAAAGGGAGAGCATTTCCATGGATTCCATCACTGCTTTGCCCAATGTACTTGGTAAGGATTGCATATTTTTAGTGGTGGATAGAATCACTAAATTTGCTCAGTTATTTTCTGCTACTTCCACTTTCACTGCCGCACAACTGGCTGAACTATTCTTGAAATAATTTTTCAGATTGCATGGGCTCCCTAAGAGCATTGTTGGTGACAGAGATAGTAGATTTTTTAGTGCATTTTGACAATAAATCTTCAAAATGGTGGGGAGAAATTTGACACCTAGAACAAGCTATCATTCACAAACTGATGGCCAAACATAGAATGTGAATCAATGGTTGGAAGGCTACTTGAGGAACTATGTTAGTGGGCAGCAAAAAGCATGGATAAAATGGTTGCATTTGGGTGATTTTTGTTATAATACTATTTTTCATATGTCCATTGGCATGTCTCCTTTAAAATAAATTTATGGTTATGATGCATCCACTTTTATTGACCACATTTTTTGTGAAAGTAGATCTCCAAATGCTAAAGATTGGATTGAAGAAAGTCAAGAAATTTTGAAGGTTTTGAAAGATAACTTGCAAGTTGCCCAAAATCAACAAATTCAATATGCAGACCAACATAGAGTGGAGAGGCACTTCCAAGTGGATGAATTGGTGTATTTGAGATTGCATCCCTACAAACAAACCACCATAGAGGGTAAAGGTTTAGAAAAGCTCAAACCAAGGTTTTATGGTCCCTACAAAGTGATTCGAAAAATTGGAGAAGTGGCCTATGAATTGAAGATTTCAACAGGAATTAAAATTCATAATGTATTTCATGTTTCATGTCTAAATAAGGTTATAGGTTAGAATATCTTAGTTTCATATACATTACCTCCCTTGGATGATCAAGGAAAACTTGTTCTCGTTCCAGACAAAATATTGAAAACAAGTGCAAGAAGGCTAAGGAGCATAACAATAAAAGAAAACTTTGTACAATGGAAGGATTTCCCTAGTGAGGAAGCCACTTGGGAAGATGAGAAAATTTTTAAGCATCCAAACTTGGCATTGCTTGAGGACAAGCAATATTGGGGTTCAGGATTAATTAATCCTCCTTTGTCCAACATAGTCTATTTGGTCTATTTGCCTAACTTAGGGGGTAATTATTAATGTATTAGAGTATGGGGGACACACATATAAGTTATCTACCACTTACCGCATGTGCATGCATGAGTTTATGTGCCTCTGATACTAATCCATACATATTAGGAGCCCACTCTGAGTGCCACCAACAGCCTCCATTAGTTGTATTAATCTGTCACAATAATCTAGGGATTAAACACAAGTCTCATCAAATATTAATAACAATAAGTCATGAAAATGGTGTATTAGGGCTACAAAATGAGTAGCCGCTCTGTATATTCACACAAAGAATGAGTAATACAATACAAGATCATGGTGCAAGCATGAATGACAAAGCAATTCAAATTCCCAAGGAGGTCATTCGAATTGAATGAGTGAGTCTATCTTAACTGAATGTAAGCCATAGTCAACACTCAAGTTAACGATTGATCAAAACCCTAATTGACTCGCCAACCATCAAGTGGTAGTGCATCAATGACTTAAATGAACCTCGATGAGGTTAACTGAAGTGTAACTGAACATCAGAAGTGGTTGGAGGCGCCTCTGTTGACTCTAGTTCATTAAATAACCAATAAATACTCAATTTAATGATGGAGGGCACCTTCACTGCTTTGTTTAACTGATTGTAACCATCAGTTAGCAATATGGGGCATTAATGACACTCAGATCACCCTTGGAGTGCTCCAGTTAGCTTCCCCTAATGTAGGAGAAGGCTAAGTTAGCCTCCATGACTGAAGGTAGGCATGGGTGTGATCTAGCTGATGTCATCTAGTGCTCCTCTGATGTCAGTTAAGTCAATAATACTTAGGATAGTGGTTTAACTAGGCCAAATTGACCAAAATGAGTGTGTAAGGTGGTAAATGTCTCCAACAACCCCCCTTAAGCTATACCCAGGAGGATTTAGAAAACATAAATGCATAAAAATGCTAGGGCCTCGATAACTAAGGCCATAGGTCACCTTGTATAATGCTCAAACTGAAACAATGCTCAAAAAACAAACTAAGTGAGGAAAAGAGGGAAAACCTAGTGGGAAAAACCACCGCTCAAGCTGAACACTGAAAGTAGTCTGATCACCCTGATGAACTCATCCCCAATAGTGAACAGAGGTAAGTGAACTTATTTTTTGAAAATCTCTTGGTGAAGATGTCTACAATCTGGTCATCAGTCAGGCAGTATTGTATAATGATGGTCCTATCATGCACTAGCTCCCTGATATAGTGCATGTGGATCTCTACATGCTTGGTGCTCTACCTGGTAACTGGATATGTGGATATCTTAATAGCACTTTGATTGTCACAAAAGAGGACAATGGAAAAACTACTACCAAGATCAAACTCTGAAAGAATGCCTTGCAACCAAACTGCCTGGATGCAAGCATTCACCGCTCCTCGATACTCGGCCTCTACTGAAGATAGTGTTATGGAAGCCTGCTTTTTGCTAGACCAGCAAATGGGTCCACCACCAAACATGAAAAAATATCTAGAAGTAGACTTCAAATCAATATAATCACCCACCCAATCGAAGTCTGTGTATCCAACCAGCTCTAGCTCGGAGTCTGCATCATAGTGAATGCTATAGGTCCTGGTTCCCTGAATATACTGGATGATCCTCTTGGCTGCTTTCCAATGAAAATCATGAGGCTGATGCATGTATATTGATACATCATTCATGGCATAGCAGATATCAGGCTGAGAATGTTTCAAGTACAACAAGCTACCAATCAGCTGTCGATAGATAGTGTAGTCCATGGGAGGTGTTCTTTTTCCTTCTTCAAGGCTGATCCTTGAGAGGAAAGGGAATGGTGCAGGACTACTTTTAGCCATGTTAAACTTGACTAATATGTATGATATGTATTTGTACTGAGTTACCATTATCCCATCATAATTTTGCTCAATTTCGAGCCCCCAAAATTATTTTAGGAGCCCCATATCACTCATTTCAAAGGCATTGTGGAGACCAGTTTTGATGGCTGAAATGGAAGCAACTGTGCTACCTGTGATCAGAAATTCATCAAAATATAAAAAAATAATAATAAAATTACCATTATATTGCTGTAAATACATATTTGGATCTGATCTACACCTTTGGAAGTTTTGAGAGAGAAGGAAGGCATCCATCTTGGAATACCACTCTCTCGGGGCCTGTTTTAACCCATATAGTGACTTCTTTAGCTTGCAAACCAAATATGGATCAATGATGTAGCCCTTAGGCTGCTTCATTTATATCTCCTCATGAAGATATCCATGCAGAAAGGCTGACTTAACATCCATATGGGGCACTTCCCAGTGCTTGGATGCCGAAATTCCCAAAACTAGGCGGATGGAGTCCATTTTTGCAACCGGTGCAAAGGTCTCGTGGTAGTCCACACCTTGGACCTGAGAGAAACCTTTTGAAACCAGCCTTGCCTTATATTTTCATTTTCTACCATCAGCAGCAATCTTTGTCCGAAACACCCACTTGCATTGAACCAATTTCCTTCCCGGAGGAAGAGAAACTAGCTCCCAAGTAGTGTTTTTCTGAAGAGAATTCATCTCTTCATCCATGGAAACTTTCCATCTCGGATCCTTCCGAGCATGGTAGAAGTATTTTGGGTCTGAAATAATCATCAAATAACAAGTTTCATATAAAAAATTATCAGGACAAGAGAGCGCAATACCTTCTCTTTGGAAATCAGACTGGTCTCCTTGGATCATCTGGATTTCCAATGTTATCTCCTGCGGAGGAGAGTGTCTGTTGGGCTCATGTGGGAAGATGATTTTGTACTTCAGGTTCTGATTCAGAATATGATGATTGGTGCACACTGATATAAGAAATTAGGGGATCCAAATCAGGGTCATCAATCCCAATTTCATCATCCAAATATTCAGTAGAATAGGAAGGAAAATCAACAGTTTTCTCCTTCACTAGTTCCACCTCTTGAAGAGGCTCATCAAACTTGACACTCCTTTCGATGATGATCTGTTTTGTTTTGATATCCACCAGATTAAAACCTTTTGATTCATAAATATACCCAATAAATAGACATTCGATGCTTTGCGGTTGCAAATCCCTTCTTTTATCAAGTGGAATCTGGGCCCATGCAGTGGACCCAAACACCTATAGATTCGACACATTCGGCTTGTGTCTGAAGTATGCTTCAAAAGGGGTCTTCCATTTCACAAATGAGTGTGGCACCCTGTTCTGAATGTATGCTGTAGCATGCATGGCTTCAACCCACAAATTTGTATCCAACTTCTTTGATTCCAACATACAGGTGGTCATCTCCTTGAGAGACCGATTCTTCCTTTCCGCTACTATGTTCTGCTGGGGAGTGTAGGGAATTGAATGTTGGACCTGAATACCACTTTGGGAGCATATGTGCAACTGATTACTGACATAATCCCCACCATTATCATATCTCAATATCTTGATCTTAAGCCCAGAGGCATTCTCGATCAAGGCCTTCAATTCAGAAATTTTTTCACATACTTCAAACTTCTTTTTGAGAAAGAAGACCCATGTGTACCTTGAAAAATCATTAATAAAATTAAAAATATACCTTGATACATTCATGGATGTGATAGGCATCGGACCGCTGATATTAGACTGTATCAGCCCCAATATGCATGTAGCTCGGTTTGCCTTCTCCCGATCGAACTTGTGCTCAGGGTGTTTTCCAACCACACAGCCCTTGCAATTTCAAGTGGTTTCCTTGATGATAGGGAGGCCTTCAACCATGGAGTTTTTATGTAATTGCTACAAATATTTGACATTTAGATGGCCAAACCTTTCATGCCATGGCCTACTAACCTCATTTCCATGAGTTAGCAGAGTGGTGGGCTTTGCATCCGGCACAAAGTGGGAGAACTCATAGGCTTTTGCATGATGGTTTGCAAGGCCTTTAGCAATGAGTTTCTCGGATGCAAGTTTCGTTATCTCAACATAATTTGGGATGAAAGAAACTCTCTTAGGCACAACTGTATGTGTCATCTGATAGACACTAAAGAGATTTGATGCCAGAGACGGTACAGACAAAACATTTGAAAAATAGACATTCTCAAGATCAACCATACCTTGTCCTTCTGAAATGATGGTGGATTCATCTCCCATGTGGATGGGGATAGATTTTCTAGTCTCCAAGGATGAAAAGGAGTCTCTTTCAGCCATCATGTGGTTCAAAGCTCTAGAATCAATCAAGAGTGCTTTGGACTTCGAAGTGCTTTCCATGAGGGCATGACCTTTTTCATGCTGTGGTTCACGATCTTGCTGATCTCTCCTCCGAAAGATTTCTGGAAGATGGATGTGATTTCTCTCAAGGAGAGAGGTAGCTTCATCAAGCTTCTTCTTCATGCATGAATGTTCAGGGTGGAAGCCCTTCCCACAGTATGAACACTTGACTTTTTCCTTTCCATGATGCCCTTTTCCTTTGTTCTTCCTTGAGCTGGAAGACTCATCATGCTCCTGGTTTTCAACTTTAGGCTTAGGAGCTTCAAATTTAGTTTTTGGGTTCTTCTACTGCTTTCCTTTACCCTTCAGATCTTTGGGTCCTGAGACATGGAGGGCTTGATCACGAGAGGATCTGATGATCCCCATCTGGATAAGCTTATCATGTTCACTTGTTAGGGACTCAATGAAGGCATTGAGTGTAGGCATCTTCCATCCAGGGGTTGTAAGCTTCCTCACATGGAATGTAGAGACAAAAACTAAATAATTAGCTCCAAGTTTGGAGAGTATGGCGAGGATGAGCTAATCATCCGCCTTCTCCACTTTGAATTGCTTCAAGAGTAAGATAGTGTGCTTGAACTTTGTGAAAAAGTCATTCAAGGTCTCGAAATTGGAAGGCTAGAGAGACATCAATTCATTTTCAAGCTGGTAAACTCTCAAATCATCTTGCTTTCCATATAGGGTTTCCAATTTGTCCCAAATTTCCTTTGGAGTCTTCAATCCTAAAAGACGGAAAAGAAGATCCCAGGAAATAGAGAGGCACAAGAATCTGAATGCTTCATCCTTCTTGTTCAAGAATATTGATTTGTCTATAGCAGTACCAGGCTCATCTTCAGTGTCCATGGTGACTCTATAGAGTCCTCTAGCACAGAGCTAGATCTCCATGTCTCCTTTCCATGAGTGGAAATTGAATGGAGTCATAAGATGTACTGAAGAGGCCATCTAAATCTGCTGGAGCAAATGCTTCACTTGTAGAAAACCTAAAAATCACAACAGAAAGGGAAATGTAAGGTCGGACAACCTGCACATTTTAGGCTTTCATCACACCCAACATAGTCAATCAAGCAAGCTTGATCAACAAGTTCTTTACTTGGGGTATTAAGTGGTAAGCCTTGGCTTCTGGTGCAGTGCTAGATTTTTGAGCTATTGCTCAATTTTCATGCAAGATCTGTCAAAAACCTTGTTTTTGAGATATTTGAGCTTCATCTCACCATGAGCTCTGACACCATATTAATCTGTCACAGTAATATAGGGACTAAACACAAGTCTCCTCAAAGATTAATAACAATAAGTCATGAAAATGGTGTAATAGGGCTACAAAATGAGTAGCCACTTTGTATATTCACACAAAGAATGAGTAATACAGTACAAGATCATGTTGCAAGCATGAATGACAAAACAATTTGAATTCCCAAGGAGGTCATTCGAATTGAATGAGTGAGTCTAGCTTAATTGAATGTAAGCCGCAATCAACACTCAAGTTAACCACTGATCAAAACCCTACTTGACTCAACTGAACCCTAACTGAAGTCGGAGTGCAATAAATGACTAAGTCTAACTGAAAGAGGTCAGACACATGTCACAGCAAGCCAACCATCAAGTGGTAGCGCATCAATGACTTCAATGAACCCCGATGAGGTTAACTGAAGTGTAATTGAACATCAGAAGTGGTTGGAGGTGCCTCTGTTGACTCCAGTTCATTAAATAATCAATAAATAATCAATTTAATGATGGAGGGTGCCTTCACTACTCTGTTTAACTAATTGTAACCATCAGTTAGCAATATGGGGCATTAATGACACTCAGATCACCCCTGGAGTGTTCTAGTTAGCCTCCCTGAATGTAGGAGAAGGCTAAGTTAGCCTCCTTGACTGAAGGTAGGCGTGGGTGTGATCTAGTTGATGTCATCTAGTGCTCCTCTGATTTCAATTAAGTCAATAATACTTAGGATAGTGGTTTAACTAGGCCAAATTGACCAAAATGAGTGTGTAAGGTGGTAAATGTCTCCAACAAGTTGGTCATGGCTGGGAAGCAGTTATGTTGAGTTAACATCCAGTTAAAATCAGTTGGATCACTTTCAGTTAGCGTAGCACTAGTTTTGCATGCATGAATGGAAAGTGTCTCCTTTTTCCCACCTACCTCATTAGTTAATTGATTGTAGACTGATTTAGACAGCCGAAGTTAGACTAGTGAGTTCCAGTAATGATTTAGACACAATGAGTTAGCTAATCAGTCAGTTTTAATTGGTATATTAGAATCCTATCCACATGATTTGAATTATACTTATTGTAACACCATTGTATTACTGATTAATGAATGAAGACTAATGTGGTGATTATCTTGGCAATTCTTGTTCGATTTATCTGAAATTTGTGGCATGAATTTCTTGTTCAATGTAAATTATCTTTCATTATTCCACTGCAGAATTCCCTTTGTACAACTTTCATATGTTCCTATAGATTAATGGTTCACAAATTTAACATGGGTGGGAAGGTCTTTCATGTCCCCATCCAATTGAGACTACTAGTTAACAATGTTTCACCCACCTACTAGTTCCCTAGGTTGGGGAGGAGGCATTAAATCTTGCAATAAGAGAGATCTGAGACCCAAAAGAACCTTAGTTTACCATTTACACATTAAATGGGGTCATACAAATAATGAATATGGATAAAATAAATTGGCATTGCTTCATGAAGACCTTGGGTGGCTAGATTATTCCTTACACTTGTCATGAATCAACCCCAAATTCGAAATTATGAGTAATGGAACATTATTGGAAGGTGAAGAGGTGTCAAGTAACATGTCATGAGCCCAAGTATTTGAATAGTTGAAGAGGAATAACTCCCCAAAGAAGAGGAAGAGACTAGGAAGAAACTATGTGCCACTTGGAGAGAGATTCCCTTCATTTTATGACAACAACGATGGAAGATTCTATGAAAAAATTAGACCTAATTGTAGACCTATGACAATATGACATGTTAGGGATTAAAATAGCCACCAAGAGGGTGCCTTTGGGGGTTGGTAGCAATGATTAAAATTTGGATGAAGATTGAGGGATGAGGAGAATGACAATTGTCATAGAGGTTACTAAACATCAAGGATGAGTTGGAGGAATACTATGAGAGGGAATTCAACATTATAGGAACTTAGGAGGTTTATAAAAATATGTCACTAGGAATGAGAATGAATTTTTATCATTTGAGAATGTGCCTTTGGCATTTTGGAAAACACTTGCTTGTCCATTACACGGTGAGTGCTCACTTGCCTGGCCAGTGAGCCAATTTCGAGGGAGTTGGATTCTCATCCAAATTGGATGTTTAAGAGGCCAACATGACCTCTCATTTGGATCTTAATGGAGTGTTTTTATTGCATATAGGAGGATTCTATAGTTCATGATTCATCTCTCCTCCCATTCTCTTCTTCCCTACTTCATTATTGCCATGTTTCCATGCCTTGTTGAGTCCAGGTTATGCCCAAGCATGGGTGAATGATTTATTTATTTGTAATATGTCTCCCATAATATCTATAAGTATAAATTATCAGAAATATATATGCAAAAAAGTCCACATTTCTAAGCTATGGTTTGACTAGTTTTCATGTATTGGTTTCCATTTCAGAGGAGTTGTGAATATGATTTGTGTTGAGGATTTTATATGATGTTATATGATTTTGAGTGAGATATTTATATTCCATTAATGTTCTACACTCATTATTCTCTGTTCTGAACCATTTCATACACATTTTCTAGGTCAAAGTTAAGCTATTAATGTCATTTCCCTTAAGAAAATATCACTACAAATATGCATTCGAATGTGACATTTTATATATATGTTTCAGAACTTATAACCACACATAATTATATTAAATGAATTATAATATCATCCCCCATACTCTTTTTGATAATTTTGGAGGGTCTCATATGAGTTGGAGAGCCATTTCTGCCCACACCCTAGGGGGAATTTCACCACAATTTACTAGCAATTTTGCTATTTTTTCCAATGATCCAAAATCAAGTTGTAGATGTATATAAATTATTATAAAGTGAAAATAGATTCCATTTAGGGGTCCTAATACTCACCATATCAGTCTCTACCAAATTCTATACCCTCTTGTGCCATTCGAAGCCCCTAGAGCCAAGACTAGTCAATACAATTTTACCCCCAATTCTGCCTTTGTTTGAAATTTTTGAATTGGGTCATTACAATGGTATCAGAACATGATATTAATACATTTTGTATTTCTCTATTTATGTTTCCTAATTATTACCTCCCTCCATTAGAAACCAATACTAAATACATTAACAATGGAAGAGAAGGAAGTGGAGAAGTTAGTTCTTTTTACAAGGAGATTAAGGAAAAACTAGGATTGGGAGATATGGGTAATAAGGGGGATAATAAGGACCTTCAAAAATTCATTAAGGAAGCTCTTAAAGGTATGAACAAACATTTTAAGCAAGGGTTCGAATTGTTGGCTATCCAACTTGGAGGCAAGTCAACACCTGGGAGTAGTAGTAGTTCACCTCATGATGAGAAGAAGACCCATGGAGAAGCCATTTTTGTTGAAATATTGTAACTTCAAAGGATATTATAAATGTATTTTACTGATGTAACCCAAGGGAGATGTCATTATTCCTCCGATGGGGTGTTACTATTGTATTTGGTCATCATAGAGTCATGAGGTAAAGCCTCCTCTTATGTCGGGTCTTTAGAACCCTAATTAATAATATAATATATTGTTTTTGAGTATTCCTAGGTGAATTCAGCCCAGACAGTTTATTGTGGTCGACTTGTCTATTGCAAAAGTCAATTGACAATTATGTACACATAGAGGATACGTGGTTCTTATTTGAACACACATTCACTCACTCACATAGAGTCATGAGGTAAAGGATCCTCTTGTGTCGGGTATTTAGAACCCTAATTAATAATATAATATATTGTTTTTGAGTATTCCTAGGTGAATTCATCCTAGACAGTTTATTGGGGTTGACTTGTCTAGTGCAAAAGTCAATTGACAAATATGTACAAATAGAGGAGATGTGGTTCTTATTTGAACACACATTCACTCACTTGTGTATCACATAGGGGAGAGAGAGAGAGAGAGAGAGAGAGAGAGAACAAAAGGAGGAGAAAACCTATTTTTGGGTTTGTCTTTTATACATCTTATACAGAAGAAATTTTGCTGGGTTTTCTTCCCCATGATGGTTTCCCAGGATAAATCTTTCTGTTCTTTTTGTGGCTGTGCTTGTCTATCTTTCAATGATATTTTGCTTATGGTTATTCTGTTATGATGCTAAATGTTATAAGATCTGATATAACCATAAAAAAATAACATGGTATCAGAGCCACCCTGAAATAAGTCGGTGTGTAGCAGAAACAGTGCTACAACTACAACTATTGAAGATTAGGGTTTCATGCTTGAAAACCCTAAAATACTAAAACTAGTAGTTTTGGTACATTCTCTATATCTCGCGATTGGAGAAGTCTAAAGAGCCAAAAATTTCTCAGGTCGAACATAAATTCTTGATGCACCCTTTGTAAAAGTTTTAGCCTCATATTCGCTATATTCTAGGATATATGATTCCTCCAACTTAGGGTTCCATCCTCTCCCGGGATTCAACCTTAAACATATGACCTAGGGAGAATTGCTATATCTCGGGCTCCAAAGGTCCAAATGAAATTTCTCAAGATGGTCTAGATAGGGCCTGGACTGTAATCTTGGTTGTAAAAATTTCATACCCCGAAGGTAAAACGGTGACACATTGTAGTCTATACAAGTTCTCTATTCTGAACAATTCTAAAATAAGTCACCTTGGGAAAACACACATAAGTACCAATTGGTGAAACCAATTCTGCTCTAACCCATGGTGTTGGAAAGAGGACAGATAAGGATACCTCAGCGAGAAGTTTCAAACATAGAGGAGCAGTAATTTCAGATATTTCGCAGAAACAATATCAAGAATTTATGCAGAAGAAACTGAAGAAAACTAGGGCATCTGATATTTTGCGGTTCTGATCATAGTTTTGGGAAAATGAGTATACTGCTCAGCTCACCTTGAGGAGGTGCATCTTTATATCCAATCAGATGTGAAATATACCTCAACTGAAAAATTAGGGTTTATCTTTCAAACCCTAGGTCTACCAGAAGCAACATTCCAGAAAATATTTCAAGCAAGCATGATATTGAAGCAATCTCATTGGTCAAAGAAGTTGTTGATCTAGAAGGAGATGATGAAAAATGAATAAATATAAGTATTTGAATTAACTTTCCTATATATGTTGTCTATTATGCATGATAGAATGTTTGCACTAATGACAATATACTACTAATATGCATGTGATGGGTAAGTAGCCCATGGTGCTATACAACTCTCCATTGCTACTTATCTAGAATGAAACCTCTTTGCTGACATATTGGATTAGTGCACAATCTCAATTATGTCATGGTAGATATGGAAGGCATCTAGAAAGTTTTCGTGAGATATGGATGAATGTTGTATTGGATAAACAATTGCATGATGCAATAGAAATTGTTGTTATGCATATGTTCTATGAAATGGTTCTAACCATGCAACTGGTGCATTTGACTTGTAGGAAAGGTATTGTACAACCGCCTACAAGAAAATGAAGATGAGAATTTTTCTGAAGAACAAGTGATGACAATTCAAGATTCACTCCAACAAACATGAACTTGAAGCTCCCAGGGTTAGAGACACTGTGACAGAAGAAAGAGCTTCAGAGAGTAGTAGATCCACCTCGAGAGATGAAGACCACCTTGGGTACGCTAGATAACTCAAGATTAAGAAAAGTATGGCAGGACTTCCAAACCGAATTAAGAGGCCTCAGACACACTCTAGTTGTGTAACACCGTTGGGTGACATCATCGATGATAACCCTTCCATCTATGGAAGAAGCTATGATCAAAGAGTAACAGTTGATTATGGGGAATGATGTCTACGCTATGGTTCTGAGACCTGAAGGGAAGTCCATAGTGTCTTCCATATGGATCTACAAGAACAAGTGTACAAATAAAGGTTCATGGTTTGTCTAAGAAGGAATAGACTATGGCATGACATACTCTATTGACTAGACACACTTCTTCAGTAGAAGTATATATCGAGCAAAGAACCACCTATACAGAATATGCTTTGTAGGAGCTCAGAAGGCACCCATAAATAAGCAAATCCATGAGCTTGATAGATCATCTAGAGTGATGAATATCTTAACCTTTGCTACAAGGTTGAAGATGGAAACCTATAGAAGACAACAAGCTCATAGATGGGTGTAAGAGGAACTTTTTGAAAAAGTTCAAGATAAAGGGATCTTGGTATTTAGTAAGGTGAGATGGATACATAGTAGAAGAGGATGCTACTTGTCCCTCCAGTAAAAAATGCGGAGGGAAGATGATGCTCTACTTCAAGGGGAGTGACTACAAAATATCTCTGAGTTCAACATTGTATGACATGATGGACAACTTCCTGATGGACCAAGACTTTACCAAGAGTAAAGTGGGTTCCAACCTTCAGGGTTGAATGCGGAAGACTAGGATATGCTGATGACTTGATAGAATGAACTCATGATAGATGCAATGATGGAAGAATACCAAAATGATGTTTGGGATATAGCACCCAAACCAGAAAGTAAGAGTGTGGTATCTTCCAAATGGATTTGAAAGATAAAATATGCTGCTAATGGAAGTAAGGCAAGATTTGTGGCTAAAGGATTCTCTCAGAGAGAGGGAATTAATTATGAAGAGACACTTGCTCCAAAAAGCAAGGTACACTTCCATCAGAACTATCATGGCACTTGCTTCCATGATGAAGTGGGATATACACCATACGGATGTAAAGACAATCCTTCCTTAATGGCGTGATTGAGGAAGAGGTTTACATCGAATAGCCATAAGGATTTGAAGTAAAAAACAGAGTGACTCATGTATGTAAGTTGAAAAATACTCTGTATGGACTGAAGCAAGCTCCTAGAGCTTGGTATGGAAGGATAGCTAGCTTCTTGGCAAGCATGGACTTTACCAAGAGTAAAGTTGATCCTAAAATTTACCTTAAGGTTATGGATGATGAACCTAACATACTATTGTTGTATGTGGATGATCTAATTCTAGATGGAAATGAGAAGCATATCACAAATTACAAGAAGAAGCTAGCTGAAGAATTCGAGATGAAAAGATCTTGGATTGATGCATTATTTCCTTTGGGTGGAAGTGTGGAAGAGCACAGAAGGAATCTTTTCGAACCAGGGAAAGTATGCTGTGGAAATCTCAAAGAAGATTTGGTATGTTGGATTGTAAAGCCATGGACACACCCATGGATACCAACATGAAGTTGTTGTCTAATGAGACATTAGAGTTAGTGGATATGACTCAGTACAGAGAGATTATTGAGTCATTGATGTATTTGACGAATACAAGGTCATATATATGCTTTGTTGTGAACACCTTGAGTCAGTATATAGGTAACCCTAGATGTTTTCACCTGATAGTTGGAAAGCATGATAAGGTACCTTAAAGGTACGAGAAACTTGGGACTTTACTATGGTAGAGATCTTGACGACAAATCATATGGATATACGGATTCAGATTAGGTAGAAAGTGCCGCAGACAGAAAGAGCACCTCAGGTGGATGTTATTGTCTGGGATCCACCATGATCTCATGGTTTAGTCTAGTGTTTCTCTTAGTACAACTGAAGCAGAGTACATTTCAACTTGCTCCGCTATCTGGGAAGCCATATGGCTTCGGAAAGATGGTGTCAAGACTATTTGACATGGATACCACAATGTTTCTTTGTGACAACTAGAGTTGCATAAAGATGACAAAGAATCCTGTGGAATATGGTACCGAAGGGAGACATAAAACTCCAGTATGTGAGTACCAGTGAGCAAGTTGCTGATGTTGTGACCAAGCTTCCGTGACAATCTTGGTGTAGTTTGTAAAGACTTTCCTCACAAGGAGGAACAATGATTCCGATACTGAAGACTTTCCTCACAAGGAGGAATAATGATGTTGATACTGAAGACTTTCCTTGCAAGGAGGAACAATGATTGATACTACAAAATTTCCTCGCTAGGAGGAACAGTGGTTATATGGACCCTTCTTGAAAAGGAGAAATAGGTCGAAGATATGGGCTCTCTTCAAAAAATGAAGAACAAGTCGAAGATATGGAATTTCTTCAGAAAGGAAGAACAAGTCGAAGATATGGACTTTCTTCAGAAAGGAAGAACAAGTCAAAGATATGGACTTTCTTCAGAAAGGAGGAACAAGTCGAAGATATGGACTATCCTCAAAAATGAAGAACAAGTTGAGACTATGAACCCTCCTTAGAAAAAGGGGGAGGAGGTTGATAATATGGATCCTCCTGGAAAATGGGGAGTGATGATGAGATTGACATCGATGATGGAATGACAGTGATGCTCCAAGATGAAAGAGGCCAAGTATGCCTGAAGATGCTGAAAAGGTCCAACATTTATTTGTGGACGATAGTATCCTCTCTCGAGGATAGCATGTATACCAATCTGTTAGTGAGAGTGGTCCTTACTAGCTAAGGATGGCCCTATAGATGTTACTCTCATGGAGATTACCCACATTCAATTGTGGATACCATAGAATAACACTCACTCATGAGTGGTCCTAACCTTAGTGGTATGGATGCTCTACGATGAGTCCTCACAGATGAAAGGACTGGCATTTTTTATGCAGTCGAGATCTGCTCTGCAGACGATACTCTTGTATGGAGAATATGCCTACATTCATATGTAGATTCCATATAATAACACTCGCTTGGGAGTGGTCATAACTTGTGTGGCCTGGATGCTCTATGATGAGTCCTCACAGATGACATAGTATAACAATCACTTTGGAGTGGTACTAACCTGTGTGGTATGGATTTTTCTACGATGGGCTGACATTGTGTATGCGGTCGATATCTGCTCTAGAGACAATACTCTTACATGGTAGAGTACACCTACACATGAGTGTACATACCGTAGTATAACACTCACTTGTGAGTGGTCGTAATTTGTGTGGTATGGATGGTTTATGATGAGTCCTCATGGACGATGTGCCGACATTTTGTATGCGGTTGAGATCTGCTCTACAAACAACACTCTTACATGGTAGAGTATACATACATGTGAGTGTAGATACTGTAGTATAACACTCACTTGTGAGTGGTCCTAACCTATGTGTTATGGATGGGCTACGATGAGTCCTCACGAACGACAGGCCTGGCACTGGGTGCAGTCGAGATCTACATTTAGTTGTAGATGATTCAGTTGATTGATTTCTTGGATCATGCTGATGGAGGATTGCATCATCCTTGGAATTATGTCCTAAAGTGATAAGGATTGATCATCCCACAAATAGATCATGTGTACTATAGGTGGCGTGGCGATGAAGGATCAAGTCGATCAAAGTACAACATTGAAGGACCGAGTAGATCGAAGTGTGGCTGCAAAGGATCAAGAAGGATCAAAGTGATGCCACAAAGGGTTAAAAGGATTGAAGTGCTGCTACAAAAGGATCGAAAGGATCGAAGTGCTGCTAGAAGGGATGAAGAAGATTCGAAGGCTGCTGCAGAAGATCAAAGTGCTATTGAAAAGGATCAAGAATATCGAAGTGATGCTGCAAAGGATCGAGAAGATCGAAGTGCTGCTACAAAGGATCAATAAGATCGAAGTGCTGCTGCAAAGGATCAAGAATATTGAAGTGCTACTGCAAAGGATCGAGAATATTGAAGTTCTGCTACAAAGGGTCGAGAAGATCGAAGGGCTGCTGCAAAGGATCGAAAGATTGAAGTGCTGCTGCAAAGGATCAAAAGATCAAAGTACTATTGCAAAGGATCAGAAGATCAAAGTGCTGCTACGAAGGATCGAAAGATCGAAGCGTTGTTGCAAAAGGATCAAATGATCATGTGATGTAGAATATGAAGAGTAACTGTTCCAGTTACTGATTGTGAAAACTTCCTATGACATATAGATGTATTACCTCGATGTTATTGTAATTGTCTCTATTTTCTCTTATAGTCTGTGATGATGTTGTCAGTCGAATAACCTTCTCGTTAAGGGGGAGAGTTGAAATATTGTAACTTCAAAGGATATTCTAAATGTATTTTACTGATGTAAACTAAGGAAGATTTTATTATTCCTCTGACAGGGTGTTACTATTGTATTTGGTCATTATAGAGTCATGAGGTAAAACCTCCTATTATGTCAGGTCTTTAGTACACTAATTAATAATATAATATACTGTTTTTGAGTATTCGCAGGTGAAGTCGACCCAGACAGTTTATTGGGGTCAAATTGTCTAGTGCAAAAGTCAATTGACAAATATGTATAAATAGAGGAGCTATGGTTCTTATTTGAACACACACTCACTCACTTGTGTAGAGCATAGGAGAGAGAGAGAGAGACAAAATAGAAGGAGGAGAAAACCTCTTTTTGGGTTTGTCTTTTATACATCTTATACAGAGGAAGTTTTGTTGGGTTTTCTTCTTCACGAGGGTTTCCCAGGATAAATCTTTGTGTTCTTTTTGTGGCTGTGCTTGTCTATCTTTTAGTGATATTTTGCTTATGGTTATGCTGTTCTGATGATAAATATCTGATATAACCATAAAAACTTAACAATTTTTTCAAAGACTGGGCCTCATAACTGACCCCATGAATTAAATAATCATACCGGACCTGCAATACCTAAGTTTTTAGAGACCAAAGAGGTCCCTTAAACTACTTATGATGTGTAAGGATAAAACTTTACATGTTGGAAGCTGGGTTTAATAAATATATATTTGATAATTGAAATGATGATTTAGAGAGATAGTGAGCCATGTTAAATATGTCTGATAGGATAATAGACACGTCTATTAATAAATAGACATGTCCTATAATAACTAATAATTAACAAGTAATTAACCTATTAGTGACTAAATAATAAACCAATTAGGTTTATTACAAGACATATGACCTTGAAAAGATTCGTCCACGAATCTTTAGTAAGCGTGCTTCAACTAGAAGTGCTTCAACTAGAAGTGTTTCCGTGAATAATGGTACTGCAGTTTAGAAGTTCTTGAAATAATTGGTCACATTTCTATTCAAATATTTTCACACATATGATTTTGTAGATAAATGCATAACAACTATATGGAGTATTCTTCTGAGCTTCTTATCTAATGGTTTTCTTTTGATCTTCTAATTTGACGTAGATATCTTTTTATTTCTACATGCTTTGATATGGTTTTTTTATCTGTAGCGACAACTACTACTAATGGACTTACTTCCTTGTATCACAAGCTGGTCTTTAGTTGTTCCCGAGGAACCTTTTGATGTTGAGATTCTAGAACATCTTGAGTTACGACCACTGGTATAATGTTCATTTCTTCATCTGTCGCAACAATTTTTGGGTTTTGTTCTTCTACGTTATCCGGATTAAGGTAATCCTAGACGCTTTAATTTTCATCATTGTATTCTTCTATGACTTTAATTTTTTTATAATTGTTGTTAACAATGACATAATTTCTAATCATATTTTTGTCTTTTATTATTATTACAATCTACGTCATCATTGTTTTCTTACAATTGATATTGCACATTGTGATTGTCAATATCATCTTGATCTTTCATACAATTTTTTCCTACCTCTTATGTTTCATCTTCCTTGTTATCGTCTTCCTTAACAAGTCCTTGTTCTGGAGTTCCACTAGACAATTTTATAGACTTTTCAGCAGGCATATTAATGTGCCTTACTTCCCTACCTTGTAAGAATATGCAACGAAATTCAATGATGAAAAACACAAATATAGTAGCCAATTATATATGCATGAAAAACATAGGGACATGTATTTTCATTTAATAGACATGTCGCACAATATAACTCACTTACCTAATTGATTTCTTAACCTAAATAGTAATAAATTAATGAGTAATATACATTAAGGTATATTACAAGTCATTTGGGCTTGAAAAGATCCGTCCATGAATATTCAGTAATCATGCTTCAACTAGAAGTCTTGCCACAAATAATGCTACCGTGGTTTAGAAGTTCTTTAAATAATTGGTTGCATTTCCATTCAAATATTTTCATGCATATGACTCTGTAGATAAACACATAACAACTATATGCAGTATTCTTTTGAGATTTTAATCTAATGGTACTCTTTTCATCTTCTAATTTGACGTAGATATCTGATATTTCTGCATGCTTTGATATGGTTTACTTATATGTAGAGACAACTACTAATAATGGACTTACTTCCTTGTTTGACGGGTTTGTCTTTAGTTGTTCTAGGGGAACCTTTTGATGTCAAGATTCTAGAACATCTTGAGTTACGACCACTGGTAGAATGATCATCTCTTCATTTGTCGCAACATATTCTGGGTTTCGTTCTGCTTCATTATCATGATTAAGGTCAACTTTGAAGTTTTTATTTTCATCATTACATTCTTCTATAAACTCAATTTTTTCATAATTGTTGTTAACAATGACTTCATTTTTAACTGTATTTTGTGTTTTATTACAATATATGACACTGTCGTTTTCTTTACAATTGATATTGACATTGTTATTGTTAATATCATCTTGATCTTTCATATCCTTGTCTTCTACCTCTTCTGTTTCATCATCCTTGTTATCATCTTCGGTAACAAGTCCTTGTTCTGGAGTTCTATCGTCTTCCATAACAAGTCCTTGTCCTTGTTATGTACATTTAACACTCTATCTCAGCGAGGGAGGCATTCTCTTCCATTCCAAGCTTGTATCAGAAGTACATATACTTTTTCATTGATAGAGGCTTTTTAACACATCTTCATTCTTACAATATGCTCTTCAGTAGAAGAAATGTACTGAAGTCTTACCTTACTAGACCATGTCTATGATGAAGTGATACTTCATCTCAATGTCTTTTATCATAACACAAGGTTTTTAGAAAGCTTGATATAGATTTGAGTGTCACAACAAATGACTGTATAATCAAGCTTTTAACCCAACAAATAGCTTCCTAAGTACACTACTCGTCGACAGGTAGTACTAGCCACAATACACGTTTGCTTCTGAAGTACTAGCTACAATATACATAGTTGATCTTAAGATAAAATAATAGTCAGATAACACAACATATAATAGGTCTACTACGTATCAAATACAATAAGGAACCTAATCT
Source organism: Pseudotsuga menziesii (assembly GCA_001517045.1). Lineage (NCBI taxonomy): Eukaryota > Viridiplantae > Streptophyta > Pinopsida > Pinales > Pinaceae > Pseudotsuga > Pseudotsuga menziesii. The sequence goes on from LPNX010232383.1 coordinate 115,186, forward strand.
GACATGTAGTTCCCCTAAACTAGAAACCATGGATTTGAAATCTTTCATATCAAACTTTTACAACACATTAAATGTGTAATTTCCTTGCAGAAGGAAAATATTATCTTTCCTTTGTCAATCTTCAACACTTGTTGACTTATTTAGAATATTCTATAGTTTAAAGAAGTTCTCTACGAGCTTTCCATTATTTATGATCTCCTCCAAGGCCTTATCACTTTCAAAGTGGTTTCATATTCTTTTCTATCTTATGGTACCCCACTAGCAACTATATGGCTACCTTACATCTCCAAGAGGTTTTTAATTTCTCCCTAATAGTCCTGATTATAATTCACTTGAGTATCTGATAGTCATTGATAGTCTCGAAGACCTTGACTATATATCTACTAATGTGGATGCATTCCACAAGAGATGTTACAACCCTTGGATTTCTAAGTCATGTACCACTGCATGAGTAATCTAAGCTATGTACAATTTAGTATCTTATATGTTGCATGGATTAACTGAACCATGTACCACTACATATCTAATCTGATCCATATACCACTATATAGCTAATTAGTGTCTATCTCATGCATTATTGCATGGCATACCGATGATGATAAATCCTAAGCCATTCCCCACATGACTAACTAGTGGGGATATAATCTATGTGTTGCTGCCAATTGTTGTAAAGAAAAGTGTCCTAATGGGTGGTGTCACCAAGGCCACGGACATACTGTGAAATTCACAAAATAATCAAAGTATTTATTGAAAGATAACAAGACATTATATATGATGCAAGAGCATCCTTGATCTCATCAAGAATCTATGAGTTGAATAGATCTAGGGTCTCGATGATTGCCAAAGAAGATTATTTTGTAAAAATATTATAAAAAGATAAAAAAAGTTCCGTAGGTTTCAATATTTCTAGAAGTTTCTCAAGTTATGAGTCATAAAGATCATGTGTCAATGTGTCATTGTAACTAACTCCATGATTGTTAGCAACTTTCGGTGGAGTTCAGAGTAACTGAGTTATTAGAGGTTTAAGATCGAATCTAAATTTAGAAGTCAGTTTCCATAAGTTTACGTATTTTGTTTGATGCACAGGAAGTTTCCTTCCATGCATAAATGGAATGTAAGCCTATGAGATAGGATATTAGAGAGAGATGACCAAGAGAGGAGGAAGTCCATATAGTAGAGTAGAGTTTTTATTTTGTATAGTTTTTGTGGTTAATGAAAGAAGAAGAATCATTGTTTCCTGTAAGAGGACTTTAAATTCCATTGAAAAAGAACCTGTAAGAGGACTTTAAATTCCATTGACAAAGAAATTCTTAAAGGGGTTTGGCACTAACATCGATCTGAGGAAGAATACATTGAAGCATTGAGGAAGAAAGAAAGCTAGTAACACAATCATTTGGAGAAAATGAAGGAAATAGCGCCCAACCTATTTATCGAGGTCGCAGTGGAGAACTCGAGCACCATTGGTCAAAGACACTAGAAGACTGGAAACGTCCTTGCTCATCATAAAATGGAAAACTGCCCACATGCAAGCATATGATATATCTAGTGACAAAATCATGATGAACTGTTGAAGAAAGGTTGTAGAATTTGTAGGAATCGATTTGTAAACCAGTTAGCACCTGGCGCTGAAAACTACATCGAAGAACAAGATCTAGAATGAGACAGAGTGCTATTTGGAATCAGGGTGCTATTTTATTCCTGTAGCATATAAAGAATGATGGTAGCATATATATGCCTAAAGGAGAAAGGATTGATGAGGAGAGTTTAAGCAGGGATCTGGTTGAACCTGCCCAAATTTTGGTAACATAGCACAATTCATTCTTTGGGATTACATAGGTTACACTCTCTAGAGTTCAATAATAGATACAGAGAATATATACCATTTGAAAAGAGTTCAATGAGAGCGGTGATGTTGGAGCTTACAACAATAGAGATTGACAGGTAAAATGTTTTTACTCTTCAATTTTATTTTATCAGATAATTTGCTATTGAAAAATGCAAGCATGTTTTCTGGAGAAGGAATCAACGAGCGTGGTAATGCCCTTTGGGAAGGAGAGGTCAAAGTAAGATATTTACAGTGGAAGTAGTTGTTTATTTTGTAATAGATACTTTGCTAATAGAATAAGTGTTAGTAGAATATACCAGATAGAGTTGAAGATTGTAGCAGGGTGAACTTACAACTACCAGAAGATTGAGCTAAGACAGAGGAGGAGTTGCAATAAGACATTGCAAAAAAAAAAATCGTTGAATTGAGGAGGTCAATGAAAGATTTCATACAAAGGATACAAGAGGATTTGCAGAGGTAGATAATGATGCATTCAAGCGCAGATGAGTGGATGAACAAGATCATTAAAAGGATCAAGGAGCTAAGGAGAAGCATTTAGATTTACTAAAGAAATTCGACGAGAAAATTATGTTACCGAGAGTACTTGAATCAAAACAGGAAGTTATAGCCAAAGAGGAGAAGTGATCGCGGGTACCTAGAAGTGAGGGGATGCTTGCAAAATCTAAATAGATAGAGCAAGAAAGTGTTTTTGTGAAGGTAAGAAGACAGACCAATAGTTTGTAAAGAAGAGGATTCATGAATTGAGGAGCTTTGCATGTTGGTCAAGAAGAGGCTTGTAGCATGAGCAGTAAGGTCCTTGACAAGGATAACTACTTTGGTAGGGGTGATTGCATGCAAGAGGTAATAGTAATAGAGAAACATATCAGCAAAAGAGGATCACAATCTTTAAGAGTAGTGATGAAGGAAACTAACAAGTGTTTCTAAGAGGAAGAAGAGCGTGGCCAAAACCTAGTTATTTCAGCTAAGGTTGAAATACAAGAGGACAATTAAGTGTTCTCAAGTGAAGATGAGTTGTGGGTATAAGCCTAGAAGGAGAAAGGAGGAGTGCTCAGGAGGTTCCTGATAGAGAGCCAGTGTTTCCAAAAGACCAAGTATAGAGGAGAGCTTGGTGAGGTGAATTGTAGCAGAGTGAAACTATTATTGTAGAGGTTTGATGGAGCTCATAGTGAGTGTGAGAAACTCATGAAGGTAGGGAAGAAGATGAATACTAATAGTCATAGCAGAGGTTTAGGGAGAATCCACAAATATAAGAAAGAAGATGCCAAGACAAATTGCATATGGAAGCAGATGAATGATGAAGAGTATGAGAGGGAGAAGGCTAGGATAATAGTCCATCTTGAAGTATTGATGGAACTATTATAGAGCAATAAGGAAGACTAGAGATGTGGTTTTGTTATGAGAGGAAAGATGAAGTGGCATAGGCCATAGAAGAAGAAAGAGAAAGTGATGAAGGCTCAATGGGAGGATGAGGTACTCAAGGAAAGGGAGTATCAGGTATAAGACTTGAAGACTGAAACGTTATGTGAGGCCAAGAGGTCTCATGGTTTGAAAACTGATCTCTTGTGTATGTTTGCAGGTGAAACGTATGAGGAAAGACAATTTTTTGATATTGTCACAAGGAAGAAAGAACATAGGCATAGTTTAACTTCTGTTCTAAAGGGAGAAGAGTCAGTTAAGTCTCACATGGAAGATCATACATAGTTGAGAGAAAGTGTCGCTTTTCAGCATGCTGCAAAGGCTGAAAGCAGAGAAGGATTGGAACATGATGATGGTCAAAAGAAAGAAGAAACAAAGGACATCAAGCATCCAAATGCTATGGTTGAGGAAGCTAAGAAGAAACGTATTGAATATTTTCTAAGTCATATGGAAGACTTGGAATAACAATAGGATTTGATGATTGAATCATCAAATAAGACCACATGATCTTGTGGTTGTAAAGATGACAATTTGTGTGTGATTGCAGATTTTGTAGGAGACAGACCATTTTCTGGGATTGTCTTGAATGAGGATGAAATTTTCCAAGCAAAGTATGATGATGAATGGTTTTCAAAAGAAGATAAAGCTGAGTTATCGTAGTATAAGGAGTTTATAGACTCCTTACTTAATGAATGAAGTATCTCCAATCGAGATGAGATAGTTATGTCTCATATGATGGAACATGTTATTGGTGAGGACAAGAAGAAGTTGGCTTTCTTAAGGTGCCAAGAGGAGACTGTAGGACAGACATCTAAAGTTGTCACAGAGATGGAGGATCACAATTTTATTCTGATAAAGAATGAAGCAGCAATGTCACAGAGAAGTTGGACTTGTGACAAGAAAGAAGATGGTAATAAGGATGGAGGTGAGACATATATGTCTAATGCTAAAGAAGAATTAGTCCTAGAACTGAAGGAAGATGAAATGACTACCAGAATTAGTCAAGGAGCTGAAGGACACCTATTGAATGTTGTCAAAGAAGAGGAAGAAATATATACTAGAAATGATATGCAACATAGTGATGATGTGCTTAAGAGGAATCAAAAATAAAATGAATTGCTGAAATGTTTGTTGAATAAACATGGGTTCAAGAGTTAGAATGTAGTCAGTGATAAGGAAGTGTCTCAAGTTTTGGCTGGGGAAGAAATAGATATAGTTTACAAAACTATGGTATGTTTTCTAGTATATAGAGAAGTGTGAGTGAATATGTTACTACAGTCAAGGAATTGGAAAACAATTCACTTCTTGAAAGTAATTTAGAATATAAGGAGCATCAATTGATATTTTCAAGGATATTCAAGAATTTTGGGTGGCATCAATATCTATAACAATGTCTAGAGCAACATCAAGAGAAATAGCATAAGAAGAGGTAAGGAAAGCTGAAGGAGGCAATCAACAATTTCAAAATGAATGTATGGAGTACAGTAAAGTGCAGTGGTAATGTTACGGGAACAAGATTTGTTTTCAGCTGAAAATTGAATTGGAAGATGTCATAGATGAAGTAGGGGATTCAATGCAAATTCCTAAGAAGAGCTACAACAGAGTAAAGGAAGTAATCCACTATAAAGTTGAATGGAGAGTGAAGAATGATAAAGGTAAGGACAATGGAGCACTACATCATAAGGTTTGGAAACCAGGAGAAAGGAAGGTGATAGAAACAAAAGTAATGGAACAAAAACATGAAGAAGTAGAGGGTCAACTACAATGCAAAGTTTGGGATCCTAGAGGAACTGGCGCATTGTTCCAGAAAAGTGTTAGACCTCATAGACATGAGTCTATGAAAATTTTCCAGCTTAGGAGTCTGATGTAGGAGCATCCTTGCTCTCATCAAGAATCTACGAGTCGAATAGACCTAGGGTCTCGATGATTTCCAAAGAAGAGTATTTTGTGATAATATTATAAAAATAAATAAATAAAGTTCCATAGGTTTCAAGCTTTCTAGAATCTTCTCACGTGATGAGTCATAGAGATCATGTGTCAATGATTCATTGTAACTAAATCCATGATTGCTAACAGGTTTCATTGGAGTTCAAAGTAACCGATTTATTAGAGGTTTAAGATCGAATCTAAATTTAGAAGTCAGTTTCCATAAATTTAGGTATTTTGTTTGATGTGCAAGAAGTTTCCTTCCATGCATAAATGGAATGTAAGCCTACGGGAAGGTACATTAGAGAGAGACAACCAAGAAGAGGAGGAAGGCCATAGAGTAGAGTAGAGCTTTGATTTTATAAAATTTTTGTGGTTAATGAAAGAAGAAGAATCATTGTTTCAGGTGTGTATATTTATGCATCCCAAATCAATGAAGAATCATGTTTTTTTTATTTGAAAAAAAACTGTGTTTAACTATGTGTAACCTAATAGCAGTGAAGTTTCCCGTGATGAAATGGTTGAAATGAAAGGTTTAACTTTGTGAAGAGCAGAGGGATGGGTAGAAGTTCTAAACATGAGCTTCCAGTTCGAAAGAAGTAGGGAAATAACCTCTTAAAGGAATCGATTTGAAGTGGAGACGTAGAGGGATGCGTTGAATAGAATTTTGACAAGAGGATATTTGTATTATTTTGTTACTATAGGGGTTGAGTGGATGGGGTCAAAGCTGGGACAGATTGGAGTGGTCAAGCGGTGTGGATTAGAACCTGCAAGAGGACTTTAAATTTCATTGACAAATAAATTCTTAAAGGGGTTTGGTACTGACATCGATCTAAGGAAGAATACATTGAAGAATTGATGAAGAAATAAAGCCAACAACACAATCATTTGAAGAAAATGAAGGAAATAACACCCAACCTATTTATCGAGGTCACAGTGGAGAACCCGAGCACCATTAGCTTAAGACACTAGAAGACTGGAAATGTCATTTCCCATAATAAAATGGAAAACTTCCCACATGCAAGCATATGCTATAACTAATCACAATATCATGATAAACTATTGAAGAAAGGTTGTAGAATCTGTAGGAATCAGTTTGTAAACTAGTTAGTACATGGCGTTGAAAACTGCATGAAGAACAAGCTATGGAATGAGACATAGTGCTATTTGGAATCAGGGGGGTATTTTATTTCCTGTAGCATATAAAGAATGATGGTAGCATCTATATTCCTAAAGGAGAAAGTATTGATGAGGGGAGTTTAAGTAGGGATCTGGCTGAACCTCTACCAACATATAACACAAATAAGGGGTTTTAAATATAAGAATCAAACATCTTTTTCAACTGAAGGTTGATCCTAGCTCTAAAATATCCCATCTTTGTTCCAAATTCCTGCTCTGGTACTTGCAAGACAAACACAACCTTTCTCAAAATATTTTGACTACAAATAAATTGACAATCAAATTGAAAGGAAATAAATACTATAAGTATAAGTCAGTTTCAAAAATTCAATTCATTCACCATTAAATTAAGAGCTATTTGGGAAGGGAAATATGTTTTCATTTGATTGAAATTATTTTAACAAGTACATCATTTACCTTGATTTGATTAGGCATACGCTGAAACTTGATCCGAGTCTTATGCTCCTCTCTTCCTCAAAAATTTCTCCAGTATAACGTTACACATGAGTGCATTTTCTTTTCCGTGATTTTTTAGGGACACGTGAGTGAAAAAGAATATGATTCATGTGTGAAATGCTAGTTTAATGAAGGTAACATGCGTGTGCAATAATTTGAGGGAAAATGCTAGTGGTAAAGGGACCACTGAAGTGTGGCATCCAGGTTGTTAGACCATCACCAACATGTATGTCATAGGCCAAACACACAAAAAATACATAAAATGGAGAATCGAGGAATGATTTAGGCCACATGCATCAATAGAAAATATAGTCTCTTCCATTTGTAATGTCCTTTTGTGTGAACAAAAACTTAATATCATCATGAATGGAGAAGTGTTGATTTGATGGATAACATATTCCCCCTAATGTATGAGGTAAGAAGGGAATATGATGGCTGAAATACATTATAAAACAGTGGAGTTGAGGAGAACAAGAATCATACAATCAAAGTCTCAACAAGATACCTGAAACAAAACAAAGGTCATCTTACAATATAAACCTTGACATAATGCCATGTTCAAAAGGATAGAACATGATCTCTAGTAAATGTAAATTATTTACATACATATAAATAGTCTAAAGAGACATCATGGCCACTAAAGATATACAAAGTGGATCGTAGCCATTGAAATACAAGGTGGATCTTCATCGAAAAGGGAGATCATAGCCATGAAAGAACACAACGGAGATATGTCTCATCAAATGTCAAATGCTCCTATCACCAAAGAAGGAGATGAGAAAAAAAGAAGCATATTTACAATGAAATTAGAAACAATAGACATCTGTTAAAATGCATGGTATAAATTCCATGGGATAAAAATGAGCACTTTCTTCAATTATAAAAGTGTGTTCTTTAATGGTGACGTGAGAGTTGTGCATGGTAACATTGGCTTGGAAAAGTCCAGAGAAAAAACAGTTGCACTAGTAACTGCTATTAATAAAATTGTAGAGGAGAATTCATACAAATATCCACATCTTACATGATTAATCAGTGAACATGGAACAAGGAAAACCTTGAAATTATTTCCATCAAATATGTCCCATGGTTTGATGGGAAAAATAGTAAATGAATAAATTGAAAGTATTGGTTTGCCTCCAATATCACAATCCTCCTTTAGCAAGGTGATAGGAGAAGATTTTTTACATGTGAAAATTTCTAAACAAAACTCTTTTGCAGTGTGTAACGAGTGCATTACAATACATGATAGGATAAAGGGGACCACTAATCCAGCTGAGGTGGAAAGTTTGTGAGGACATTAGGAGTCTTGTAATAAATATCGTAAGTTGTCTTGAAGTGTACATATTATTCTCACAGATTAGCTTCACAAAAAAATCTAAATACTTATCTAAGTATTGTTCATGACAAAATGGATAAGTCAAATACTTCCATTCCAAGGATGGGTAAGAAGGAAAACGATTTTAGTAATGTTATGAATCTTCCCATATCATTGACTGGAATGTTGACTCATAGGAACAATACTATGGGAATGGCCATTTCAGCCTCTCATTCATAGAGATGGGTTGAATTTCACGATGACATCCCTAGCTAAATGCTTAAGGAGTCTTGAAGAACCAATGGTTGATAAACTTTGGTGATTTTCTCTACAAAAGTGAAAAATCTAAGCACCAATTGCATGATGCTATGTTTCAATTATAATCATATGAAAAGTGTGTGATTTAAAAACAAAATGTGAAACAACATGATATATTATGTGTTGATGATACAAATCAATGCATGCCAAATAGAAAACTACCGCCCATATAGTTGTTACAAATGGATAATTTTTTAGGCGATAACAAAAACCGTTTGTATTTGGTTTTTTATCTCTTTTAACAACAAGGAGAGTGTTCAAGATTGTTGACGTTAGATTCCTCTTGGTTGTACACACACATGAAGACATAGATGGAACTTATGGAAGGTTATCAACAAAGCTATTGCACAAGGATATATTTTCACTCTCGAAGATTATGGATATGTATAGGACATGTGAAGATCAAAATTTTTATGTCCCTTATGTAATTGATGAATTTTGTGATTTTAAGAGTTTTATGAAACCCCACGTTTTGGATGTAAATGCCAAGATCACCAGTATAAAAAAATGTCAGTTTTTTTAAATTTGAGCTCATAGATAACATTCCAATCATGCAATGGAGGGAATTACTTTGGGATGTAGATTGGTCATCTCCTATTCATATATGGAGGCCATTTCCATATGGTAGCATAGAATTGACAGTAGGGTAGCCAGGTTATTAAATTCACAATAAAAAGGTCCTTCAGAAATGGACAGAATAAAAAAAGGAATAGAAACATATATTTCATTCTGGAATCGAGGGATTGAGAAGGGAGGTGAATAATTTTGATGTCCCAAGTTAAGTTATTGGGAGGATATATATATATAAAGATTTGAAAATTCCATTCGAGAGTGTTGATAAGTTAGCAACTAAATTTTGGTAATTGACAAGCCAGGATATTCATAATAGTGAACCTACAATATCTGAACATGAAAATATGGATGCCTATTGTAAGGAAAATGTTCTTGCAGTGGAGTATTTCTATTTTGGAACTGTATGCAACAAGCTTAGAGATGAATTCGTTCCAAGAGTGGATGTTGTAAAGGACCAAATGGCCATTGTGCAATGACCAAATCCATATTGTGCAACATTGTTAAGTAGGGAAACTGGTGATATGTATCAAGATTCAGATGCTAGCACTCTTGGGTCTTACAAAGTAGAGGCGCAATGGTGGAAATGAATAGGAGCATAAAAGGATATTAAGGTTTTGTACAAAAAGCACTTAAATAGAAAGCAACAATGGGTTGTTGGTGAATAGCAAAATATGATGATCGATGTAAATAGCATCATATGGGCATCATCACCAAGGCTAGGATGGACAAGAAAAATAATTAGAATAAACGAGAATGGCCTTGCAGCAGTTAAGGAACAATGAGAGCAGATGGGGCATAATGTGGAGAGCGAGATCGATGTTCATATGGATATAATTTTATGGGTTATTATCCCAACAAATTTATACTTTTTGACAATGGAGTCTTTGTTTTTGTTTCCTAAAATGATGGAGATAGCTAAAAATAGATCGGTTGAAAGGCTCAATCTATATTTTTTGTATACTACATTGTTATGCTAGTATAGTGTACACACACATTTTTTTTTCTATGATATTTATATTGTCCATATTAAATAATATGCTTCGAAAGGATTGGATGATCCTTCTTTTATTTTAGAATTGATTTATATTAACTTGAGTCATACAATAATAACTTTAAAATTTTCTCGCTGAGAATGTCATGGTGATGGTTTTGACAACACTTCTTTATAATGGTGTTATCATCTAGTTTATACCTAGAAAACATTAGCCAAATCTATTTATGCCATGGATCATCAGTAATTTATGATAAGAAGTAAAGTTGCATAAAAAGTGTATTGTATATACGATTGTGCAATTTTATTGATTATTTATGTCATGATTAAATATGGTAAATGTAGTGATGTTGGCGAAAACCCACCAACAAAGCCTCGTTGATAGGGGTTCCCACTCTATTGACGCCCAACCAACTTGATCTCCTTGAACACCAACCCAGATAGAGTTTACCCTGCTTGACAACACCTGTAGAGCGGATGAAGTCTCACCTGAGATGTTCGAGGGAGAGCTATCAGAACCAAGTTTTCGGTAGCAAGGAGGAGGATCGGGGCATCTATGATTTATCAACATAACTATCAACGATTTATCAGTAGAAATATCAGATCTAGCAGAGCCATTTATCAGATCTCACAACATTCATCACAGATCTATCATTTCAATCACAGATCTAACTGATTGCATCATTGAACCATTCATCGCAGCATTCTTCATTCATAAAATAGAACCATCGCAGTAAATAAAGACAAGAAAAGACATCGCAACATATGGAAGGGAAACAAGGACAACAGTGATTCAGCTCAATATCCATCGTATCATATTACTTTCATCGTAACAGATCCAAAACAACAGTCATCTTTCTCCATAGTAGAAGAAAGATCAATCCACAGAGTCGCATATAGGTCAAAACAAATTCAATCTTTCTCTTCGGTCTCCTCTCAGACATATCTCTCTTGTATCTCTCTATTTCGATCTATCGATGTATATTTTTACAATTACAATTCTAATCTATTTATAGGTTTGCGCCTTTACATTCAAGGTCCACTTCTAACTAATTTAACCACTAATGACCTATATCCACAAAATGTGGTCAAACAATACAAAAATATACATAAAATATTCAAAAGCGGTTTATTTTCCACCCATCATGCTACCTTTGACTTGCGTGGTGTCATGTGAGCTTGTGCAGCCTCCGCAGTGAAGCGCAACTCACTTACCCCAAACCCCTACCAACAGGCCCCAAATACAGCTTCCAGATTTGTCGATTCGCAGTTTGGCCACAACTGCTTCCTTCAACATCAACTACCGTGGATTTAAGAAAAATTCTAGACTTATGTAACCGATAATGCCATCATGCTCCAGCTTCTATGAATACTACATCATTCTCCATTTGCTGTCATCCTTCACAAAGTGTCTGTCGGTCCATTCTAGAGACCCACATCTGGCCACTTGGTCCTTCCTTGTAGTCAGGCTCAGCCCGCATCTTCCCACTTGGTCCTTTCTTGTAGTCAAGTGTAGCCCAAATCTATCCACTTGGTCCTTTCGGGCTCATTTGTTGCTGCCTGAAGGAACTAGTTCCCTGTTTTTGCAGACTTAGTCAAGTGCACCAGGAATTCTGGTCCGATCCAGTTTCCTCATGGGTGTCTGAGTCAGAACCTCAGACCGACTGGGAGAAACATAGCCAAGGATGACACCAGAGACATCTATCTCATCCAAAATAACCCACATACTCACAACTTGTTCATCAATTTATGCTGAGACAATATTCTCACTCATAAGCTTCCCTGTACCCAGGGAGGTTTGCATTTCCCCTTCGACGACCACTTCCTGACGCAACGAAAATTCCTTCAACAACCCAACCTAACTCTTCTACACTTTTCTCAGTGCAACACTTCCTAATGGGGTTCATATAGCTACCGGTTCTTAGCTTATAACACCAACTTCGACTGAGATGCAAGCATGAACCACTCAGGTGCATCATTATGTTTGGATCCTTCATGTGTGTGCTAAATATGCCATTGATTCTGCCATCCTATCATTTAAATTCACTATCATTAACTTATGACATCAACCCTGCCTTTCCACCCTACCTTTCAGATCTGCTATCATTAACTATGACATCAACCATGTCGTCGTTTCCTTCTTTGACAGCTGGTATCGAGTATTGACGTGACATCTGGTCATCGTCACGGAGTCTCCTGTACATTACGAGCCACTCTATCTATCACGAGTGACCTCTTGTCATGCAACCCCATCCCTTTTTCATGTCGTGGCCCCATCTTCTTAGCGTAGCCTCTTGCAGATGCACCATCTTTACATGTTGCACAAACTTGGTCCAGCGAACCACCTTGTCGAAGCCCTCTTCCCTCAGCGCAGCCTCCTGCGGATGTGCAACCTTTTGTCTGTCGCACCCCCTTGCTCCAACACAACCATTTTTCATGGCTAACTGGCTATTCTCTGCTAAATCATCGACCATTTAACCTAATACAACCCCCACTCATGGGCCCACTATTCATTTTCCTACCTATCTATAGCTGCTCTCTCGCTGTTTTTCTATTTTTTTAATTTTATTTTTTATGCAGTGCGTCCTTTTTCCCTTGTCCTATAGGGCTTTAAGTGGCTACCATTCATGAGATTTGGCAACATTGCTCCATCTAACTACTGCAACTGAACTGTACCCCCAAAAGTAATTGAATGAACAAGATACGGGCCAAACCAGTGCATTTGTAACTTACCTGGATGCTTTATGAACTTGCCATGGTATAACAGCACCAAATCTCCTTGGGAAAATTGTTTGTTTTTAATGTGGCGATCATGCCATGCCTTCTGTTGATCCTTCTCAACACGCTACTAGAAGCCCGCGATGAAGAGGTCCCCTTCTAGTTGAAGTAGCTGCATTGCTCGCTCCTCAAGTGCCTCTTCATCTCCCATGCCATTTGTTGCAGTGATGTGCAGACTAGGAACAATGTACTCCATAGGCATAACTGCCTCTTTCCCATATACCAGTTTGAACGATGTTTTCCCTGTTAGTATTTTTCAAGTGGTGCGATACGCCAACAGTACCATAGGGATCTTTAAATCCCATTCATCCTGTTTAGCATTACATACCTTTGTTAGTGTGGTTTCCAAGATTTTGTTGAAGGCTTCTACGGTTCCATTTTCCTGTGGATGATATGGGGTTCTTTTCTTATGTTGCACTTCCAATTCCTCTGTTAGTGCTTTTACTGTGTGGTTGATAAAGTGGCTACCTTTGTCGCTCATCAATATCCTGGGGCATCTGAACCATGTCACGATGTTTTCAAAGATGGAATTTGTTGCCGTTGCAGCGGTGCAATCCACAACTAGTGCGGGCACTGCCCACCTTGCCAGATAGTCAATTGTTGTGATGATGTAGCGTGCACTGGTGCGATTCCCGGGTGGGTTGATTGGACCCACAAAGTCCACATCCCATTTATCAAAAGGTTATAAAGTTACCTGTGGTATGAGCAGCATCTCATCTCACCGTGATGGTTTACCGACATGTTGACAGACATCGCAGCTCCATGCATAGTCTGTAGCATCATTATGCAATGTAGGCCACCATAGCCCAACATGTAGTACCTTGTGCGCGGTAGCCCTTCCTCCATAATGTACACCCGCAACTCCTGCATGTGATTATTCTATAATTTTCTCTTGTTCATGAGTTAGAATGTTCATGAGGTAGAGCACACCGTCGCTGGTGTTAGTGCTAGAAATTGTTCCTAGACTACCACAAGAACAAGCTAACACAATCTCAAAATGAAATAGAATAAAATTGGTTTTTAGGGTTTTGGTTTTAAAAATTTCATAAGAAAGGAGGAAATAAACATCCACAAGATAATACAGAACTGAATCATGCAAGTTGGATAAACTGGGGTTCAAACACATCCCAATAAGCCATTAACATTACACATGAAATACTAATTCCATCCACAGGCTACAAGCATTTACATGAATAAACCTTTAAATAAGAAATGAAATTGTAGACTGAGCAATCAACCAGATCAGAAATGAAAAAGCATGACAGGTAAAAGGGCTTATCATTTTATATATAATCAATAATAGTCATCCACTTACATAAGAGTTATAAATGCTAGCTTGAGAAATCAAAGCTCCAAAAGCCTCTCCTTCAGTGAAAATCCAACCCCAAAACTGTATGTTTGTCTTCCTTTTATCATTACAAAGGTAAAGTAGTTCCATAACTACCTTCTAGGTCTAAATTTGAAATAGTTACATCAATTAGTTACATGACAACTCAAAATATTTAAAAATAATTAACCCAAAAATAGCAAATCGGATTTGGGGAAATTTGGCAATTTTTTGAAAATTTGGGTCTCAAAGACACCTTCATATCTCTCGATCTGGGCCACCTTTTCAAAAAATGAGAGAGTTTTTTTTAAATGAGTCTGTTCTAAACAAAAACCTCTCTTGGTTTTTAAAAATTCCCCTTCAATTGATCGAAATACATGCTGGAAATTTGTGACTAAAACAGGAAATTATTAAATAATTCAAACCCTGGAAATAGGCCCCAAAGATGAATTTCGAATATCACAAACGATAACAGATGTTGCAAAATTGAGAGAGTTTTTTGTGAATAATTCTGTTTCAGATAAAAACATCTTTTGGTTTTCCAAAATTAGTTTCCATCACCTCGTAATCTGCTCCTAATGATAATGACAAAAACAGGAAAAACATAGCTGCTACAGGAATCTCCTCATGAAAATATTTGACAAAGGACTCAAAAATGGGGTTAGATTATAAAGCAAACTTGGAATAAAATTTTATTATAAGTTTTTGAAAGCTTAAAGATATACATATTAACTAATAAGCCCAAAATACAAACCTTAAAACTAAATTAATGAAATAATTCAACCATTACAAGCATTAAATCCAACAAAAATCGTTGATTGTCAAAAGTTCTTAAAATCAACATAAAATGTAAAATCATTTTAAACCAACGGTTGAAAATGAGACAAAAAGAATAGTTAAACTAAGAACAAGATCTATTTATAACATATGGCTCTTGCTTCGGGGTCCTCCTTGTGACGCTTCAAGAACCTGTAGACCTTGTGCCTTATTCATTGGGTGATGGAGTCATTTACCAAATCTCTGCAACTTTCTCAAACTTTGAACACATACCTCTGAAATGACAAAATACTGCTACAAACCAACATACTGAAAATAATCTACTTGCTCATATATCGATCTTATTCTACTATTTACTCCTACTTCTAATCGTAGGAAACAACCTAATCAAGTGTAATCATACTTCCAGTGGAGCCACGAAACCATTTGACAGAGAATCAGAAAACCCACAAAAGACGTGATAAATGCAATAAAGAGTCTGTAGGCAGTTGATACTTATGACTGGAAATAGGAAGTATGCCAAAAGCTGGAGCATTAGAAACCTTTGAAAAATACAACTCCATCCAAGAAGCCACGGGATCATAAAATTTCCGATTTAAAACTTCAATGTCTTCATTATATTCATCATAAAGTGAAACATTCTCTTCCTATCCATTGCTGTTATTTTTAAACTTTGTCTCAAGAATGGAAACCAAAGGCTTTTCAAACTGCTTCTTGACCTTTAAATAAAACCCTTGATAAAAAATTGAACAAATAAAATTACGAAAGTGACCATAAGTCAAGAATGGCAGCTTATTTCTTATATCAATAGTAAGAGGTTGAAGAGTAGCAACTTCTTTTCATAACATGATAATCTCATAGCAGGAACTAGGAAATTTCTACTATAATCCACTGAAAGTATATTATCATCGAAAAATTGAGCAAACTGATATGAAGAATCAACACAAGTGTCATTTATATCCTTGTTCATATGAAAATTTGAAAATGATGAAGAAAACTGTCTTAAATTTGAATGATACCTATGTTCTTCTTCCTGTCCATAAGCTTGTATATCTTCAACATGAGCCTGATCTCGAAGCATTTTGCAAGCTCGGATGTTCTCCTCTACTCCTTTTGTATCCTCAAACAATTGTCTTAAAGATGATGATTTCCTTTCTAACAGGAAAAAGACAAGATCTGAATGTTGAGCCATAACATAATATACCATAGCAAGTTTTTACGAAGCTTTGATCTCCGTAGGCATACTGATATAAAAACTTTGAAACCTCCAATTAAATTTAGTAATTGGCTCATCATTCTCCCTTTTCAAACTATAACATTCAGAAGAAATTGATCATAAGATTTATTCTTACCCCAATACTTCAAAAAGACATCATGTAGCTCTTCCCACGATCCAATTGAATCAGCTTTTAAATTTCAGAACCAAAACCCAAGATCTCCAGCAAAGGATTTTGAAAATAACCTCATGACAACATCCTCATGCATGATTTCAAAATTATCAATGAAATTATGAAAAGATCCTAAATGCTTCTCTGTTGTAATATGGTCTTTTCTAGTAAAATAGGGAAGATATTCAACAAAGTAGGAAGGGTAAGGATGTAAGAGAGATGGCAGCCTAAGAGGTTTAAACATCTTCTTTCTGAGTATAGACTGAAAATATGTGAGTTGAAAATGAGGTTCAACAAGTTGTTCGCAAGTTTTAGCAGTGATGGTAGAAGGTAATAGATCAGCTTTATTCTCTACAAGATGACCAGAATAATTAGGTTCAAGAGATATGAGTATATGTATATCATGTTGCACATGTATTTAAAATGAAGGAATAGGATCAACATCAATAAAACAAGAAGAATGCAGACTTCTTCTTCCAAATAGGGATATGTACCTGAAGGTTTATGATCATTGGAATAGACAAAAAAAAAATTCTTTTGACAGGCAATGGGAAAGACAGGAAAGAACTGATGAATAAAAACAAAACCTCATGGAGGAAAGTAACAAGCTGATACCTAGTCTTTCCATTTGGCTTCTTCATTTTTCTGTCAACAAAATTATCCTTGCAGTGGAATATTTAATCGCGGAGTCGTCGGTGAAAAATTGTAGTCTAAAATATTTTTTGACTTTGTTCACCTCTCAAAATCAGATGAATAGTGATATCCCAGGGAAGATATGCTTCAGCTTCGTCCCTGGCAACGGTGCCAAATATGTTAGTGCTAGAAATTGTTCCTAGACTACCATAAGAACAAGCTAACACAATCTCAAAATGAAATAGAATAAAATTGGTTTTTAGGGTTTTGGTTTATGGTTTTGGTTTTAAAAACTTCATCAGCAAGGAGGAAATAAACATCCACAAGCTAATACAGAACTGAATCATGCAAGTTGGATAAATTGGGGATCAAACACATCCCAATAAGCCATAAACATTACACATGAAATACTAATTCCACCCACATGCTACAAGCATTTACATGAATAAACGTTTAAACAAGAAATAAAATTGTAGACTGAGCAATCAACCAGCTCAGAAATGAAAAAGAATGACAGGTAAAAGGGCTTATCAATTTATATATAATCAATAACAGTCATCCACTTACATAAGAGTTATAAATGCTAGCTTGTGAAATCAAAGCTCCAAAAGCCTCTCCTTGAGTGAAAAATCCAACCCCGAAAATGTGTGTCTTTCTTCCTTTTATCATTACAAAGGTAAAGTAGTTCCATAAAAACCTTCTAGGTCGAAATTTGAAACAGTTACATCAATTAGTTACATGAAAACTCAAAATCTTTAAAGACAATTAACCCAAAAATAACAAATCAGATTTGGGGAAATTTGACGAATTTTTGAAAATTTGGGTCTCAAAGATGCCTTCATATCTCTCGATCTGGGCCACTTGTGCAAAAAATGAGAGAGATTTTTTTGAATGAGTCTGTTATGAACAAAAACATCTCTTTTAAAAAAAAAATTCCCCTTCAATGGATCGAAATACATGATGGAAATTTGTGACTAAAACAAGAAATTATTAAATAATTCAAACCCTGGAAATAGGCCCCAAAGATGAATTTTAATCTCTCAAACAATTATATATGCTGCAAAACCGAGAAATGTTTTTGTGAACGATTCTGTTGTGGACAAAAACCTCTTTTGCTTTTCCATACTTCGTTTCCATCACCTCGTAATCGGCTCCCAATGATAATGACAAAAAAAGGAAAAACAGAGCTGCTACAGGAATCTCCTCATGAAAATATTTGACAAAGGACTAAAAAATGAGGGCTAGATTATAAAGAAAACTTGGAATAAACTTTTATTATAATTTTTTGAAAGCTTAAAGATATACATAGTAACTAATAAGCTCAAAAGACAAACGTTAAAACTAAATTAATGAAATAATTCAACAAAAATGTAACAAAAATGGGGGTAGGTCTACAAGCCATAACCCTTCTCTTATGGCATTACTAGCCTAAAAGCTTTAAAAACTTGACAAATTTTCAGAGAATACCAAGGCAAAAATCCACATGAATACTTCCGAACAAATTGGGATAACAAAAGCACAAAAAAACATTGTGCATCTACATAACAAATGAGAAATTTTATAATGGGTGTCCACCTCATGGACCATTGTAGAAAATGTGTGTTTACATATATATATATATGTAGTAGTAGATGTGGCTATATGAGCAAGAGGTAGATCATGTTAATGAGCTAGGTGAGAAAACATGCTTTATTGAATTGCTAGGAGGTTAAACAATGTCCCCAAGTGCCCAGTTTAAGCTCTAATCAACATCATGATATTGAATTTATATGCAAATATAACTTAGTAGCATAAATGGCATTACTTATTCCAAATTCATCTATTACCTATGTATACATTCAACCATTTCAACACAATAAATGTATTTTCTAATGATACATGGAATATTAACATACATATCAAGTCTTTTTCTATAAAAATTAATTACATTTCTTCCATGATTCTAGTGTTTTCAGTTTAGCCACAATGTCAATTTGCGTCCATATGGTGTAGCTAAACCTTGATTTTAAGAACAAAGACATAATTACACTCTCTACATTACAAAATGATTATTATAACAACCTTAAAATCTTCAAATATCTCTAAAACCATCCAAAATAGATTCTTCATACAAAATTAAATTCCACATTTGGACTTCCCATTTAAGCACATAAAATTTAAACACATAACAATGTGTTAATGATGCCATCTTGTGTAATGCATTTCACTTTTGATGTGATAGTGACAACATTACCACATTTAGACAAAAAAAAAAATCAGAAGGAAAAAAGCCTATCCTTGATTTTCATAAAATGAATTAAAGGGCATCTAAAGTGCCATCCCTGAGTAAGGGTTACAATCATACAAGATCAATGAGATAGTATCAATATACTGTAAACCAATAATAAGTCTCAACTCAACAAGTTGCCGAGGGGGGGATCCAGGAAAATACCCATCAAATACATAATTCAGTTAAAGACACAAATGTGAAACTGTCCATATAAACCCATCTCCACCATGAACATAAGAGTGCAGAGTTACTATCAGAAGGTTCCCGCTCCAATCCACGAAAGAGGTGCTAAAAAAAGAAAAATAAATGGAGAACAAGCTCCATCACTGAGCTCAAAAGAGCTTGAAAGTGTCATGGGAGACCATAAGGCCTTCAAAAATTTCAGAATAGATACCAGAACTAGGAGCCAAAGATAGGGCAAACTTCGATAGACTATTTGCAAGCTGATTATGTTCACGATAGATATGACAGAAGGACAGGTACAAAGTTTCCTGATATCCCTGCACCAGTGACTGAGCTCAGGTGGAGAAAGAGCATCATTACCCTTAACCCAGTTAATAATGACTAAAGAGTCCGTAAAATTTTTAAGTGTGGGGATACCCATCTCCTGGGCAATATGCAAAAGAGCCCAGAGACCAATCAATTCTGCTTTAGTGTTGGTACACGTTCCAACTCCCAAAGCAAACTCGAAGGAATGAGACATATTTAGGTATAAACAGATACCTACTCCTCCAATATTTTTGGTAGATGCCCCATCAAAAAATCCACAGGGATAGGCAAGAGAAGGACCTGAGCCTAGGGCTCTAGGCTTTTTTGCCTTTCTACAGGGAGGTTGATACAACTGGGAGAATTTTTCAATCTGAAAAATAATGCTCAAGACAGTAAACTTTTTTCCTTCAAAAATGTATGAATTCCTTGCTTTCCAAATAGTCCACATAGTGAAGAAAAGTAGGTAGCAGCAGACCGAATACATAGAGAACCTTTTATTCCAGCTCCTCATATAGATATAAAGATTATCACACTGAAGAGGGGGAATGAAATGGAATTGTCCACTGAGATGGATGATAACATCATTCCAAACAGAGCATGTTGAAAATATATGCTGAACACTATCTTCTTCAACACTACAGAGTGCACATATGTCGGGCCCTATCCACCCTTTCTTCTGGAGATTGTCCCATGTTAATATTTTATTTTCCAGCACCAGCCATATAAAAGAACTAATTTTTGTGAGTAGGATACCAGACCAAATAAGGGCTTTCAAACTGTTACCTATTAGGGGTTGCGAGGATTGTACAATACAATCATAAACAATCTTAGCAGAGGCAGAACCGACAGACCTGTTATAATCCCAAACAAGTGTATCCTGCAAGGTATTGAGCCTAATTCTTCCCATCTCCAGTCCCCTCGTGTAATTGTCCCAAGCAAGCTTCCAATCACTAGCAATGCACAGGTCATCAGCCGTGTACTAGTAATGGTGTGATCCAAGCATAATATTGCATGCTTGCGAGAGTGTGGATATATCCAAGTCCTCCAAGAATTATCTAAGCCCAGTTGTTAGAGTATGTGGAGTTGGTGTTCCAATGATAGGGTCAATACCCACTAGAACGTCATGTCCACTTCCAACTTGCCATGATAAACATCTTCCCAGCCATGGAAGAGTTTGAAGGAACCCTTTCCAGATAATAGAAACTCCTCGGAAATTAAAGTTTTTACCTCTAAGCCATGCCACCACCGAGAGGTTCTTTAAATACTTACCCAATAGAACTTTGTGCCACAGCCCATCACTATGTAGTACCATCCAGAAGTTTTTTAACCTCAGAGCAATACTAAACCAATGTAGATTTTTTATGCCCCAGCCACCGTTCACCTTCGGCCAGGATAGTTGCTTCCAATGAGTTAAATGATACCTGTGTTTATTTCCTGTAGAGCCCCATAAAAAAGCAAAAGTGATGCTTATGAGCCTGTTTAGGATAGAGACGAGAATGGGAGCAAGGCCCAACCAATAAACATGGAGGATAGACAGGACGGCTTGGATGAGGATCAGACGACCACCCAATGAAAGAATCTTATGTGACCAGTTAAGAATTCTATTTTCATACTTCTGCACCAACCAATTCCAATCACTGACTTTATACCCCAATGGTTTTAGAAAATAACCAAGGTATTTGAAACCAGAGGTAATAGGTTCCATTTTATAAGGTAGGACTCTAGCTATGTCACCCAGTGTATCCTCGTCCACATTGTTGAAGAGGAAGCATGATTTATCAACACTAATGCACATCCCTGAAGCCTTACAGAAGGTACTGAGAATAACTTCAAAAGCAATCCATTTAGGCATGGTACCAGAACCAAGCAAGATCACATCATCGACGAAAAGGAGGTGAGTGAGGGCAAGTGAAGGGGAGATTTGTATTCCTATAATGAGACTATTCTCCCTAGCATCAAAGATCAAGAGGCTTAGACCTTCTATAATAAGAATGAAAAGCAGAGGAGACAAAGGACAACCTTGTCTGATTCCCCGAGAGGCACAAAAGAACTGAGAGGGGGTACCATTGACCAGTACAACAAAGTTTGCTGAAGTGAGGCATCCCATTATCCAATTGACACCAAGGAGAGGCAACCCAATCTGTATCAAAATGAGTCTAATATAAGACCAATTTACTCTGTCAAATGCCTTCATCAAATCCAGTTTGAGGATGAGAGCACAAGTGTTCTTGGTCTTTATTGTGTGGAGAGTCTCCTGGGTAATGCCTATAGGTTCCACTATTTGATGATTTTTTAGGAAACCATACTGCTCTCTGGAAATGTGAGAGTCCAGGAACGGCTTAAGTTTGACTGCAATCACCTTTTCAATTAGCTTGTACAATAAGTTACACAAGGAGATAGGTCTAAAGTCATCAAAGGTAGTGGGTTTGTCCTTTTTAGGAATCAGGGCAAGGAAAGTAGAGTTCAGTGAGGGGGTAATGTACCTAGAAGTCCTAGCACATTCAATAGCAAGTAACAATTCATTGCCCAACAAATCTAAGAAGTGTAAGTAAAATTCGACAGGCCAACCATCGGGACCAGGGCTCCTATCCTTCTTGAAGGATTTTAATGATTTTTCGATCTCAGGCATAGTAACAGGTGCAATGAGATTGGGAGCATTCACCTGTGAGATCATAGAAGGGTAAAGCGAGACAACTTGAAGCTGGGTTAGTAGGAAAGTTTGTTTCTCATCACAGAAAATATGTGCAAAATGTCTTTTACCCAACTCCTTAAGAGCTTGCTCATCCTCAATACTGTGACCCTCCTCATCTTCTAATGACCAGATAGTGTTATGATTTCTTCTACCAGAGGCAATAGCATGGAAGAACTTGGTGTTGGAGTCACCATACAGAGCCCACTTAGTATGGCTCTTGAGTTGCCAAGTGAGTAGGTTATGTTCCTGCAATTTCTTTTTCTTAGATCTAAGCTAATTCAAAGCTTGCTGATCCTCATGGGTGATAATACCCGATAAGGAACCCTAGAGAAGGGTTTCAATATCCTTATCTAGCCTCATAGAATCAGTATTCATAGAATTTTCTTTCTCCCGAGTCCAAACTTTTACTTCCCTCTTCATTATTCATAGCTTAAGAGTGAGGTTGTCCAAACCATTAAGAGGAGACTAAGGGTTAATCTCAAGCCATCTCTTAGCCACCCAGAGATTGAATTCTAGATCAGTGAGCCAAGATCAATTAAATTTATATGGAAAATTGTAGGGACCCACCGATTTATTCCATTCTAGGCAAATCGGGTAATGGTCTGATATATCAGCATGGTGAATCCAGGTACAATGAACCTTTAGGGAGGGGATCAAGGCAAAAGAGAGTAAGAAGCGATCTAGTCTTTTGTTGATGCCCTCTTCACCAACCCTACCGTTTCTCCAGGTGGGCCCAGCATTGCAAGGATCTATGTCCATAAGACCAAAAGAGTTGAAAAAAAGTTTGAAATGAGAGGCAAGAGGATCCAGGGCAGATCTTTTTCCCCAAGTCTCTGCGGCATTCATGGTCAAGTTAAGGTCCCCCCCCAAGATCAAGTTTGGTGCATTGAGAAGGGCCCCCCCTAAGAACATTTTCCCCAAAAAGATCTCGATTCCTATAGGGGCCGTAACAGTTAAGAATGACCAGAGGAGCAATCATTCCGCGAAAGTTTTCCTTCACAAGTATGCTAGCTATGGTATCAAAGGCACGACATCTAACCCTAAGTGGGATCCAGGCTATAAGTAACCCACCCGAGAGGCCGGAGGTACTGGTGGCACAAAATTCCCAATTGGGCAAAAGATTGGAGAAGGCAAGGAGAGCAGGAAAGGTATTGCACATAGTTTCCTGAAGGAGTATCATGTCAGGTTGAATCGAGTGGAAAAGGGAACGGAGGCTGCATTGTTTGGTATTACCTCCATGACCTCTGACATTAAGTGAGAGGATTTTCATTAGGGAACAGGAGGAAGGGGTGGCGATGCTCTAAGTCCCCAGGGAGGATTCCCTTTTGCCGCATCTTTAATGCGGGCCGAGAGAGGAACATAAGGTGGTGAGGCTGAAGAGAGAGTCCTAGAAAAATCCAGCTTATCCCTTTTCTTTTTTCTAACAGTTACATTTTCAAATCGGATCGAGTTCAGATGAAATGTGGAAGGGGAAGAGGGGGTAGAAGCCGTAAAGATTGACAAATATTTTTGTAAAGAAGGGTCAGAGAAAGAGGGAGAAGATACAGGACTTCGAGGAGAGAGTGGTAGAGTGGGAGGGGAAATTGTGGAAAGGAGTGAAGGGAAATCCGCGAGTGAGGACAAAGAAGGTACAACCGGTGGGGGTAAAGGAGTCAGTGTGGATGGAGGAGGTGGACATGGCAATGGCAACTGTGAGCTGGCAAGCATGGGTGAAGTAGGAACATCTAAAGATACCAGAGGGGAGCTTTTGACCTCAGCAAATACAGTGGGACAAGCTACGATAGGAGGAGTAACTAACCCATCTACTGCCTCAAGAAAAGACTCAGAAACATCATCAAAAAGAGAGAGGGACTGTGAGTAGATACCTGTTTTGGGATGCTCTGGAGCCGATAAAGAAGATAGACCATGTGTATCTGGAGTTCCTTCTTGGCTAGTGCAAGAGCACTCATTCAACAAAATGGGGCAAGTTCTTCGAAGGTGACCGGTATCATGGCACCTGCTACAATGGAATGGTACATGTAGGTAGTTAAGCTTCTGTGCCAATAAACGCTCCTTGCAGAGAATCTCCACCTTTGCTGGCAACCCTTTTGAAACATCCATTTCAATCAGCACCCGAGCCAACCGCTTATCAAAGGTGAGGTGAAAATCTTCATCGACAGCAACAAAACAACCAACCGTATTAGCGATGCCCTCAAGTATGTTCTTGTTCCAGAGGGGAAACGGGAGATGAGGCAGAAGTACCCATAAGTGATGCTTCGTCACTCGTTCTCTTAGTGGGTCAAAGTGAGTATGCCATCGACCAAGTACCAGTGAACCAAGGCCCATACGCCAGATAGTTTCAAGTATGAGTGTGGCATGTTGTGCTTCAAGAAAGACAAAGACAATCCAGCCGTTAGATAGTAGGCTGATGGTAGGGATATACGTCAACAGTGGTTTCTAGTGCTTATTAGCCCAATCTACCCATGCTTTCTTACCCATTCTGCAATATTCCAACCTACCCACCAGTGCACAGGTGCACAATGAAGACACTCGGTCCATATAAACATCGTGACCAAAGACAAAACGAAACTTACCAGTAAGGGTTTTGATGCCTTTTGCATGTCGCTTTCGAAGGTAGCGAGACGGAACCCCAATATCAGCCATGAGGTAAGCCACCCACAAGTCAACCCTAAAATGTCGATCAGGGAGATGACAAAAAACCCTAAACCCACTGAGAAAAAAACGGCCAATGACCATGTACCCAGGTGCTATCGCATGCCTACGAGAAGACCCAGAACCGAGCCCAAAAAAGAACAAAGCTCCCAATAGTGAGACAGAGGGTAAAACCCCAACCGACAGAAAAGGAAGTGCCGAAAGAGGCACGGGGATAAATCACCGATCCGACAAGCCCCAAATGATGAAAGGGCCTAATAAAAAAGTCAAGTAACAGGTAAACAAACACCGCGAAACTCGGAGAAGGGACTGACCAAACCCTTGTACCCCAGAAACTCAACCGAAGTCAACCCTACGCGTGCTGATGGGACTGGCAGAAAAATCAAGTGCAGGAGCTACGTAAAAGACCATGCAGGGCTGATAACCCAAAAAACCTCAACACAGAGGCAACAGAGAAATAAACAAAATCCTTTACACTTTTTTGCTTGGTTGGTACTAGTCCCACTGGTAAGGGGAGGAACTCCAAGTTATGTCGTCCTCTGTGAGCGTCACCTACCCTACAGGACCAGTAAACCCCCGAAGACCCTAAAAGACAGAGAGAAATGAAGGCTCCGTTGAGGCCTGAACAAATAGTGACAGGCAAGAAGATAAGGTGAGAGTCAAGGCATACATCGTAAGACCTCGAACGAGCCAAGAACAGTAGGAAAGTCCTCAGGTTGATGTCCCCCATGACCAAACCCTCGGCCCGCGCAGAGACGAACCCTCCATCCGCTCCTCGGTGTTTTATTTGGTCAATCAATCACCATGCATTCTCATCTTATTTTGACAAGGGGTAACACATTTGAATGTCCCTACAATGTCCTATAATGTGATCAACTATGTTACATAGATTTTTTTGCAACACAATAACAACAACAAAACACACTCAAACATATACCTTGATTACTTTCAACACTTTTATAACGTTGGAAAGTGGTTGGAATTCTAAAACTAAGTCACAAAATATTGATTCTCATAACATGACATGTGGTCACCAAGATGGGTCATAAGTGCATTGATGGGACATCGCAAGATCTCTATCTCGTTAAAAAAACACTTCTTTCACATTTCCACATTATAACCAAATTATGTCAATAGTGAGACGACATACCGCTAAGTGAAAAATTCAACGTAGTTATGAAGAAAATCTATCAACAATGGAATTTACCATCGTTTGATATGATGATGTTAAAGGGTTGGTAGACAATAAAAAAATTGTACCCAAATGCAATAGTAATAGTGTGGGATGATAGAAGATATAAAATCAATTATATGTATTTTACATGGGATATCACGAAAGCGTATTTGATTCCCGTTTTTTATAATAATTAAGGAAAGGATTTCATAAAGAAGCATTTGTGTAATAGACACTTGCATTGTCCTCTATGAAGGATGAGTATAAAGATATATGATTGTGGCATGCAATGTATCCCAACTAAGGAAAATTTGGGTAGATGTTGGAATTATGAAAGATATTTTGATTTCCTTTTTCTCTCATAATTAAGAGGAGCATATAATACTTATGAAAGCATTGAGAAAAGAGTTGTTTGAAATATGTAGAACATTGTTGTGAATGAGGGAAAACTATTTTATAGTAATGGTGGATGCTTAAATTATACGAAAATTAGGCACCCAAGTTGCTACCTATAACTTAACAAAACTCCATAACCGTGAGTATAAGAGGAATGGATGAAATGCAAAAAATATTGATTAGAAGTTTACAAATTCTCTAAAAGATGCATTTATGAAAATAATGGAAAAAAATAAGTTGGCATGGAGAACATGAAAGAAACAAGCATTAGGAGAAAGTGGAGACAAGTTATTCAAAATTACAATGGGTGGAGCCAAAAGTAGCATATAGCTAATATTTGGGAAATTGGTTTAATGCAAAAACTCATCTAAAATTCACAATCAACAAGAAGGAAGATGCATCCATGCCAAAATATCAATGATGATAATTGTTGGCAAGGCGACAACAACACATTCAAGGAACATGTCAAAGGTAGATATTGTTGACATAGAATACTTGGAAAATGCCAAATAAAAATCAAAGGGTGGCTTGAGAATAGTTGGCTTAATCTCACCGATTAATTAACAACTCAAGTTTGATCACCAAGTAGTGGTTCCCTCCCAGAAAGCTAGAATGAGGTTCAACGTCATCCATAAATTGGATATGGAATATACAATAGAGATCAAGAACAATGTTGATGACTAAACCCTAGGAAATATGTTATTAAATGATATGACCCATTGGTGGTGTGAGGAAGAATGTCTACTAAGGGGTTGGATTGAGATATAAACTTAGAGAGGGGAATTTGTGATGTAGATGTTTTAATAATAGCTTAAGTCTTGCAACCATATTAGTTGTCCAACAATAAAAATGATTAATGGGCCTTAAGTCATCAATACAAAATTTGTGTTGGATCATCCTTTGTTTTGTATTTGGTTCAATCGATAAATCTAATTTGTTGTTTTTAGTGATACCGAGCTCCTTTTCATGTTTAGTGGATGGATGGTAATAATGTTCTATGGTGGCAACCAAACATATCATTAAGTAATATACATTCAATACATTGCAAACCAAATCTAACATAATGTCGTATCTTAAATAATCTTGCTCCATTGGATTCAAAATTTCTAATATTTCTTCATCTCCAACCTTGGAGAACTATTTATTTTATGTGTCTTAAGAAATCAATATCAAGAATCCCTAAATCCTTGTATCAATCCTTTAAAAGTTTTCATGGATAATTGATCGATCTCCTCCTCATATTTAGATATAGTATTTTGATATTTATTGTTTTCTTGAGAAAAATCCCCATTCTTAAGCCAACAATATTTAACTGGATGTCCTAGGCTCCAACCTTGCCACACACAAAATAAGTCCTATTATATTGATGAGGATCCTTGTACTTCTCAAAGTTCCTCTCAATTTCCTTCCCCTTTCTCATTTTATTTGTGGCAAAGGTCTTTTCTCTATCACTACCTTCTTTTTTTAGTTTTATTTTCTTACAAAATTTAATCAAACTTTTCATGAAAAAAATCATAATATTGTAAGTACTAGTAACCATGATCACAACTTTGTTGTGTCTTAGATTATTATTCAATGTCACACAAGCCACCACTAACTTTAGAATAACATAGATTTGTTTTGATAAATGAAAACATGTTTTTTTTTTTTTTTTAATGTATTATTTCCATAATAATTTTGTGCTCTAAATATATCAAAAAGAAAAAGCTACTAGAGAGTGGAAATGAATTCAGAAAATTTTGATATATAGTATTTTTCATTATACTTTTATACATAAATGTGAGAAATATGTTGAAAAAAAAGAGTTTATGAATGTGCAAATGCAACATAAATATAACACATAATTGCTCACACCTAAACACTCTAGAATAAGGCTCAAATCAACTTTAACCATTCCCACCTTTAAAAAAATATCAAGATAAAATAAAATATCTTATTTTTTAAATTATCTTTTATTTTAAATAAAATAAAATAATAAAACCTGATTAAATTCTTTTCTAATTTTATAAATACTTTCAATAAATATACCATATTTATAATTCATTTAAACAAACAAATAAAAATTTATAAAAGTAAATTATTTGAATGATAATTTAAACATTAATAGTAATTTAAAACATTTAAGAAAACTTAAATAAAATGATTCATTAACTTAAAACATTTAAAAATAAAATAAAGATCTTCTAATTTAAAGTGTTATTTATTTATAACAACCCACCAATATTATGTATAAACTTGTATGTTTTAATGTAAAATAATTTTTTATTCTGTTATAATAATGTTGTATATTTCAATGTAAAATAAAATTTTATTAGATTATAATAATGTTTATTCATAATAATTTTTCACTTCTGTATAAACTTATATATTTCATTGTAAAAAAGAGTCCATTAAATAAAGAAAAAATACTTTGAAAAAAATAAATAACAACTAAAAATAAATTGCAATTCAGAAAGGTAAATTAACCAACCTTCACATCCATTTCAATGCCATTGCAATTTAAATTAACATGTATACTTAAAATGGAGTTGAAAACAAAAATGTAAATAATATTCATATTCATTTTATGAAAAAATATAAAATGTACATCATTAATATTAAAATTGTACTTTAATTAAAATTTAGTTAGAAATAACAAAAATTAAGAACAAAGCATGTTGAATTTATTTTTTAAAGTAAGATTAAAAACTATATTTTCTCAAACAAGTTAATAGCTCAAAATTCACAACAAACCATTTTTCAGAGGGAAAGTCTGTCCCTTTACAAACCCCTAATTACTTTATATGAACCACCAGTTGATTATTCCATGTGGAGTGAATCAATCTGCATTAACTTTTTTTTCACAGGGAAAAAACAGCTTTATAATTTATAAAACTGTCTTAAATAAACGACATTGCTTATACATAGAGGCCAGAGTATCATCTTGGCTTATATCAATCCAATCCTTCAAATGGCTTACAAAAAATGTGTCAAAAAGACATCTTTAAAATCCGACCAGATATATATTATCTGGTCACAGTTTCATCTACATACATATTCAGTAAACTTAGTATTTTGAGTGGTGGCTGCAAAAAATACTGAAAAACCAGCGAAGTAAAGAGGTTCAATAAAAATACAGAAACATCCCTCTACAATTTCCTCCCAGACTATCTTTCCATCCCCAAACCAATAACAGGCTTAGAAAAATCATCAGCCAGGGAATTATACTCCCTATATGATGCCACATTAACTATCCTCATTACCTATTAACAACTAAATTATATAATAAATGTTACAATCTTCAAACCAATGCATCAATTGATACAGATCCATAATTACCAAGCCTTATGAAACTCCCACTTGCTCATTACTGCAACCAAGATAGCATTGACAAAAAATGCATTGCAGTTCATCATGGTTGCCCCTAGTAGAATCGGTTGCACCTCCATCACAAGCCGATTGATTTCAACAGATTCTTCCAAAGCCTCGGGCAAAAAGCAACTGCACACAGCTCCCGAAGTTCGGTCAGGGCGTGGTATGGAATCATATTCACGCCAATGCTCATGGACAAGATAATTCCCAGTTCCCCACTTGCACCAGACCAGGGCGTGCATAGCACCATACACCCATCTCCCAAAACCCTTTATACCCAGCGTTCCTGCTACCACGCTGCTTACTACAATGTAAACCATATCTAAAACCATCAGTGCCCGAAGGATAAGAGGTGGTCCTTCTGGACAAAACTTTTTGAAAATTCTATAACCACGAAAGTCCATGAATAAACCAAAAACAATGGCGGCCATTATCACAGCCACTCTAGGTTTAGAGGGCCGCATGGAGTTTACAGCATCTTCTTTAACTATAATAAGGATAGCCCAAACAACAGAGCAAATAATGTTGACACCAACTATTATAAACGATAAGTTTCTCAGATTTAAAAGAGTGCCTCTAAAATGCAACACTTGACAAACATGAGTGTTATTATCATTTGAATTGACCATAACTTTTTTCAGAAATGCATTGGCAGCAAATCCAGTTCCTTTACCGTCCATAACATAATCTTTTATTAATCTTCTTGCTACCAGTGAGCTAGATAAACCATCTACTCTAAACCAGCCAGTAAGCACAAGGTTTATTAGTACTTCTGTCAATCTTGGCACTATGAAAGAGGCAGTGCTGTATTCCAGTCCTTCTTTGAACCCTCCTGGTCCACTTTGAGTGATGTAATTTTCCAGTGCATCAGAAGCTATGAAACTGACTTCTCTGTCTTCCTTATCTTTAGACCTCAGAGATTCGATCAACAGCTTTGTCCACTTATCATTGTCTGCTGGAAGCACTGGAATGCAGATGCAAGTACCCACTTTGTGAAAGGATTCAGAAAAAATATCAAGTGCTTCACAAACAGCAGCAGGGGTTTCCACCATGGAGTCACCCTGTGTCAATATCTGTCCCTCCACATACAACATGCCCTGGTTGCAGCCATGGCAGGCATTTCTGAGGCAATCCAGAGATGGGAGTATACACATGGAGTCAGGCAACAGCTTTAATGTTCCAGGCATCCTATTAG
>LPNX010232383.1:148574-185770 GCA_001517045.1 Pseudotsuga menziesii
GGCATTGCAACTGGGTTCCTCTCCATGACCATAACTTGATAGTGATCTAGCATGAATATGTGCAAAAGTTGTGACCTAAAGTGGGGCACTATGCCCTACAAACTAAGTACAAGAATTTAACCTTCATGGGTTCTCTCTTCCTTCGCAATCTTCTAATTTGGGCTAGTATCGACTCAGTTATGAAATTTTATTAGGAGTGTTTTTATTATAATCAAATTTTGTATCGATTGTATGATATCTTTAATCAATTTCTTTCATAAATCATGCCACTTCCTTTATGCTACTTTTAGGTTTGTAAAGCTATATTGAACACACAATAGTTGGAGAATGTTGTTTCATGGATTTTGGAAAGAGACTCCATATAGAATATGTGTGAATTTAGCTTGGTCTATCTCTATAATTTCTAAAATAGCATATTTTTGTCCTTTCTTATATCTTATTGTATGAGTTCAAAATAGCATCCTTTGTGAATCCATTGGTACACCTAATGTGAATAACTGTAGCGACAGAAACATTTTCCATACACTTCAAAATCCGAGAGTACATTGGCCTATGATGCAAAATATTGTATTGTAGGGATTGTAAGAAGAATGTATTTCATAAATTACCACTATCAATATTGGACTGATTATATCACAAAGAAAGAAGAGACTATAGAACTACACTTTGTAATGCTTAAATTACATTACAAAAACTACATTGTATTGGAGATTAAGTTATAATTCACTATAGTATAGATTTCCATATTTGAACAGATTGTTTATAAGCTTATTGCATTGCAGAGGTTATAGAGACTCTATTGTATCCAACTTTGTATCCTCTTGTTTGAGGTCATTTTCTTTTGAATATGCATTCTCATAGAGGAAGTAGAAGGAATAATTTCAAAGGAAAGGAGGTAGTGAAAGCTCTAATTTCATTGTGTCCAGTGTGGAAAGAAAGGACATGAAGCAAAGACATGCAAAATTTCTTAGAAGAAAGCTTGAGAGAAGAAAGAGTAGAAATAATAAAGAGATAAATGTATTGAATCATTTAAAGCTCTTGATTAAATGTTCATTCCATTGTTGCATATTGTAATATTGGTGTAAATGAAGGTTTGTTCAATGCTTCATTTTCTTCTTGGAGAGATACTCGGTTGCTTGACACTGGTACAACCTCCCACAAGACATTTAGAGGAGTTTTTTTGAATAATTGAATGACAATGTAGATGGTGTGCTATATTTTGTAGATAAGTCCATCCTCAAAAAAAGGGAATTGACACCATCAAGCTCAAATTGCCTATATTATGTGGCTTTTTGTTGCACAATGTTCTTTATCTTCTAGAGTTGCAAAGAAACTTGTTGTCTCTTATGTAAACTTAACAATTTAGAAATTACATCCACATATTGGATGGGAAAGTTGATATAAGGAGATTCTTTGAAAACAGAGTCATCATGATCGAGCATGAAGATCAAAAAATGTTGTAGCTGAAAGGAACATCTACAAGAACTCAAAAAATTTCATGCCTCTCTCAGCATGAAGAATGTACATTGCCTTCCATTTTTTTGTAGCATGCTAGATATGGAACCATTGGCTATGATAGTCTTTGTTTGTTAAGAAAGAATGATGTTTCGAGTTTTCCCACCATTCCAAAGAAGGTAAAACAATGTGATTATTGTATTATTGGAAAACATAGTAAGAATCATTTCCATGTTTCAAATTTTGGAGCATGTGGAAAATTAGAGTTGATACACATTGAATTTTGTATCCCTGTGCATATTTCCTCTGCAAATGGTAACACATATATCATGATTTTTATTAATGATTACACCAAGATGTGTTGGGTGTATTTGTGGAAAGATAAATCACAAGCTTTTGAAACTTTAAAAAACTTTCATGTATGGATTGAAAATGAAGCATAATCCTGGATTGGTTCCCTTTGTACCAATAATGGAGGGGAATAAAATTCTAAAGGACTTGAAATTTATCTTAACAATCATGGCATTAAGCATCAAAATGCAATTCCCTATAATCCCTAATAGAATTGTATACTAGAAAGAATGAACAAGACACTCTTGAATATGGTACACTCCATGTTATTTTTCAAGAATGTAAAATTGATGTTTTGGGGTGATTTAGTTTTATTTGTAGTTTATTTGAGAAACGGAATTCCAACTCATGCTCTTGGAAACAAGATTGCATATGAAATGTGGTATGGCCACATTCCTTTGGTGAGGCATCTCAAGGTCTTTGGCTGAACCTGTTATGCATTAATTGCAAAGGACATAGAAACAATCTTAGTGCAAGGACTTGAAAGTTCATATTCTTGGGGTACTCAAACGCCACCAAGTAACATTGTCTTTCTGGTGATGTAAACAAAAATGATTCTTTCCATAGATGTAATTTTTCTTGAAATGAATAAAAATGACAAGTCTATTAAGAGGTAGCTTAATCGTTTGGATAAATTTACCCATGTAAAGGAATTTCATGAATTTGACAACGAGATTCCACATCTTGAAGGAGGGATCCCTATCTTGGATCAATCTTTGGAATATCCTTTTGTAGCACCATATCCCCCTCATGAGCATGTTTCTTCCACTTCAATAGAATATGAGGTTTAATTAGATGATGTGATTAGGAGGATAGAAGAATGAATCTTGATGAAATTCAAGCATCACTAGATAAACAACATGCACCTTCACGGAAATTTCCATAGTGGGTCACAAAGACACTTAAAAGTGATTATGCTGATGTATTCGGAAAAACAAAAACCATAAGTTTGATAAGGAAAGAATATGGAGGAGATGTATATAATTCAAATTCACGTGATGTAGAAGATATGGATGTTTCTTATGATTGTGAATTCAATTTATATGCCAACCATGAACCAATTTCCTTTGAAGAAGATGCTACTCATGATCAATGGAAAGAATCCATGTAGAATGAATATAGTGCTCTAAAAAAATGGGACATGGAATCTAGTGGACCCTTCATTTGGAACAAAACCAATTGGTTGCAAGTGGTTATAGAAGAAAAAGTACAAATCAGATGGATCACTTGACAAGCATAAGGAAAGACTTGTGGAAAAAGGTTTTGAATAGAAACAAGGCATTGGATATGAGGAGACTTTCTCCCCTATAGAAAAATGGGCTACCATTTGCTCTTTATTGTCTTTGGCTATAGAGAATGGGTGGAAATTTCATTAAATGGATGTGAAGACTACTTTCTTGAATAAATACTTGAAAGAGAATGTATTCATGTATCTATTGGAAGGATTTGTTGTGAAGTGACAACAAGATAAGGTATACAAACTCATTAGTAACTGTATGTCCTAAAACAAGCACCTCACGCATGATATGAAAAGTTAAATGAGCATCTTCTGAAATTAAATTTTTATGTCCCTTATATAATTGATGAACTAAATCTTCGACATCTGGACATAAAGTAATAAGGTATCCATACCATGACCAGACAATTTGAATAGTATGAATACAATCAACATGGTATCAAACATAGATAGAACACAACATATAATATGCAATAGATGGTATTATTTATTTAGAAGTCTATTATATATAATAAGTAGTATGATAAGATTGTTATATATCTATATATATATTGATATAGTTAAACAAAAATTTTACAACTAAACTGGGAAAGTAACAAACTGCTATTAAAACATCCCTCCTTAGAGGAGATAATCTACATAAACCTCACAAACTCATCCACTCAGACCAAAGAAAGTCTACTCCTAAAAGACTCTAGAACCAAACATGCCACCATATTAGAATCAAAATAGAGTGACAAAACATTCTCATTAGTATTTATAAGCTCCCAAAAAGTCATAAAATAAAGTGTCCTCCACCTCCATGATTGAATTCCCTGAAACAACTTACTCTTGGGTGTTGTGTTCGTATGTGGACTATTCTCTTCATGCATAATCATCTTGATGCTTCTTTATTATTCTCTTAGTCAATAGTCTTCTTGGTGTTTATGGATGTAAGCATAATGTAATGTGGACTTTCTCTTGACTATTATGTTTGAATTTCACTTGTTATAGTGTATGTGTTTTTGTTTCATTGTTGCATTAGTGGGCTTAGTATTTATGCTTTCACGTTTTCTGGTATTCTTCATTGGTAAGCTTTGGGAATTCTTATTTACTCCCCAAATTTGTATGGTATGCCATGTGCACACTTGAATGTAGTTTCTATTCTTTTAATGGTTAAATTAATATAAGTTATAACATGCAATGTAAAAACAATGACGCAAGATGTTTTTTACTAGTATAATTTCTTTTATGTGAATTATCTATCACTGCAACAATTATAAGAACATGGACAACCTTTACTTTAATAGTAACTTATATTGATTTATAATGTCTTCTGCAATTATTGATTGTGTTATTAGAGCTCCAATTGTGGATGCAAATTAAATGCCAATTATAAATCTAGCATATGTAAAGGAGATTGAATATGTCTAGAGTTATATGTTATATTTAATTGCAATACATGATGTTGAGCTATTTTTTCATCCCTACGTGAAGAGGGAATAATAGAGGAATGATAACAGACTTAGACGTCACACGATTTTGTGATTCCATGGAAAACATGCAATTCTCACTTTATTTTAATCTCTACCTATACACTATTTGTTTATGGGTAAATTTTTTATAAATTTTACAGACCACTCCATGATACAATAAGAAAAGGAAAGGAAAATTTTAAGAACTTTCTCATCCTAGGCTATCAACATTGTGTATATGGAAAAAGGACAATGGCAATTTGTGAAAATTTGTTTATCATCACACTAGTAATTATTGGAAAGTCATTGGAATAGTAATTATTTTAGTGATGGACACAATATTTATTATTCTATTGATGGACATAAGCCAATTTGTGGCCAAAATTTTATATTCATGGCTCTTGTTTTAAGAAGCAATGGTTGAGTAATAAGTTCATGTTTAGCCCCATATTATTATAATCGTTAACTATTTAATTGTTTTCTAAATTTTTCTTTACAAAAAAATTGACCATTTATCTTTTGAATTAAGTGAATTTCTTAATTAAAAAACAGTTTTTTATGATAATTTTGTATTCAAAACTTGCCCGATAAAATGAAAATAAAATATTAAAAAAACAAAAAAAAAACATGCAAGAACTCACTTTGAACCACTAAAAAAATAGACTCAAATCAGCCTAAAACTCCTATATACTCCCAAAAATGCTAAATGCTACCCTTCATGCATATCATATTTCTAATGGAGATACGCTCTTTATTTGTTTATTTTGAAAAATTTGGTCATACTTTTTCAAAATATAATTTAACGCTGTCAAGTCCTGGAATTGTAAGTGCTTAACAGTTTAAGTGTTAATCCATTTTTACTATGAAAATCCAAATTAAAACACAGTGAAACTCTTATTTTTCAAAATTAAAACTACCAAATTTAATAAAAAATATAGGCTTCCAATCTAAATCCTAGAATTTTAGACACATTCATTAGTTTATCTATACATTGTATTTCCATTCAATACAATGATTTCTCAACATTTACAAAATATACATAGCTTCTACATAATCATACATAGCTTCTACATAATCAAGTTGTTCAATTAATATACATTTACAAAATATACATAGCTTCTACATAGTCAAGCTGTTCAATTATTACAGTGGCAACTCTCAAAAGCAATTTTAACACATCCTTTACCATTAGCGTCTTTTAAAAACAAAATATAATCTTATTAGTCCTGCTCCAATGGCAAATACTGCCACTGGCCCCTCACTCCAGCCAAAATAGCATTGAGCAGGAATGCAGACGAGTAGACCAGAATTCCATTGTCAGTCCACTGGGCATGAGAATCAGCTTCAATGGAGTCATATTTTGGCAAACACTCACCAAGAAGATAACTGCCAACGGCCCACTTCACCCAAACCAGGCAATGCAGAGCACTGTACACCCATCTCCCAAAACTCTTTATACCCAAAGTCCCTAATATTGAACTTCCCACTGCAATGCACAGAATCTGCAAAACTATCACTGCCCAAACCAGCGAAATTGGTTCTTTTGGACGAAAGTCTCTCACACGATGAAATTGGCCCAAATACAAATGTAACAAATCCATACCCAAAGCAATACCAATAGCTGTCATTATGACAGCAACTCTAGGTTTAGAGGGTGGAATGGAATGGGTATAGTACCATTTACCAGAGCTTCCTTCAAATGCAACAAGCAAAGCCCAAGCAACAGAGCAAATCAAGTTCACACCACCGACCACAAACGATAATTTTTTTGGACTTAGAAGACTAGCTCTAAAGAACAGCAATTGGCAAACATTGGTGTTATCTTCATGAAACTTTATTGGAGGTCTGCTGAGAAACGCATTGTCAACAAACCCAGTGCCTCTACTGTCTACAGCATAACGCTTTACTGCTCTTCTTGCCAACAGAGAGCTAGAGAAACCATCCATTCCAAACAAGCCAGTTAGAAAAATGGTGGCTGATGCTTCTATAAGCATTAACACTACTATGTAAAATGAGCTATAGGCTTCGGTATATTTAGGCGCAAATCTGATCAGCAGTTTTGCCCAGTCATCATCATCACCTGCTGGATGCATTGGAATGCAGATACAAAGAAGCTTTCTTCCAATGGATCTTTGAAACTTATCAAGTGTTTCACAGACTGCAAGAGGGGATTCATCAGTCAGACTTATGGAGTCAGTCTCTGTCAATCTCTCCCTTCCAGATTCATCAGTCTCGATATGCAACAGACCCCGGTTGCAGCCATGGCAGCCATTTCTTTGGCAATGCAGAGATGGAAGTAGACACAGGGAATCAGGCAGCAGTTTTAGTGTTCTGGGGATCTGACGAACAAGCATGACTGTGATCTCTTCCACTGTCTTGAATACAATGCATCCGCATGTCTCACAACAATTACAATTATCTACATTGAGTGTTGCAGATTCTAAAGGGAGGCATTGCAGTAAGATGGAGTGAACACCATGGGCATTTGAGATATACTTTATGAATTCCCTGGTAGAAGAATTGGGCTTGTGGGTTGACAACATGACAACAGAAGCATGCCTATAATCTCTGCATGTCATTAGTCCAAGCCGGCCATTTATGTTCTCTAGTTTGGGACTTCTCATAATTGCCATAACATCCCTTACACCAATTTCCATATCAAACCTTCCTCTGATCAAACTTGTAATAAAAACAAGGAAGTTACCTACACAGATGACCCCTACATTTGTTAAACTAACAGAACCGGTTACTGTTTTATTAAACTCAACCTGCGCAGAGGCAAGACTACATAGCCATCCCATACAGCAAAGTAACCTTATAATCAACAATTGGATCATGTCTTGGCTTCTTTGCCATTCCTTGAACACACCCATTTTCAGATACATTAATCAAATGGGAAGCTTTCACTCTTCAAAGCAAAGTTGGTCTGTGAATCTGCCATCTTAGGAAGTACAGATATATTCATTTTACAAACATATATTTCGATCGATCGAAGGAATGAATATATAGGTGGAAAGAAAATATGAAAATCTCGTTTGGAACAATCTATTCTTTGCATTTTTCTTTTTTTCTATGTAGGCAATTGATTAAAGAGTAAACTTACTCACGATAAAGAGAATATGAATATATAGTTTTTATTATAATATATTTTTGAGTACAGAATTTAATATAATTTTTATTTTTAAGTATTATGAATACACGAAGCTTTAGTCAAATCTTGTTAGGGTTATTGGTTGGTTTTGATGGATTTTGTTTTGTATGGCCACCCACTTAAAATCTTGTTGGTATTATTGGTTGGTTTTGATGGATTTTGTTTTGTATGGCCACCCAAGGAGACACTTGAAAATCCAACTATGTTAAGTGTTGATATGGCCCAAGCTAGGTGTCATCTTTGAATAATTTTGACAGCTTAGATACCCGTAGGTGGCATTTTTTTAATCACAAGCTAGTCCCACAAGTCATGGACAAACTATAAGAGAATAAGAGAAACCTTCAAATCTTTGTGATTACTATAGTTGTTCTTTAGGACATTCTTAAATGTTCTCCTCCTTGAGGTTGTAAGCATTTCCTCCACCATGCACTCATAGCACCAAGTCAATGATGGAATCCTTTCCTATATTGTAGACAAACAGTAACATGTGATCTTGAAATTGTTTACCTCCATACATTAAACATCATTTTTCCACATGAACCACTTGTGTGCATGCCAATTTATGTTTTAAGTAAAACACACAATCTATAAAACTCACCTAGTTTTTCCAAAAAATGACCTAACTATATAATCTGAAATTGCTCCTACTTTCTTCCAAAACACCAAAATCCGTGCTCATTGAAATTTCAACAAACACTTTACTCGCAAATATTTTGTCAAACACATGTCATATATCTTGAATAAGTTGGTCCATTGTTTGTATGTATAAATTTTGTCAAACATAATGTATGCTTCTTTAATACTTTGACCAAATACTTGCCAAACAAAGTGAGTGATATGTGTTTACTCAACCAATTGAGGGCCATCTAAACAACATCTTGACCTCCAACCAAAAAATTGAATGGATC
Organism: Pseudotsuga menziesii; assembly: GCA_001517045.1. NCBI lineage: Eukaryota > Viridiplantae > Streptophyta > Pinopsida > Pinales > Pinaceae > Pseudotsuga > Pseudotsuga menziesii. The sequence continues at coordinate 157,131 of LPNX010232383.1, forward strand.
TATTTTAGAACTATGGCCATCAACATGAACATTAGAAATGTTGCTTCCACTTAGATTCTTGGGTTTCCTATAAACAACACCCTATAAACAACACCCTTGGGCATTGACCTCTTCCACCCACCACCCCATACTCATACTTAATAAACAACATAGCTCTACTTGGTCTTACACCCAAGGCGGTGCACCTTATTGGGATGAGTTGGGTCAATGATCCAAACAAGATAGGGAGCTACGTGTACTCATAATATTTACCATCTACATATAACTCATCACAATAAATTGTATGAAGAAAGAGGTCCCTCAAAAAAAAAAATTCGTGCCAAAACTCAACATTTTCTTAGGTCGTCAAAAACCACATTAATTAATGCTTCAAGAGATTCCACCTTTCCATCATTGTAGTCAAATTCATACAAACCCATTTATCTTGATCCTTTATTGCTCAATTGGTCTACAATTGGATAGAACTCCATCATAACTAAAGAAAGGCTCATCAACTATACCATATTTGTGACCAAAGTAAATTCCATCTCTTGAACTAGACTCCTACCAACATAAAACTAGTTAAACGTCTAACAAATTGACAACAATAAGTTGAGTTAACATTTTTCTTTTAACATATGAGATATATATGCTCACGAACTCTATAGCGAAACAGGGGTTGGTCTATTCCTAAAACTCCATGGGCGGAAAGGGTTTGCCATATGTGTGAGCCTATGAGCGTTGAGGATGAAAATCACTCTCTTAGAGTGTCTTCTTACATACACATTAGATATGAGTTTCATAGTATTTGATACGATACAAACCTTTATAACCTCTTAACTTGTCAAAACTATAGAGAGCTTGGAAAACTTCTTGGCAAGCTTTTTGAGCATAGGAACAAGATTTTAAAGTAAACCAAGTATTATCCTTCTTAAGATTCGATAAACCAAAGTTAGTCTCAGTGAACGTTAATCATCATCATCATCATCATATTATAACAAAGTTCTACACATGTTATTGATTATCTTAATATAAAATAAAAATAATAAAAAAACATTATTTACTCTCAATGATTGAAAAACATAATTTCTTTTCTCTAATTAATAAAACTTTGAATTATAAGTTATATATTAAACATCCAAATGACAATAAAACTTTGAATTACAAGTTACATATATTAAACATCCAAAATGCCATTGTAATTTTTTTGAAGTTATATTCAATTTATTTTTATTAATATTAATAAACGATATAAATATAAATGGTTAATGTAAATATGATAAAGAAAGCGGAATCAAAGGAGTTTTGAAAATGGATGGCGTAGGGTTTTTTGGCAGCTCCGAGGGCGATGGCGTAGGCGGCAAGGCTGCTGGTACGGTTGGACATGACCTCTAGCTATGGCTAGGGGTCTGCCCTATTCCTCTTGACAGACTGTGCTTTTGAACTGTGTAGATGTCTGCTTTGGAGAAGTCGGTTTAGGGTTATCACAATCTGTGACGGTGGAGTGTTAGGGTTTCAAGATCTATGGCTGATTGAGAGTTTCTTGACTGTTACGGTTTTCATCCTTGGATTAATGGAGGATTTGGACGTGGTAGATTATTCCAGTGACAGACTGGAAAGCTCTGACATCTGGGAGATGCCAGGTGGACGGTTTTTGGAGCAGCTGGTGGACTTCCCAAGACCGGGTTAGGATTTTGTGGGAGCAAAAGGTTTTATGGAGGTGGAGGCAGTTACGTCCCCATCTGACTTCCTTGTTCTTTCTCCGGAGCTTTTAACGGCAGCCCCACTGGTGAAGTCTTTTTCACAGCGGCCGAAAGTTTTGTTGGGGTCTTCGAGCCGGAGGGATTCGGGTTTATTCTCCAACTGGAAGAAAGGCTTTTCGGCTTCAGACTTTCTGGACAGGTTCGAGGTTATGAAGAGTGCTGCAGAGGTGCCATCCGAAGGGGAGGCTGGTCAGGTCTTTCAAGGAAATATTTTGAGCAGAGAAACTTCAGAGGAAGAAAGGAGGGCGCCTCTGGATGTAGCTGAACAGAGAGGGTTTGAGTCACCGAGAAGGGATTTTTCAGGTGATGGTTCAGGGGATCCGGGCGACTGTGATGGGAGGAGAGTGCATAATGGTACCACTAAGAAGCGTCGAAAGAATTGGATAAAAAAGAAAGTGGTTCGGAATTATGCAGTTGGCAAAGATCTTGCTTGGGGTAGTGTATTGAAGATGGCACAGTGCACCTTGGTTGGCAGAGTCGTGGGCAGAAATTTTGCACAAAAAACAATCCAGGAGTGGGCCGTGGCGTCATGGGGTAATCAACTCGGATATGCGCCGGGGGTTATGGAGCTGAATAGAGGCTGGTTCACGGTTAATCTGGAGAAAGAGGCGGACTTACGATGGATTCAGTCCCAGTGTTGGCATATTGACCATTCCCCTGTTCTCCTGAAGCCATGGAGTCCACTTTTCGATGCAAGCAGAGAAAGGGTGGATGTTTTACCAATCTGGGTCAGGTTGCCCGCTCTTCCTTTGCACTTTTGGGATATGTACCATTTCAAAAGGATAGGTGATATCCTTGGATCTTTTCTGGAGGCAGACCTTTCCTTCGTTGAAACCAAGGTGATGAAGGTAGCGAGGATTTTGGTAAATATTAATCTAAGGGAGGGTCTGGCAGAATCGATCAATTTGGATTGGGGACCGGTGATCATCCCCCAAATTCTGGATTACGAAAATGTTCCATTCTGCTGCAGACGCTGTCATGTTTATGGTCATCCGGTTTCAGCATGCTCTTTGCCAGGGAGGACTCCAAAAGGTTATAGAAGGAATGGTTCGGGGGCGGCATGCAAAGGCCCTTCGGAGAATATTGCAACCTCCTCGGGTTCGGCCCAGACCTCTACGGAAGACATTGGTAGTGACCCGTCCTCAGAAGACTTGATTTTTCCTGATGATTTAATGGCCGAAGGTTCTAGAGATATGCCAGCTCCAATCTCCTTTCCGATTCATGGTTCAGCTGCAGGGGATCTTCCTGATCCTGGTACTGATACTCTCCCCCATCTGTCAAATGTTAATTTGTTTTTGAATAATGTCTCTTTTCTTGTGTATGATTGGATTGAAGGCCTGAGAAAGCTCTCCCTGTCGGGACAACATGGTTTTCCCTTGTCTATCCCTGTTCACCGTGTCAATGTTGAAGCTACTCGGGGGGTGGGTACTCATGATGCTGTGGTTCCTTTGGTTACCGAACCTGTTTCCCTTCCTGTCATAACTGATCTATCCTCTTTTGAACCTGATCCAGACCCTGTGTCTATTGTTGAGGAGTCTTGCCTCTCCCCTTCAGACCCTGCAGATTCGGGTTATTTCTTAAGATCTAGTCAGAAGCCTTTGCTTGGGTTGGGGAAAAATTCAGCATCAGTGAAAAGAGGACGGGGTAGAAAGACAAATCTTTCCAAAGCTCAATCTAGAGCCAAGGAGGACCTCCTGGGAGGAAAACAAATTTCAATTGAAAAGGCCCTTAGAGCGGAGCAGGCCAAGAAGAAAGGTCATTTATGAAGATTCTGTCTTTTAATTGTAGAGGGCTGGCTGGGCCTGGCAAGAAAACAGCCTTCATCAGGGTGCTTACTCTTGAACACTTGGATGTGATTATGCTACAAGAGACTATGGGAGAAGGGGAGGTGATACGGGAGAGGCTGGAAAGTTGGTTACCAGGGTGGTCTTTTGTGACTGTGGATGCTAGAGGTCGTTCTGGGGGATTGGCGGTGGGATGGGAAAATTGCTGTGTTAAGTTGATTAATTCCTGGGGTACAGAGGCTGTGCTGGGTATTGAAGTCTTCTCTGAAGAATTGGGGATTCCTCTTTCTGTGGTCAATGTTTATGGACCATTTCTTAATCGAGCCCCTTTTTGGAACTCTCTTTTTCAAAGTACTCTAGTGAATGGAGATTCGGTAGTGCTGGGTGGAGATTTAAATTTTTCGTTGGGGCATAGTGAGATATGGGGGCCACATGCCCAGGTAGATTCTTTGGCAGGATTTTTTGTTCAGAAATTGATGGAGAAGGGGCTGTTGGATATTGAGCCTGCTAAGCTAAAACCGACTTGGAGAAACAACCGGAGTGGGGATGCGAGGGTGGCGAAACGAATCGATCGTTTTTTGGTAGTAGAGCAGCTGGTGGACAGATTTTTTTTAGTTAGACAATGGGTGGGTAGTGGGGGCCTGTCTGACCACTTTCCTATTTTCTTTGAAATCAAAAAGGGGCCCCACAACCCTCCGAGTCCTTTAAAATTTAACAAGTTATGGCTTCAGGATGAGTCTTTCAGAAATCTTTTTTTATCTTATTGGAACCCTATCAGGGGGGAAAATGATAGATCAGCTGCGATCCAGTTTGTAGATAATATCAAAAGACTTAAAGTACATATCAAGGAATGGGCAGTTGCTAAGAGAATCAGAGACGAAGTGGAATTAAAGAAAGTTGAAGCAGATCTTCTGCATATTTATGAGGGTGATGGTGGTGGTTTTCTAACTCAAGAGTCCAAGGAGGCATTGTCTAGGCTGGAGGGTAGATGAAACACTCTGTTGTTAGAAAAGGAGGAAGCATGGAGACTTAAAAGCAGGGCCATTTGGTTGGAGTGCGGGGATGAAAACACTAAGTTTTTTCATACTTATGCGAGAGGAAGGAAGGTGGAAAACACTATTTGGAGCCTGCATGATGAGGAGGGCTCCCATGTATCCTTTGAAGATAAGGCCAGCTGTGGGGTCAGACACCTTCAACTTTTGTTTAAAGCTCCTCCGCAGGCTTCCATAGCAGAGGTAATTAGAACGGCTCTGATGTTCCCCCGTTTTGTGGATGAGGGGGGCAACAGGGATCTTATGAAGGAAGTATCGGAAGAAGAGCTTAAGGAGGTGTTGGGAAGTTTCTAGAAAGATAAAAGCCCTGGACCTGCTGGCTAGACAATCGAGTTCTTTCTGGAACTCTTTGAGATCCTGGGGAGGTACCTCTTGCAGGTTGTAGAAGACTCAAGGTCGGCTGGGTGGATCCCGGCTAGTTTCAACTCTACTTTCATTGCTCTCATTCCGAAGACTGATAATGCAACTTCCCTCAACGATTTTAGGCCTATTTCGCTTTGTAACTGCATCTATAAGATAATCTCAAAGGTAATTGCTCAAAGATTGAAAGCTATTCTTTCAGCTCATGTCTCTGCTGAACAATTTGGTTTCCTGGAAGGTCGTCAGATCCACAAGGCAACACGGGGACTTCACTTAGTGAACATCTCACATAGCACGTGCAATCGTGGGATATTAAAGAATACCCTTAATTTCCAGAGATATTGACCCAAACTCTTTTTGTTGAAACCCCCTCCCAATACTTAAAACCTCCTCCCCACCCCTTTTTATACCTCAATCCTTATAAACCACCCTACCCATCCCCACCTTAAACCCCTCATCCCCCCAATACGTGCAATATATTGGTTCAATTTTTAATAATTTTAAAACCCACAATATGAACTAACGTGATAGTATATTGGTCAACAAGTGAAGCCCCCGTGCAAGGCAATTGGTGTAGCGCAGGAAGGCCTTCATAGCTTAAAGACCAGAAGACTGAAGGGGGCTATTCTAAAAATTGACCTTTCTAAGGCCTATGACAGAGTTAGCTGGCTTTATATAAGGCTGCTTTTAACACGTCTGGGTTTTGGCATCAGTTTCATTCGCTGGATTATGTCATGTATAACTACGGTTTCTTTCTCTGTGCTGATTAATGGAGCGGCCTCTCCTTTCTTTCATGCTGAAAGAGGATTAAGATAAGGGTGTCCTTTGTCTCCGCTCCTTTTTCTTCTGGTGGCTGAGGGTCTCAACAGGGCTATTAGGGCAGCAAGAGAAGAAGGATGTTTCGCAGGGATAAAAGTGGCAACAAATTGCAGTATTACTCATCTACTCTTTGTGGATGATGTGCTGATTTTCTGTTCTGGTGAAAGAGGAGAAACTCGTGTACTGAAGGAGATATTGGAACTTTTCTCCAAAGCTACAGGTATGGAAATAAATTTTAGCAAATCTACCTTGACTACTCATCTGTTAAGACCGGAAGAGGTGGCTGAAATAACAAGGAACTTTCCCATTAATACAGCTGGATTGGAGGCAGGTCTCAAATATCTTGGTTTCCCTCTGAAAGCAAACTTCTATAAAAAACAGGATTGGTTTTGGCTGGTTGGGAAGGTTGAGAAAAGGTTAATGGTTTGGAGCCATAAATGGCTGTCTCGAGCTGGAAGGTTAGTTATAGTGAAAGCTGTATTGGAGGCAATCCCGGTATATTGGATGTCCCTTTCCTGGATTCCAAAAGGAATTCTTGAAAGGATAAGGAAGATCTGCTTCAGATTTCTTTGGAGCGGAAAAAAGGAAGAACAGACTACTCCCTGGGTGAATTGGAAAAGGATTGCAAAACCAAAAGGTCTCGGAGGTTGGGGTTTAAAGGACATCTTTTTATTCTCTAAAGCCTTGGCTGCTAAGGGAGGCTGGAGGTTGGTGAAAACTAGCAGCCTGTGGACTAGGGTGATAAAGAAGAAATACATCCCACATGAGAGCTTATTAGACTGGATTAGAAATCCCAGGAAATCACACTCTGGTGGATCAGTGATTTGGAAAGCGATTGTCAATTCCTTCTCCTTGATTGAGAACAATTTAGCATGGGATGTTGGGAATGGAGAAAATTTTCTGATCGGTAGGGATCCTTGGATGGGTAGCTCACAACAACACTTAATCCCTCCCGATGTTATAGAGGAGCTTGGACATGTTGGGATTACTTCTCTTAATCAGCTAGCTATTCCAAGGCCTGATGAACCTTGGACTCAACTCTGGAGAAGGGCCAACTCTTTAGGGCTGGGAGAAAGGGGAACTGGATTGATGGAGGGTTTCATTAGGGAACTGGTTCGAGCTCATATTGTACTCTCTGAACAAGAAGATACTCTGGTATGGGATGCAGATCTGGGGGGTGCTTATTCTCCAAAGGCCGGGTATTTATCTTTAAGTGTAGAAGTGGAAAATAGGGATGAAGTCTGGTGGTGGAAGCCATTGTGGAAGCTTAAATGCCCTGCAAAAAACAAACTGTTTATGTGGTGCGTGCTAAATAACAAAGTACCTACGTGGGAGGTGCTTCAGAAATGCTCCTTTCAAGGGCCGGGCTGGTGTGTCTTGTGTAAAAAAGAAATGGAAACCACTTACCATTTGTTCTTATCTTGCTGCTTCTCTAATGAAGTTTGGAAGGATGTCTCTACGATGGTCGGGGTCAACTGTCAGTGGGAAGGGGACTCAATTGGGAGTGCTTGGGATTCTTGGTGGAGAAGGACTCCACAAAAGCAACTAAAAATGTTGCCACTGTTGGTCATCTGGGGAATTTGGATTGCACGTAACAAGGCAATCTTCAAGGATTTACCAAGTATGCCGGCGATAACTGGGATGATGGCTGCGGGATTTTACAATTCTTTTCATGTTTACATAAGGGCTGCCAGAGAACGAAGGCTGTTAGAAGTGAATTTAGACAGATCTTCTCAGTGGGCATTCTTTGATGGGGCAGCATAGAACAATATGTGCGGTGGAGGCGTTGTTCTTCACTTATCTGAAAACCATTCTTATGTTTTGTCTATGGGACTCGGGGGGGGCACCAATAACTATGCTGAGTTATTCAGCCTTAAACTACTTCTGATGTTCGCCTTAGAGAAAGGTTGTACTGCTCTAAATATTATGGGAGACTCTATGAATGTAATAAACTGGATCAATCTTACCCAGGAGTGCAGGCACATGAGACTTGCACATGTTATTTTATCTATTCGACAGCTTCTTCAGCGTCTTAATACTTTCACTTGCAGGCATGTCTATAGGGAAAACAACAAGGAAGCGGACAAAGCTTCCAAGGAAGGGCTCCGGCTGGCAGAAGGTATATGGTTGGTGAAAGAAATGGTAAATGGTAGACAGCAGGCCTTTTATCACAGGCCGTTCATTGATCTTTTTTGATCCTCGGCTGAATGTACAGATCGCGGCTGCTGTTATCCTCAGATTATAGCTCTTGTTTTTTTACATTAGATCCTTTTCTTGAAAACGATATGGATATATCGCTTGATATTATATATATTCATGATAGAATGTATCTAAATGTCTTATATTTCAGATGGCTCGGCTGTAGCTTGTAATGAACCTGGCTGTGTAAAACAGAACCACTTATTTTTGATGTTTTGTGAACAGAACAATGTCTATGAACATATCCTCATGGAAATGCATCTGCGTATGCACATGTAGAAATCCCCTATCCGGAGACACTTCAGTCCCTCTCTTAGTACCAATTTTTGGTCAACAGAAAGTCACTTATTAGTGAACATTAAGAATGTAATTTTGATCTCGAATGATGAATGAAATTACGCTTTTTTTCCTTGGAAAAAAAAATGATAAAGAAAGTGGAAAGAATATTAAAATCTCCTTTCACTTGAATAACATATTTTAGGATGTTTTGTATTCAAAACCATGGTTATTGTTGTGTATACATAATATACATAATACATATTTACCTCGTATTTAAGGTAAATAAAATTAAGCAGTTCGATCATTTTTAAGCATTTTATAGTAAAGTTGCACAATCATACATGCAACAATAAAGTTTTGTTTTCCATTTCATGGACAATTAATCCCATTAATGAAGAGCAAGTAATGTGTTTTATTAAGCTGATGAACATAAATGTAATTATAAACATGTCTCACATTAACATAAGAGTAATCATCAATTAAATAAAATAAAATTAATATAACATAAAAAAATACAAAAAATGTGTCTTACATAAGAGAAGCCATCAATTAAATAAAACATGTCTCACATTAACATAAAAGTAACCATCAATTAAATAAAATAAAATAAATATAACATAATAAAATTAATATAACATAGAAAAGAAAAGTACAAAGAATGTGTCTTACATTAACATAAGAGAAGCCATCAATTAAATAAAACATGTCTCACATTAACATAAGAGTAACCATCAATTAAATAAAATAAAATTAATATAACATAGAAAAGAAAAATACAAAAAAATACAAAAAATATGTCTTACGTTAACATAAGAGAAGCCATCATTTAAATACAAGTAAACCAAGTAAATCATCAATTAAATAAAATAAAATAAATATAAAAGTAAACCAAGTAAACCATTAATAAAATAAAATAAAATAAAATAAATAGAAAATAGAAAAGAAAAGTATAAAGAATATAAATATATATTTTTAATAAGGTGCATTTTTTATGAATATAAAATAGAAAAAAATACAAAGAATATAAATATATTTTAATAAAGTGCATTTTTTTTTTATGAATTAATTCCATTTTCAAGATATCAATAATTTAGTACAGAAGTTACATTGATTAAAGGAGACATCGAGATTAAGAATGTGTCGTTTTTAAATGAATGCATCATTTTGGCATAAGTTACATTCCTCCCAAGAAAATTGTTTTGCATTTTCCTTATAAGTTACATTCCTCCCAAGAAAATTGTTTTGCATTTTCCTTAGTATCAAATGTTATGTTGGGGCATAAGTTACATTCATCAAAGGAAAGATTAAGAATATATATATATGTATGGGTTTTTTTATTTTTTATTTTTGTTGATTATGATGAGAATGTAAATATATCATTTTATAAAAAAATAATGAGGAGATTATAGATATATCATTTCATAAGAAAATAATGTTTTTTGGTTTTCACAAGAGTATAACTTTTTCTATGTTATTAAGAATTCATTTAATGGGAGTGTAGAATTTGTTTTTGAGATGAGCATAAGTTAATTATATATATATTTAACTTTGAAAATGTTAAATGTAATATAAAAAAATGTTAATTTAAGAAATAATGGGCATTGCATTAAGATAAAGATTAAACGTTTACTGTGTTAATTACATTTTTTTCAATTGAGAAATAAAAATATATATTCTTTCATTTAATATTGTATTATAAAGTTGTGTGATTAAATTTTTTTTATAATATAATGTACAACCATATTGTAACATAAAGTTAATGTGACATATATCATATATAATAGTTTTAAAATATGCATATGTATGTGTGTGTGCATGTGTGTAGAAACAACAAGATACAACACCTTTCTCCCAGATGGGGTACAAGGTACAAGAGATGGGGTGATTGAATTGCCATGCTATAGTTGGAACATGGGATGGTTGGAGAGGATAGATGACATTGTTTGTGCAAGGTGACCATCCAATAGTCCCGTGGAAGAGGCCATGCACTAATGTTGTGCCAAAGGGCCAAGAGAAGACTAGTGGTACAATGCCCTAGCCTGATGGGATCATTGTGTGTTGGGAGGTTATAACAATTTGTACGTTTCATTATGGAAGTGAAGTGGAACAAATTATGGTGTCTTATGGGCGGCCTATAATCTCAAGAGATACATTCGAGATCAATTGAATGCAATGGAGATTCATGGGAGATCGTGGTTATACTACAAACCTGCTTTCCACTCTTGAAATTCCCAGGAGCAAGAGATTCTATTTAGTATGTTTGTTATATTGTTATTTCTTTGTGTTTCTGTAGTTCACTTACTAGCTTGCGTTTCGGGCACTGTAACCTATATTTTGTGGTCAGGAGTTGGATTCTATTATGTATATTCGTCTCTTGCACAAAGTTTCAATTACTATGGCCAATCATGCTCAATGTAGATAGGGTAAGGGAAGAAAAAGAGGGAAAAAAGGAGAAAAGAAAGGATCTTTAGAGAAAAGATATGAGGGAATTTGAGGATGTTAAGGGGATGTATTAGAAAGACACCTACAAAAATTTCTAAGGGCATCGATAGGCCTGAGAACTACATTAAAACTGAGTAGGAATATTTGTGCCCTTAGGAAATTCAAGAAGAAATGAAACCATGGGTGCATGCCATAGGCTCATTTTGGTTTAGGGAAACAAATATTATAGAATCATATCTCTTTTGAAAAATGAAGGAAATCCTTAGTCAAGACTTTGAGACTACCCAAGCGGAGCACAATGAAATTTTGTTGTAGTCGGATGAAGCACAAGAGGAAAGAAGGAAACTAGATATAAAGTTGAACATGATTCTCAAGGCAACTATAGGCCTTGAGTTTGTTGCTACAACAAGTGAATCTGAGCTTGGTCTTGAGGTGCCTCCCATCTCCATCTCAATTGGTGATACCATCATTTAGTCTAGACATAGAATCTCCTTTATTTTGTTAAATTCCATTTTTTCTCGGCTATACCCAATAAAGGTTTATTATCATAGACTTTACAGTTTTATGGTTTCTACTATGTATATCATCTTCAAGACTAAAAGGATAAACCTTGCTAATGTTCTTTTTTGTGGTTGGTTTGGTTTCCCTCATGGTACAGTAGCTGAATTCTGCTATGTACAGTTCATTTGAAGTAATTTAGCTAGATTATGGTAAACAAAACAAGATGCAACATCATTAAATTAATTTAGATCCATCTTAAGAATGGATCTATAAAATATTGAGATATTAATTTTGTGGAAGTGAAATGTTTTTTTCCATTTCTGGGGGCTTTAAAATAAGTTTTTACTTGCAAAGAGATGATTGAGGTCTAAGGCTCTTAATAGATCCAAGCTTAAAATGAATCTAGATAGTTTAGTATTGTGTTATAAAATTTTATAACAAATTTCTATATATAATATTGTTTATTTACACATAAAACCAACAATAAAAGAAAATTTATATCATCTAATTTCATTTATTAATAGAAATGCTATTTTTTCTTTTAATCCCCTTGTTAAGATTTCACCTAGCAAACTCAACTAGATATTTCATCAAATAATTAGCAAACTCTGATTTCTTCTTCACATAAACTCCAATAGTCATGCTTAATCTCAAACACATCCAATTGTACTTTTTGGGCATAAATACTAAATGCTAAGTAAACTTGAAAATAACAATGGAACAAATGACAATGAACACCCATCATGTTCAACACATTTTGACACAAGATATTTGGGCAAATGACCCTGAAAAAACCCAAAAGGGGAAAACCAATCAAGAGAAAATAATTTTATTAACTTTTGAGAAAAGTTATAACAGAATTATATTCCATCATTAAATATATGTGCTTGTCTTCTCCTAGAATGATGTTAAACCGGCATCAATCATGAGTGTTAATGACTGCACAACATGTCTCTTTAATGCAACATTAAATTCTAGAAAATAGCCATTAAAACCATGTCCTTGTCTCTGCAAAATAATACACGCCTTCTACATTAAATTCTCAGCAATTTACCTCAGTTTCTATACCGCCTTTCTCTTCCCAACTGAATGTTTGTATGACCTTGCTGCACCAAATTCAAATGCCTCAACTTTTGTGCTAGAAACCCTCTCTACTTTTGTTCTTTACCTACATCAAAATATGTGTAGTGATCACTATTGTATGGTATCATTAGTGATTGTTGTACGATCTCATTAATGATTGGAATGTTTCTTGTGAAAATTTCTCTCTAAATCCCTTGGAAATCGTGCCCTTCGTCTTTCATCTCCTTCTCTTTCTCTTCCTTCAATTATCCTCTCACTCTTTCTTGGAATGTATGCCACACTAGGTATCACTTAATATTTGTTATTACCATTTAATGAGCAATTGCCCTAATCCTTCGTCTTATATGGTCAAGATTGAATCTTGGCCCACAAGATCAATAGACATGATTTAATCTCAGGTTGATAAGACTTAAGTCACTTAAGTCATAAAACTATATAAAAAATACTTTCTCTGAAAAAATGTCACTTTTGTCATTAAATAATAAAAAAGACCCAACTTGACTTCATAAAATAACTTAATTGAGACATTTTCTTGGAATTTTTCATCCTAGGCACAATAAATGAAAATTGCCTCTGAGTTACCAAAATCTAACACTCCCTCTTAGAGAGGGACATTATTTTGGAACCTCCACCAAGATTTGTCTCTAACCCCATCACTCCATCCACTCCTAAATATGCTCCCTTTGAACTAGATGGTCTCCTAGCTACCTACACTAGATCATGTACTAAGGACCTATGCTTGTCACATATGCACTAAGACTTCACCTCACCCTCGTGCTCATCCTCAAGTGTCATCTCATACTATATTGGTTTCTTGATGGAATCAAATGATGTATCATACTCATCTAACTCAAACAACACCACCAAACCCGAGATCCAACTTGAGTCACCATCTATACGTTGTCCCCACAACTAGTACATCTTTCCATCTCGAGTGCCAAGAATTCATGTTGCATTCACACTCTCTCCCTTTGGATAGATAATTACATGTCCATTATAAAACATGATTTCATATCCATCATCCTCTAGAGTTGATACTGAGATCATGTTCATCCTCGGTTCTAGTACTAGGTACACATTGGACACCTCTATATGTCTTCCTAACTCCAGTTGGAATCTGACACATCCAACCCCCTTCATTACATGTGGTGTTGACCCCAATATCAACATGTATGTCTAGGTCAACCTATAAAATACTCAAGAACATAGCTTGTATCCCTATCATGTGGTGTAATTCCCCACTAGTGTCCACACACTCTACCACAGTACTATTCGAAAGAAATGAGACCAATGAGAACTCCTTCTCAAACATCTTAAATACTTTTTTATCTCAATTGATGCTATAATTGTAGCCTTTTCCTCTTTCTTCTTGCCTTCCTTATTATTTAGACACTGGCCTGCATAATGAACAAAGTTCTAATATGCAAAGCACTTGACTTTGCTCATGTCCTTCTCATAAGTGGAGGGCCCCACCTGCCTTATTTCTTCTTTTACTTTTCGCATCAAGAGGCAAATTTTATTCACCATCCACACCCTCTGCCTTCTCTTGAGACCCCTCCTAGATCTCCTTCTACGTAAAATCATCACAAAATGTTTCCCAAGACAGAAAGTTTTCTCGTCCCACCATGCATTTCACGAACACATCCCAGTATTTAGTGAATCCCTTCAGGGAAATACACACCAACTCTAGATCTTCAACGATTTCACCCACAACACTCATCCCATCCTTCACCTTCCCTACTTGGGTGAGATAAGAGGAAACATTTTCTCCCTTGGCTATCCTCGTGTTGTGGAGCTTATCCTTCAAGGACATCTTTTGATTCTCGTAAAAAAATGATAGTGAACAACAGTCATGTTCAACACATTTTGACACAAGATATTTGGTCAATTGACCCTAGAAAAACCCACAAGGGAAAAAACAACCAAGAGAGAATAATTTTACTAAGAACTTCTTAGAAAAGTTACAACAAACGTATATTTCAACATTAAATATATGCACTTATCTTCTCCCAAAATTATGTCAAATCCATATCAATCATGAGCATTAATGATTGTAAGGCTTGTTGTCTATTTAATAAATTATGGACAACAGTCTTGAAAACCATGCCCTTATCTCTGCAAAACTATACGGACTTGCTACATTAAGTTCTCATTAGTTTACCTATATTTCAATGCCATCTTTCTCGGCCCAATTGAATGGTTGTATAGCCCTATTGTACCAGATTTAAATTTCTTGATTTATGTGCTAGCAACCCTCTTGATTTATGCTCTTACCTCGAAATATGTGCATTAATTGTTGTTGTACAGTATCATTAATGAATATTGTACAATCTCATTAATGGATGAAATGTTTCTTGGGAAATGTGCTCTCCAACTCCCTTGGAAATCATGCCCATTCTTCTTTCAGTTCCTTTTGTTTCTCTTTCTTTAGTTCTCCTCTGACTCTTGCTTGGAATGTGTGTTAAACAAGATCTAACTCAAGCTCTTTTATTACTATTTAATGAGTAACTTCCCTTACCCTTCATCGTCTATGGTTAAGATTGAATCTTGGCCCACAAGATCAATGGACGTGATTTAATCTCAAGTTGACATGACTTGGGTCACTTAAGTCATAAAACTATATAAAAAATACTTTCTCTCCAAAAATGTCACTTTTGTAATTAAATAATAAAAAAGACTCAACTTGACTTGATGAAGTCACTTTATAAAGTTATTTTATAAAAACACTTTATAAAGTTACTTTAGTGATACATTTGCTCGGACTTTTTCATCCTAAGCACAATAAATGCAAAAGTACCTCAAAGCTACCGAAATATAATACTTTTTGAACTGGTAAAAAATATTTCAATCATAATTTTGAGTTTATTAGACACCCAAATTATCATTATGACTTTAAAACATTCAAATTATTTTTATTAATATTAAATAATTTTAAGATAATGGATTTTTTTATTATCTAATCACATAATAGTTAAATGATATTTTGAATTTTTTTGGCAGCCGACGCACGCCTCCTGGGAACTCAAGCTCGCCTGCTAGACTGATTGGCCTCCTTCCCTGGCAACAACCTTCTGCTGCTCACTCCTGGCATCATGGGTCCAGGAGGGGGCCCAGGGGTTTCTACCTCTCATCCTCCTAAGCTAGCGCCTTTCAAGAAGCTATTAGCTAGTTACGACAAGAGAAAAAAATGAATGAGTCTCAGCACAAATTCGTCAAAAAGTTGGATAAAATCCCCACAATTACTCTCCCAGCTAAAGAAACATGCAGATTGGATCTAAATTTAGCATATCGGGGCCTCATTGGCCAGTTCACAGTCCTGTGGCCTTCTCCCAAGACAGTGGACGCATGGGTGCAGAGGAATTGGAGTGCTTTAATAAAAGAAGGAATCATAAGCTACTTTGTGGGAAAGGGATTCTTTGTCTTCGTGTTTGAAGAAGGAGAAGAAATAAGCCTCATATTCGGGAATGGACCTTACTTTATGGGTCCCCATGGATTATATCTGAATAAATGGAACCCAGAATTCGGTCCAACGCAAGATGTTTCGTCGATAGTCCCGGTGTGGGTGCACCTTCCACATTTACCCTTGCACTACTGGAATCCAAAAACTTTGGAAACTATTGGCAACTCTCTCGGGAAATACATAGATCGCACAGAGAGAAAGGATCAGTACTCCTGCGCAAGAATTTGTGTTGAGGTCGATCTAGAAATAGGGCTACCAGAAGCAATTAATCTAATGGTTTCATACTGGTCACACATCCAAGAGCTGGATTATGAACAACTTCCGTTCAAATGCAGGTACTGTCACACTCATGGACACTTTGCGAGATATTGCAAGAAAAAGGCTGAGGAAGAGGCCGAGAACCCCAAAGAACAATGGATCTAGGCACATAAAACAACCTCAACAAAGACAAATAGTAGGGAAAAAGGAAAAGAAACGACGACGGGTTCTGATGGGTCAGAAGAGAGGAAGGAACAAGAGAATGGAAACAAATAAAAACCAAGGGTAGAAGTGGAGGAAAATCCATTCGAATCACTCAGGGAAGTGGAAGAGGTCGTAGAACCGGTCATCAAGGAGATCGAGCTGCATCCCCCTCCCCCAGCAGCCGAGAAGGAATTTCCAGAAGCAACTCACCCTAGATCTCCAACAGGGATCCTCTCCTCTCCCTCCAACACGGAAGTAGCTAGGAAGAAACCTCTGGAATCCTCAGGGTCATCGAAAGATGAGTCTTTTGATAGGCCTTCAAAAAACGCTGGGAGAAAATCCCGCCGTGAAGGCCGAGAGGAAGAAGCAAAGAGAAAAAAATGCAGGGCAACCAAGCTACAATTGAAATGACCATGGGGAGAAACACCAGAACAAGACCTCCCAAGGGAGTTTCATCCCACCCAAATATTAGTAAGTAATGCAACTGGTCTCTTGGAATTACAGAGGACTGGGGAACCCATCGAAAGCCGAAGCAGTAAAAGACCTTCTGAAAATTGAATCCCCTAAGATTCTCATGCTCCAAGAGACCAAGATAGAAGGGGAAACCCTTCTTCATATTAGTAGCTCTAAGTGGAAGAAGAATGTTGGAAAGACCATAAGTGCCAGAGGCACCTTCAGAAGTCTGGAAAATCTATGGTCAGATGAGGAGTATTCTCTAGAAATCTCCTTTGAAACCCAGCATTGGATCTACACAGAACTTTGTCATAAAACATGTAAGCTCACCATCTCTCTCTTCAACCTGTATGTTTTGGTCCTACATTTAGAAAAGAAATATTGTTGGCTAACTCTGGCTGACTTTATTGAGATTTATACTTCCCAAGATATAATAATAGCGAGAGATCTAAATCTAATCTTCAAATCAAAGGAAAGGAGGGGTGGCAACAAAAGTAAGGACCAAATGCTACCCTTGGTAGAGGACATCATGCAGCAGTGGGATCTTCTAGACATTAAGCCAAAAAGATGCCTCTTTACGTGGACAAACAACATATTTGGGTAAATCACATAGCTTCCCATTTGGATCGCTTCCTGGTACATAGCAATATGTTGGAGAAGAGGGTGATAACCTCCAAAACCCTCCCAAAACTTACTTCAGATCATAAATCCATTTCGCTTAAGGTGGAAGACGAAGAGAAATTGGTCCCCATCCCCTTTAGATTCAGCCCTCTCTGGATCGAAATGGAAGGGTTTGAGGACAAGGTTACCATTTCTTGGTCTACAACTATGACTGGGTCCCCCTCCTTTGTGTGGGAACATAAACTAAAAGCCACAAAGGTAGCTTTGAAGGATTGGGCCAAAAATATCACCAATACTCCAATTAGCTACAAGAGGGAGGCCACCCACACATTGGAAAACTTCCAAATCGATCTTGAAAGCAAGGTTATCACCACTGCAGATCTAGAAAGAGAGCAAGTAGCCCAAGCCAAGGCTTTCATCTCTTTCCGGCATGAAGAAAAATTCCTGAGGCTGAAGTCCCATAGTTTGTGGATAAAAGTAGGAGATCGCAACTCTTCTTATTTTCATAGACAGTGCAGAGAAATATTATCCAGGATTCACATCTCAAAAATCACCTCCACCGATGGGACTCTTCACAAAGGCCATGATCAAATTAAGATTGCAGATGAAGCTCACTTCCAAAATATTTACAAAGACAACAAAGATGGAAGAGAGGATACCATCACTGATTTTCTCTCACACATCCCTCAGTTAGTTAACAGTGAAGATAACTTAGCTCTCTCAAAGCTCTTTGCTGAAGAAGAAATCTGCAACATAGTTTGGGCTATGGAACCAGACAAGGCACCTGGGCCAGATGGTTTTTCAATTCATTTTTACAGGCAATGCTGGGGAATAATTAAGACATATTTCATGAGAATGGTAAAATATTTTCATCAGAAAGCCAAGTTGGGTGGCAGCACAAACTCCACCTTTCTCGATCTGATACACAAGGAAGTGAACTCAAGTTCCTTTGATAGGTTCAGGCCAATCTCACTTTGCAACTCTTCATATAAAATTATGTCTAAGCTGCTAGCAAACAAAATTAAACCTCTGCTTGGGAAAATCATCTCTCCTAGTCATGGAGGATTTGTCAAAGGGAGACATATGATTGATAACGTGATCCAAGTTCAAGAAGCCATTGATTATAGCTACCACAGGAAGGAGCAAGGAATGCTAATAAAGCTAGACATGGAAAATGAATTTGACCGGGTAAGACACTCTTTCCTCTTCAAATTCCTTCTCTCCTTCGAGTTCAGCACTAAATTTGTTAATCTGATCAAAGATTACATAGAAAATCCGTGGATAGCCCCACTTCTAAATGGCAGAACAACTAGCTATTTTCAAGCCTCGAGAGGAACAAGCCAAGGATGCCCTCTCTCTCTGTTTCTGTACATTCTGATGGATGATTCATTGAGCAGAAAGCTCGTTGAAGAAAAGAAGTTAGGGACAGTTTCAGGCGTAAGGATAACTAATGTAATTGAGCCAATAAACCACTCTCTCTTTGTTGATGATTCATTGCTGCTGGGGGGAGCCTCCATCTAGATAGCCAATACATTCAATGGAATTCTACAAGATTATTGCAGCATCTATGGTGCTCTCATCAACAAAAGAAAGAGTGATGTGTATGCTTGGAATACATATCAAAATGCAGAGAATTCCAAACTACCTAGGCTTTACTGGATTTTCAAGCTCGGAGAAAATTAAATATCTCAGTCTCCCCTTAACCTTGGGACCAAATAGAGCTGCGATGTGGGATGAAATTCTGAGTAAGCTGAAATAAAAAATCAGAGGATGGGGCGGCCAATGGCTCACCAAGGCAGGAAAATTCATGCTGGTGAAAGACATGCTCTCATCGCTGCCAATTTTCCAAGCTTCATTCCTTCTAGCACCAAAAAAGATAACCGATCAGATCATTAAGATTATTTGAGAATTATTATGGCAAGAAGGGAAAGGGAATCAAAAGAAATATCCCTTACTCAAGTGGTACATTGTAAAACGACCGATGGTTGAAGGAGGTATTCAGATACAGGATTCAGGGCAGGCGAATTTAGCTCTTGGAGGAAAAATTCTGTGGAATTTGTTTTCAAACACCAAACACCCTGTCAGCAGAATATTGAAGTTGAAATATCTTAAAGGACAACCTTTGCATAACCTCCAGGTAACCAAATCGATCAAAGGAACCGTCATGTGGAATTTGTGTAGGAGAGGGATCCTTTTTTTTCAAAAGGAATTGTACAGGATTCCTGCTAATGGGAAGGACATGAACCTGTTGTAGGACAGGATCATGGGAAATCCATCTTTGGACAGCATGGATGGGATCAGAGGTATTTGTGACTGGCTCAAAATGCAGGGATATTCATTGTTAGTTGATATTGTCATCTAGAAAGAAGATGGAAAGTGGCATGAGTGGAATATCCCAAGGCTGCCACAGTAATTAGAAACTCAGAAAACACAGCTTTTAATGGTTCTATCGGACCTGGCACTAGTCCACTTGCAGGAGAGAGATTGCCGGGGGTGGGGGAAAAAAGGAGTTTACACAGCTGTGTAGGGGTTCATCAAATTGCAATCTGATTATGTGTCGGTCCTCCCCATAGAAGTTTGGAAACAAGTTTGGGATCCATGCAGTCTACCGAAGGTTAACTTATTCTTTTGGGTTTTGATGCATAGAAAGGTGTTAACCGGAGAAAACTTGGTTAAACATGGTGTAATTGGTCCTCATAGATGCATAATGCGTTGCAAAGATTTGGAAACCAACGACCACCTTTTCGTGCATTGTAATTTTTCCTAGGAGGTATGGTCCCTCACTCTTCAAGGTCTCAGCGTCCCAAACCCGGAGAAAATTTCAATGGTCTCGTTATTCTCTACCTGGAAATCGAGATACCCCCATCCAATCAATGGCAAGTCATCCTGGAGCAGAATATGGGTAGAAATTCCCAAATATGTATGCTTGAACATATGGTTGGCCATAAATGATAAAATATTGAACAATAACCAACAAATTTCGCTAAAGGTGGCAGCAAAAATGAAAGCTTTCATCATTGAAACAGTGGGGCTTCAATCTTTTAAGAAGGGTAATACGTTGCTTCCGGAGGAAAAAAATGGTTGGGTACATATACATTCAAAGATAGGAAAAAGCACCTTGGCAAACCAAGCACAAATCCATGGCGGCGGCTAAGAGACATGAATGATGAGTTTCAGATTTGGTGGAAGGCTCAAGGGAAAGCCTAGATCTTCTTTGATGGTGCCTCCAAAGGAAATCCTGGGAGGGCAGGAGCGGGTGGGATGATTTACTCCGCGGATGGAAAAAGAGTTGAAAGTTTTAGCTAGGGACTTCGACACAAAACCAATAACCACGCAGAATTCCTTGGATTACTGAAAGCCTGTCAGATTGCTTGGGGGAAAGGGAGCAAAGATGTTCAAATCTTTGGGGACTCGAAATTTTTGATAAAGATCCTAAACTCAGATGCTTTGTTCAATGATCCGTTTCTTTACGAAACCCTAAAACGAGTGAGGTTAGTGTTGCATGACTTCTCATCATTCATATTGTATCATATTTTCAGGGGTTCAAATAAGAAAGTTGATACAAAGGCAAATTTGGGCTGCCTATTGTCTCAAGTAATCCTAAAAGTAGACGAGGAAGAAGCACAGTGGGTAACCATTCCATAGACCGGAGGTCATTATAAAAGGATTGAGAGTCCTCATTATGGCAGAAGATTGACTGTAATAACGACTGCTTTGGCTTAGCCCCAGCCTATATTCTTTTTATATATTCATAACCATTTTAGTTAAAAAAAAATTAAGATAATTATGAAAAAAATAAACGAATATAAATAAAGAAAATATGAAAATCTCTTTCCAACATAATATATTTTATGATGCCTTGGACTCAAAAGCCCGATTATTGTTGTGAATGAGCATATACATAATATATTTACCTCTTTTATGAATTATCAAAATGATACAAATATATTTACATTTTTTATGAATTACATTGTTGTGTATGTGCAGTTACATAATATTTTGCATGATTATGAAAACCACATGCCCATTTTACATGAGTACACCACCAATTCCTTCCTTACAAGACTCTATACATACCACAAAATCTTCATTTGGAGCTGCAATTTTGAGAATTGGTGCACTAGTAAGTAATCTCTTCCACTATTGGAAACTTTCTTCACACTTGGCTGTCCATTCAAATTTGACTCCCTTCTTTTGAAAAGATGTAATTGGATGTGCTACTTTTGAGAATCCCTTTTACAAAGCTTATGTAATATCCATATAGTCCCCTAAATTATCTAAATTTGGTATGCCACCCAATGATAGCTTCAATCTTCCTTGGATCCACTACAACTACTTCCTTAGATATCATGTGTCCCAAGTACTGAATTTGTTTTTTATAGAACGAGCATTTACTTAGCTTGGCATATAATTGATTCTTTCTTAATACATGTAGAACTAATCTCAAATGCTCCTTGTGCTCCTCCACCGATTTTGAATAAATGAGAATGTCATCTAAAAATACAAAGACAAACTTGTCTAAATACTGTCTAAATATGCCATTCATTGAGGAAATAAAATTAGTTGGGGAATTTGATAACCCAAATGACAGTACCACAAACTCATAATGACCATATCAGGTTCTGAAGGTTGTTTTTCTAATATATTCATCCTTTATTCTCACTTGATGATATCCTAATATCAAGTCTATATTGGAATAAATCCTTGCCCCTTTCAGCTGGTAAAATAGGTCATCATTTCTGGGTAGAGGATATTTGTTTTTCATTGTAACCTTCTTTATATACCTAAAGAAAATACACAATCTTAAGGTTCCATATTTATTCTTTAAAAAGAGTATTGATTCTACCCAAGGAGACACACTTGGTCATATGTACCCTTTCTTCAACAATTCTTCAAGTTGCATTTGTAATTGTCTTAATTCAGACATACTCATTCTATATGGTATTTTGTGAACTAGGGAAGCTCCAAGAACCAAGTTAATAGAAAAAACAATATTTCTTTTTGGTGGTAATCCTATTATTTCTTCAAACAAATCTACACATTTATGTAATATTGGAAAATATTCCAAGTTGGGACCCTTATCCTTTTATGGTTACTCCACATGAGATGCATACATCTGACACCCTTTCCTGAAACATATTTTTAACTGCACAGATGAAACATGCCTTATAGAAATAGGCCTCATAATGTCTTTCACTATCTTATGTTTTCCTTCTTCATTGAGACAAGTGAGAGTCATGTTATCACAATTCAACATAACATGGTGTGAATCCAATTAGTCCATTCCAATAAGTACATCATAAGATCCAAGAGGCGTTATGTTCAAATCTACAGATGTATGGAGTCCATTCATATCCAAGTAACATAAGTTTTTACTATCTCACTAATTATTTTATTGGTTCCAATAGCCAATTGTAACAACCATAACTTATCATGCTTGATTATTTTTAACTTAAATATTTCAACCAAATTGGGATCAATATAACTAAGACTTTCCCTTGAATCAATTAAAATGGCAATGGGTTGATCATTAATATTTCCTTCAATCTCAATCATATTGGACTAGTGTTCTACCTGCTTGATATCCAAGGTTACATAAATTCTGGGAATATCTCTAGCCACATCCTCCATTGTATTTGCGTCATGTATGCTATGCATAGTTTTCATCTGGTCTCCTCTATAAGCACAATTTCTGATGGATGATTCCATTCACACCCTCAACATTTAAATGTTATATTCTTACTTTTTCTTTGTGGCTCTTTCATATTTGGTCCAGTATGGATAGGATTGCTCTGCTGGAATGAAATATGTTGATTTATTAAGAAGGGAGGTTGGAATCCTTTCCTCCTTTGATCCTACTTATCACTTTGCTTATCCCTTCAATATTTCTACACAGATTCTCTACCTCTAGTCCAATCGTATAGATGTTTGACCTTTTAGATGGCCCCTTCAAGGGATTTGGGTTTATCATATTGGATTATGTCCTTATAAAAGGAAGGAAGACCACTTAGAAACCTTTGGAGTTTTACCCTTTTCTTCCTTAATAAACCCCACATACCTCAACAACTACAGGAATTTCCTTTCATACTCTTCCATGCTCATAGCTCCCAACTTGAGCTCAAATAACTCCTCCATTTTATTCTTATAATAATGTTTAGATAAGTATTTCTACTGAAATAATTTTTTGAATTGTTTCCACTAAATCCTCTTCTCAATGATATGCTTCACTTCCCCTAATTGATCCCACCATATGGCAGTCTTTCCCTGCAAGTTATAAGTGGAAATTCTAGCCTCCATATTTGAATAATAATTATGTAGTGGTAGGTATTTCCTCATCCCTAAAAACCATGCTTCAACATCTTCACCTTTCTTGTTCTCACCATCAAAAGTAGGTGGTTGAATGTTTCTAATCTCCCCTTGCAACACTTCTTCCACATGTCTTCTTTTATGATGCCTCCTTGGAGACACTTTTGGACTGCTGCTAGAATCCTCTGTGTTATAAGATCTCCTGTGAGGTGGTGAATAATGATGTCCATGACCTCTAGTAACACTCTTAGAGTGTCTATATTTCTCATGAAATTTATTCTTTAAACTAACCTTATAATCCTTCTCAGAACATGAAACCGATCTAACCAATAGTTTCGTCTATAATAATTCAAAATTTGCATAATTTGAGTATTTAACTTATTATGTTGCTATTTAGCCCTCAACATTCTCTCATTATCATCTTCACAACTTTGTACTTTCATCCTCAGAATTTTCATAGTTTCCACTAGATCCATTGATTCTAATTAACTCTATGCCCGTTAGATTATGTTTCTTCATTGCGTGCACCAATATTCTGCACTCAGGCTTCTTCTCTCACACTACCTAAAATTTATATCCCTTCCATTTTTATTGTACAATTATGTTTGTGTGGCACTGAGATGTAAACTTGTAACCTATATAAACTTGATATACCAATATCTGAAATGTGTTCAATAATAAAAAACTGTTAGAAAAAAAACGCTTCCAAAAATTCTTTAAAATAATATGCCTAAGAATTTTTTTGGAAAATTCCCCTTTTTGACAACGTTTGTCAAAATAAGCTATAGGCCCCTTTTATGTTATAATTCTGAGAATTTAAGAAATACTTATTCATATTTAGGTTCATTTTTTAATTCTCCTACCGATACTCTTTCCAATGACTATATCCCTCTTAAATATTGGTTTCATCACTAAAAGTTATCTCTCTCTGAAAACACGGTTTCTGTCCAATTTTAGCATATTTTTGTAGCTGCAATTATTCTGAAGGGCCACTTTCAGAGACCTATAAAAGAAAATAGGTAAGGAATTGGGAAGAATTTTATATCAGGAATTGATATCCAATAAAATGGTGTGTACTTGTACATTTCCACTATTCAAAACTTATGAATTTCTAAAATTCACCTAATCATTTCTAGAAAAATCACCTCTAAGCATTTTTTTAAAAACTCACTTCTAAGCAAAGTTGTTCAAGTTAATGAGTAGAAAAAATGTCAAGATTAGAAATTTTTCTAGTTATGAGTTCTTGGCCCACTTTTGTCTCCTTCAAGTTTTCAAAAATCAACCTTTCGTGCACCAAAATAGTGGATTTTGGCCTTCTTTCATCTCCCGAGCTCACATAGTTTTGAATTTGGACTCAAGGATCTATAGCTGTCTATGTTCCCGGATTGTGACTGTAACACCTTGGTTTTGACCCCGTTGCATTAATGTATGTTAAGAAAATATTATATCAAATCATGACAAGGAGCTCAAGGCCAAGGCCCTGTCATTGATTGATGTTTGGTATATAGGCGATCATGGTTGTTGCCTATGGTTTCTGTGCTAAGTCAAGTACGCTTGTAAACATCATGTAAATATGCAACATAATGAAAACCCATGGCCAGCTATGTCAATACAACAAATAATGTGATGAGGGCATGATTTTCCTAAGGATAAAGGGGTGGGAATGTTAACCTTGGTCCTGTTTGGGGAAAATCCATGTGTCATGGGGAGAACCCATCAGAACTGTCAACTACCCTCTTTCTTGTCTTTTCTTCCTAACCATTTATTCTGCCAGGAAGTGGTTGAGGTAGTTATTTCTTGGAAGGGGAAGACTATGGGAAATTTTGAATGAGGCGGAGCACCAGTTCTGAAGTGTTATGTTTTGCTCGTAGGGACAAGAAAACACTAGAACCGTATGTCAGTTTGACCCATGCATTCATGCCTAGTTCCTACTCTCACATTTTGAGAGCTGCGGGGGCATTCGTTGTGGGGGATTCATCATTCATTCATCGCATTTGACCATTCGTTCATCATCTACACTCCCCGGTCATTGTGTGGAAGTGACAGGATATTAGAGCCTTTTCTCTGTGTATGTATCTTTCACATTCTGTGACTATGTTTTCCCTGGATGTTGTGGTATTCATTGTGTGGCCATATTATCCTAGACTACAGAGCGTATGAGACCCTGATACTCGTGTTCAGAGTAAGCCTATGATGTAGAGTCTCCCTGTGGTTGTCGTGTTGTGAAACCGGGTTTGGGTCTGACTGCATGCGAGACTTAGGAATGGGAGAGACATAGAATGCGCTTGATAAACCTGGTGTGGAACCTCACAGTAAGGTAAGAGTGGTTGGTGAACCTGCTATGCACATCCTGAAGAGCACTGGAAGGGAAGGTGTAGCTTGAGGGACTATGGAGCAGAGAAGGGGACACTTCCTTATGTTGGGTGTGTGGGCAGAGGGGGATCTAGGCTAGATAGATCTTGTGAAGGTGTCCTTAGCTTTGTCGATGAGCTCACTAGCTTAGTAGTTCTTCTTGCCCATTTCCTTAGAAGCTTGATAAACCCAGCTAGAAAGATGGTTTGGCTGGTAGCCTATTAAACCCCATCTGTTGGCTTGGCTGTGTCTGTTGCACCTGACCTAGTGAGTAACCTTTGGTTGGACAGTCTGATAAACCCAATTGCTAATGCGAGCTTGGCTAGGTAGCCTGATAAACCCAGCAGGGAGATGGCTCGACTGTGAACAGTATGATAAACCCATCTGTTGCCTTGAATGGTCCTTAAAGGTGAATGTTGGCTTGACTGGTCCTTAAAGGTGAATGTTGGCTTGACTATTAACAGTCTGTGAAACCAAACTGTGAGATGGCTTGGCTGAGAGGCCTGTGAAACCCATCTGGGGAATGTTTTTCCCATGTAGCCTATGAAACCCAACTATGTTGGCTTGGCTGAGTTTAATTGCATCCTTGGCTATGTATGAGTCTGCTAGTGTTCCCTTATCCTTGTAGGAAATCATGCCCAGCTTGGGGGTGGCAGTGTTGTTGAGAGATTAAGGAGCACACTGGCCTATGGTTGGGAGGAACGTTTCAGCGACATAGCTGGTTGTGGGGAAAGCTCTGTTCAAAGATAAGTCTTCTTGCCTATGATATTATGTTGTTCTCTGCAAATATAATTCTTGCATTGTATTTGTTTGATGGAATGTGATGAACATGTTGCTATGTTGAGTTATGCTTGGTTTCCTGAATAACTGCAATTATAAGCATCTATGTATGTTTTTCCTTCAATGCATTTTACTAAGTTGTAGGGTAGATTGGCCAGTTTAGTAATGGCCTAGATGATCAGATCGATCCAAGAATTCAGCTGAAAAGTTGAGTTTTCTGCTAGAAATCCTCATTTGCGCAGTTTGCAGGATTAAGGATTTTGGGGGATGCGGAATGTCATTTCGCAGATTTTCCTTCCGTGACTTTCCTTCCACAACTTGCGAGATGTGGGATGCAGCACGTCGTTTCACAGATTTTCCTTCCGCAACTTGCGGGATGCGAGATCGCAGTGTTGCGATTTCCACATTTCCAATCCCGCAAGTTAAGTTTTCTGCACCATTGATCTTCGCGGGACAATTTTCCTCCGTTGCTCTATTTCTGATGTGGGATGTGGTGTGCGGGTTGCGGAAAGTGTTATTGAAATATTTTTGTAACTTTCGACCTCGCAACTTGGTATTTTTGCACCGTTGATTTTTGCAGGTGAATTTTGAACCGTTGATTTAGTTCTACCTGT
The DNA here is from genome assembly GCA_001517045.1 of Pseudotsuga menziesii. NCBI lineage: Eukaryota > Viridiplantae > Streptophyta > Pinopsida > Pinales > Pinaceae > Pseudotsuga > Pseudotsuga menziesii. Next base: position 184,440 of record LPNX010232383.1, read on the forward strand.
GGGATCACCTGTGATCGTTGATTTTTGTCGTGTTTTCTCTCCATCGTTCAATCCCTCTGATATCCTTCCTTGCAGATCGTTGGATTGATCCATGGAAGACGGGAGGAAGTGTGATAGTGTTGGAAATACTGAGATGAGGTTCGCGGCCATGCCCTATTTTTGATGAACAGTGAAGGTTCTCAATGAAATTTTTAATTCCACATGATAATGGGGCATGGGTATGTGACAATGTGGTATCAGAGCTGTCGGTTGCAGCATTGGGCCTGGATGGGCTGTAGAACAATCAAGATTAACCTACAGTGTGGTATCCAAGCTGTCGGTTATAGCATTGGGCCTGGATAGGCTAGGTGACAGTAAGTAAATGGTTTGATTTAAATTACTGTGTATTTGACAAATGGTGTTGGTAACACATTTTGCAGAGTTATAGTACATTTGGAAAAGTAAGTGGTGGTTTAGCCATGAGAACCCATGATGGATATGATGCTCTGGATTCCTGAGAGCGTGCGTGAGATGCAATGGGGGAAAATTTCCGAGTTGGAAATGATGACATAAAGTCTAATGGAAGGATATTCCAAGAGACACCACTAGATATCGCAGCCACTATGAGAAGCTTGATTAAAGCCCAGGAAGAGCAGCATCAGTTGAATGCTGCTATGTTGCAGAGTTTGACAGACTTGCAAAGAAAGATAGACTCTGGGCAGGGTACAGTGAAACCCGAAGGCAGTAAGAGAAGTACCAGAAGAAGAATAAGGACCTCTAGTGAGTCATCTAACTCAGAGGATTCTAGTGGGGATTCAAGCTCTTCTTCTCGCAAGGGAAAGAGGAAGAGGCCCCATAGAGATCGCTCTTGGAATGAATTTAAGAAGGCTAAACCTCCTATTTGATGGTGAGGTAAAGACTGGACAAGAAGCTGAAGCTTGGCTTCTTGGGATAAAGAAGTACTTCCAAGTTCAGGATTATTCGGGGAACATGAAGGCAAGGGTTGCCATATTCAATCTGAATGGGAGGGCATCCATTTGGTGGGAGCACTTCAAGAAAGTTAGGAAGATCAATGAAAGGAAAATTAAGTGGAAACAGTTCCAGAAGTATTTCAAGCGGAAATACCTCTTTGATAGATACTATGATGACAAGATCAAATAATTACATGAGTTGAGACTAGGACAACAAAACATGGAAGAGTATGCGAACAAGTTCCTAGAACTATTGAGATATGTCAGGTACATCAAGGATGAATGTTAGAATAATCAAACCCATAGTATTACCCACTTAGACATTAATTCATTTATTTTTGTCTTATTTGCCTAGTCCATGAGTCCCACCATGTGCAAGTT
>LPNX010232383.1:190591-233469 GCA_001517045.1 Pseudotsuga menziesii
TACAGTTTTGGCTATTGTACACTAAGTTAATATAATTTTGTGTTACAGCTCCATATTCAGTCTCCATTGTTGACAATTTTGCATGATCAATTGTAATTTGTTGTGAGTGAAATTAATCTATTGCTGGTCAGAATTTCTACAATGAAAAGGTGAAAGTTCAGCATTTCCTGAGTAGATTGCCTCAGTCTTACCAAGACATAATTGAGTTTTATGAGCCTAGAACTCTTGAAGAAGCAATTAGGAAGGCCAAGTATTGCTATGAGAAAAGCAAAGGGAAACATGATTATAATAAGTCATGGAAGGACAAGAAGAATGAGAAGTTTGACCAAAGGAAGAAAGGTTTCAAACCTTCTAGCTTCAGGAATCAGCAGAAGTAGCCATCACAAGCTAAGAAGCATCCAGCCAGAGTGATGGGAGAGAAACCAAGAGATCCACAACAGAGCAGAGAACCTTTCCAATGTTGGAGATGTGGAGGACCCCACATGCGCAGGAATTGCCCACTCGAGAATGAGAGTGCAAGGCCAGATTACAAAATTCAAGAAGTAGAAACAGTGGGTCAAGTAGCAAGGGTCGTTCCTAGGATTTATGCAGCATTGGAGGACCACCATGTAGACCACCAGTCCACTGTGGTTGAAGTTGTAGGTAAGATTGTTGATCAATTTGTTTCTATCTTGATTGACCCTGGTTCAACTCACATTTACATTACTCCAAGAGTAGTGTAGATTTGTTCCTTTAAGAAAGTAAAGCATGACAAATCTTGGTTAGTTTAGTTAGCCACTGGAACTAAGAGAAAGGTTAGTGAAGTGATAGAGAAGTGCCCATTGAGTATGAATGGATTGGTCACTTGTGTGGATCTGAATGTTCTACCGCTTGGTTCCTATGATGTTCTTATTGGAATGGATTGGTTAGAAGCTCATAGAGTAAATCTTGACTATTATAATAAGGATTTTGAGTGCTTGGATGAAGAAGGCAACTCAAGGATTGTGAAAGGCATTCCAAAGGTGATTTTTGTGAGGCAGGTTTCAGAAATGCAGTTGAAGAAGTTCTGTAGGAAAGGTTTCCAGTTGTATGCAGCTCATATTTTGGAGGCAACAGAGAGTGAAACTCCTAGGTTGGAGGACTTTCATGTGTTGCAGGAATTCAAGGACATGTCTCCTGATGAGATTCCAGGGCTTCCTCCAAAGAGGGACATTGATTTCACAATTGAACTTGTGCCAGGAGAAGCATTAGTGTCCAAGACACCCTACAGAATGAGCACACCAGAAATGTTAGAGCTGAAGATGCAACTGTAAGAATTGTTCAAGAAGAAGTATATCATACCCAGTGTGTCTCCTTGGAGAGCACTAGTTCTGTTTGTGAGGAAGAAAGATGGTACACTCAGGTTGTGTATTGATTACAGACAGCTGAACAAAGTCACAGTGAAGAATAAATACCCTTTGCCTAGGATTGATGATCTCTTTGATCAAATGAGAGGAGAAAAGGTATTTTCCAAGATTGAATTGAGGTATGGTTACCATCAGGTAAGAATCAAGGATGAGGACATTCATAAGATAGCCTTCAGGACAAGGTATGGGCATTATGAGTTTGTAGTGGTACCATTTGGTCTCACAAATGCAAGACTACATTTATGTGCCTTATGAATAGTGTCTTCAGCAGGTATTTGGACAAGTTTGTTCTTGTTTTCCTTGATGACATTCTTATTTATTCCAATAATGAGGAAGAGCATGAAGAGCATTTGACATTGACATTGCAATTGCTCAGGGAGCATCAACTGTATGCAAATCTGAGCAAGTGTGACTTCTATAGAGATATAATTCAATATTTGGGTCACATTATCTCCGAGGAGGGTATATCTATGGACCCTGAAAATATTGAAGCCATTATGAATTGGCCTACTCCGAGAAGTGTGATAGATGTGAGATCTTTTATGGGACTTACAGGATATTATAGGAGATTCATTGAGGGATTCTCCAAGGTTGCACATGCCATCACTTCTTTGCAAAAGAAGGGGATAAAGTTTGAATGGACCTTGAGGTGTGAAGAAAGCTTCCAGCAGTTGAAGAATATTCTCACCAGTGCACTAGTGTTAAAGGTTACAGACCCAGAGAAATATTTTGTGGTGTGTACCGATGCATGCGGTCAAGGGCTTGGAGGAATCCTTATGCAAGACAACCACGTTGTATGTTATGAGTCAAGAAATTTGAAGGAACATGAGAATAAATACGCTACTCATGATCTGGAACTTGCAGCCATAGTACATGCTCTCAAGATGTGGAGGCATTACTTGATGGGCAGAAGATTCGAGCTGAGGACAGACCATTGCGGTCTGAAGTATTTGTTTGATCATCCTACTCTAAATGCTAGGCAAGCTAGATGGCTGGAGTTTTTATGTGAGTTTGATTTTGAAATCAAGCACATAAAAGGAAAAGAGAATAAGGTAGCTGATGCACTCAGTAGAAAGGTGCAAGAAATACACGTCGCATGTCTTAGTATTTGCCAATCAAATTTGAGGCAACAGATTGTTAACCATGTTGTTGTAGATGAAATGTATGTGTAGATTAAGGACAAATTGCAGCAACAAAGTCTTGAGAAGAGGTATGAGGGATATAAATTGGAAGAAGATGGAATCCTTACTTATAAAGGTAGGATTTATATCCCAAATGTAGTAGATATGAAAGGAGTTGTTATGGATGAGATCCATCAAGCTCCATATTCAGGTCACCCAGGATATCAAAAGACAATTGCTACAGCCAGAAAGCAGTATTTCTGGCCAGGGATGAAAAAGGACATGGCTGATTATATTTCAAGGTGCATGAAATGTCAGCAGGTAAAGGTTGAGCATCAACACCTTGCAGGTTTGTTGCAACCTTTGCCAGTTCCAGAATGGAAATGGGAAATTATCTCCATGGATTTTATTATAGGATTGCCAATGACTTGGAGAAAACATGATTCCATCATGGTTGTGGTGGACAAGTTGATGAAGGAAACACATTTTATACCAGTGAAGTCTACGCATAAGACTGATGACATTGCAAAGATCTTCATGAAGAAGATTTTTAAATTGCATGGATTTCCTAAGGCAATAGTCTCTGACAGAGATGTCAAGTTCACTTCCAATTTTTGGAAGGGGTTGTTTGCGGATTTGGGTACAAAGCTGAACTTCAGCACTACTTACCATCCTTAGACTGATGGGAAGACAGAGAGAGTAAATCAAGTGCTTAAATACATGCTTCACATGTATGTGATGGACAAACCAACCAAGTGGGAAGATTATTTACACTTGGTAGAGTTTTCCTATAATAATGGATAGCAAGCATCCTTGGGGTTGAGTCTGTATGAAGCTTTGTATGGTAGAAGGTGTAGGACACCAGTGACTTGGGATAATCCAATGAATAGGGTTGTGCTTGTTCCAGAATTGCTCAAGGAAATGGAGCAAGAGGTTGTAAAGATCAGGCAGAATATGAAAGCAGCCCAAGACAGGAAGAAAAGCTATGCTGATATGCATAGGGTGAACAAAGAGTTTAGTGTTGGGGATCATGTTTACCTCAGAGTGAGGGAAAAGAAGATTTCCTTGAAGCTGGGCAGTTGTTCCAAGTTGTCCCCTAGATATTGTGTGTCATTTGAAGTGCTTGAAAGAACAGGGCTAGTTGCATATAGACTTGCATTTCCCGCTAGCACTAGAGCTCATAATGTTTTTCATGTTTCTTTGCTTAAGAAATATATACATGACCCTAACCACATGATAAATTGGGATGTGATTCAGGTGGAACTCGAGGGAGAGTTTCGAATCGAGCCAATGCGCATCCTCGACAGGAAGGTCACCATGCTCCAGAATCGAGCCATAGGACAGGTAAAGGTGCAATGGGAGCACTACGGTCTTGAAGAGGCTACGTGGGAGCTGGAGGATGCCATGCGATTGGCACATCCATTTTTGTTCAATTTTGCAAAACATTGAGGCGATACCAGTGTAGCATCTTGTTCAAATTTTGTAAGCACTAAGGACAGTGCTATTGAATGGGGAGGGGAATGTAACACCCTGGTTTTGACCCCATTTCATTAATGTATGTGATGTAAATATTATGTCAAATCATGACAAGGAGCTCAAGGCCAAGGCCCTATCATTGATTGATGTTTGGTATATGGGGGATCATGGTTGCTGACTATGGTTTCTGTGCTAAGTCAAGCACAGTCAAGCATGCTTGTAAACATCATGTAAATATGCAATATAATGAAAACCCACGACCACCTATGTCAATGCAATGAATAATGAGATGGGGGCATGATTTTCCTAAGGATAAAGGGGTGGTAATTTTAACCTTGGGCCTATTTGGGGAAAAGCCATGTGTCATGGGGAGAACCCATCAGAACTATCAACTACCCTCTTTCTTGTCTTTTCTTCCTAACCATTTATTTTGCCAGGAATTGGTTGAGGTAGTTATTGCTTGTAAGGGGAAGAGTATGGGAAATTTTGAATGGGGCAGAGCACCCAGTTATGGAGTGTTATGTTTTGCTAGAAGGGACAAGAAAACACTAGAACCATATGTCAGCTTGACCCATGCATTCACACTTGGTTCCTAATCTCACGTTTTGAGAGTTGCGGGGGAATTCGTTGTGGGGGATTCATCATTCATTCATTCATCATCTACAATCCCTTGTCATCATGTGGAAGCGGCAGGATAGTAGAGCCTTTCCTTTGTGTATGTATCTTTCGTGTTCTGCGAGTATGTTTTCCCTGAATGTTGTGGTATTCGTTGTGTGGCCGCATTATCCTAGACTACAGAGTGTATGAGAACCTGATACTCATGTTTAGAGTAAGCCTGTGATGTAGAGTCTCCCTGTGGTTTTCGTGTTGTGAAATCGGGTTCAGGTTTGACTGTGTGCGATACTTAGGAATGGGAGAGATGTAGAATGCGCTTGATAAACCTAGTGTGGAACCTCACAGTAAGATGAGAGTAGTTGGTGAACCTTCCATGCACATCCTGAAGAGCACTAGAAGGGAAGGTGTAGGCTGAGGGACTCTGGAGTAGAGAAGGGGACACTTCCTTGTGTTGGGTGTGTGGGCAGAGGGGGATCCAGGCCAGATAGATCTTGTGAAGGTGTCGTTAGCTCTGTTGATAAGCTCACTAGCTTAGGAGTTCTTCTTGCCCATTTCCTTAGAAGCCTGATAAAGCCAACTGGAAAGATGGCTTCGCTGGTAGCATGTTATACCTAAATCTTGTCACCATCATGTGATGAGACCCTTAACTTCCATGTTTTCCCTTAATCCCAACACTTGGAGTGGAAACTTGCTTTGTTTGTCGATTCTACTTGAAAAAACCTAGCACCGTGCTTACCTTGTGGCTGATGAGCGGTACCTTGCTCAACATTGCTTGTCTCCTGTTATAGAAAAGCGGTGCCACCACCTATGGTCTTTGGTCTTAAAGCGGTTCTCATCTAAACCGCTCTGTCATAAACTTAACAAAAGCGGTACCCTAGGTAAAATGGGAAAAAGAGAAGTTCCTCAAGGCTTCTAGAACTTAAGCCTCGTGTCTTCCCTTATCCCTATCATTATGGGTTAGATTGAGCTCGAGATCCCTCATGGTAGGATCTTGGAGCCACCTCACCCACAATTCTCTCAACTATTCCTATCCATTGAGTCTTATAAATACAAGCTCATATCCATAGTTGAGGGGGAGAACTATTGATGTATTGTTATGCTGTTGGATTGACTCCCTAGTCCAAATAATTGGAGAGCATAGAGAGAAAGTTGGAGCTTATGGGGATGAGTGTTTGTCTCATGGAGGGGCTTGTCGACACTAAGGTAGTGGTTGTAAGCTTCTCCATACATTCTTAATGCAAAGCTGATTTCCATCCCACATTACTATTGCTTTGATTTCACATGTACATGTTGCTAAATTCCTTAGTCACTAGCATGAATAAGTAGATGATTTTCTGGTAGCTTTAATGTGCTTGTATGTTTGATAAGTTTGTAGGTACATAGGTTCACAATCGAATCAATATTCCAGGTGTCTAGAGTATTCAGTGAAGGTCTTCATCCTTTGTCGTTCACTCATTTGTTCTGGATCTGAACCATTCAGACCAGAGGAACAGCTTCTGTCCGCAGAAGGTGCAATATTCCTGATAACAAATCTGGCAACTCCACTGGGGAACAGTGCAAATATTAGTTGATCTGATCTTCCTCAATCCTTGAACTCTTGTCCGAATCCAAGCTCCATCTCCAACTCTCTTCAGTCAGATCTGCCATCTGACTTAGCGAATTTTGGTTTGAAACTTCCAAATCTATTTAGATCTGAACTATTTCGACTGTATATGATCTTTTTTACCGTCAATTCATCAATTTTTTCCTTGATTTGATCAATTTCTAACTTGATTTTTCGTTCTCCTTATGTTTTGGATCTATTGAAGGAACCGCACATGTGCTTTTGGCAACAAACGGTGCCACTGCCTGAACTCTGTTAGCCATAAGCGGTGCCACCACCCGAGTCCCGTTATCCAGAAGCGAAGCTCATCCATAACCGCTCTGTCAAGGCCCCTCCAGCGCGGTGCTAGGTAGGCCTTGTTCCAGAACTAGTTTTTCATCATTTTTTGCAAAAAAATGAGTTTGTTTGCTTTCATCCCTACACTGTCAGGCTTGTGTGTTAGAATCTGAATGCTCATGGTTGGAAATTTTGTGGTAAAAGATTGGTTTGATTGAAGAATTCAAAAGCTATATTAGGCTTGTTGATTATCCATTTGCTTCCATACTTGTTGGTTGTGATTGTGAAAGGAATTTTTTGAAATCTTAGGTTTCAGTTAGTTCTCTTTTCATTTCTTTTATAAAGATTGAAAGAAAAACCATTTGATTAGCATCTTGATTTCATTTTTTTCATAGAGGACTTCTTTTTGCTTTTAAAAAAAAGAAATTTTTTTGACTGAGATTAGGTCATTATCATTATTGAGCATAAGGCATTGGATCTATGATTAGCCTCACAAGCTTTTAGGTTCTCTGTGTTCTTTTGACTCTCTTGCATTAGTACTATCTCACCAAAAGAAAAAAATAGTCTAGTTTTAAGTTAGATCTATCTATGTTTTAAGAAAAATCAAAAAATAGAGTGCACATGCATGTAGAGTGCTTGTTTTTTTTCTTTTAGGAAAAGAGACTCTTACCATTTTAATTGCTTTCAAAAAAGAAAAATGAGTTTGGAATGTGTTTCTTGTCTTTGATTTTGATTTGTTCAAAATAGTTGTTTGGGAATTTTTGGTTCTTTAAAAACGAAAAGAAAATAATCTCTTTCCCTCGCGTAGGTAGGCATACCACGAATGGTAAAGTGAATTATTTGCATCTACATTCTGCATGGTTTTACTTTTTTTTGTCGAAATTCCATCCATTCACCTAACCATCCACTTTAAAATCAACGATAGTTATAGGTTAAAATTTACATAGCAATTTGAGTGATAGGCTAGAGACGTGTTTAGGCGTCGTTAAGCATAGGAGCTATCATTACTCATCCACATTACATCCCAGGACTCGCGCAGTTCTTCCACGTACCATCGGTATATCGAACGGCCTTTCATGTACCCTTGAGGTATATCGAAAGGTACTTCATGTACTCGATTGTATATAGGAAGTCCCCTTGTGAATGGTTTTGCATTAGACAACACTACTACCGATTTGAGCTCCCACGTACCTTGCGTATATCAGGAGACCCCACTAGGATACCTTATCTATCTGAGAAAAGCCCTTTGGTCGTATTTCTTGGAGCCATACACTGAAAACAACATTCAAGGAGATTAATACGCACGTACCCTTGAGGTATATCACGAGTGGCACCTTCTTGACAATCCTGGTGAGAGACCTGACTATCTGAACTCCTCCTGTCATTTAAGTTTGCTTGTTTGGCCTATAGCTTGAGTAGGGAAATTTTTGGTGTGTTTTCTAGTTTTGAGACCCTAGGTTAGATAGGAACCATACAAACTGGCTGAGCTAAGACAGTCCAGAAGAGTATGGGGCTTGCCACCTAATTTTATTCCTGTTTCAGGAGAAAATCCTATGGAATCTATCAACCAAGGAGTTGCTACCAACTCCCAAGTGTGAGAGAATGTGGTTGCAGAAAGCAGAGGTTCATATCCTTCGCACTTGCCTCCCTTGGTCCAACAACCTTCGCGGGGTAATACTTCGTTACATTCACCCATAGAAGGTCATGTTGATGATACTACCCATCCAGATTATGGTCCCAATGCTCCATTTTGGGATACCTCTATAGTACAAGCCATTGCCTCATTTGGCACTCATTTAAACTTTTCTGAAGAAGTTTTAGACAATACCAGGTAGGTATTCTCCGTGCAGAAGAAATTGGTTGTACTTGTGGGATATTGTTCACTTGCCGATTCTATGAGACCCATTGAACCGATTCTAGATCGCACTATGACTCCACATAATCCCGGTCAAAATTCCAACCCCACCCCCTCACATATTATGTCTATTCCCAATCCTCCCAGGTCTTTTGAACCTAGGGCTCAACATTTAATTCCTGTTTCATCAATACCTTCTAGTGTCGGGGGGCAACCCCCGACATGAACTACATTATCTATCACCAGAATTGTACCTAGTCACGGATAGACCTCTAGTATAGAGAAATCTATAGTTTATGTCCCTCCTACCCACACAAATGTGGTTAACCCCCCATCCAGTTCAGGTCAACCCTTGGGGGCACAACCTGTAACCAATCAAACCTCTTGGGGGTATGGTTACACAACAAATCAAGTACCTATAGGAAACATTAATTATCCACCCAACCCTACAGGAATGCCTTATGCTATAATTCCATATCCTACTAATACTTTCACTCCATGGGGGAAACCTAACTGGTCCTACATGCTAGCTATGGGGGGAATACCTGTACATATTGCAAGGGGTGGTATAGGACTAACTTATGGAGGTCCTCCCCCTGGGGGGTCTAATGGTCCTAGAGGTCCTGGTGGCTTTCCTCCTTATGGTCCTAATGGTCCTAAGGGGCCTGGTGGCTTCCCTCCTAATGGTCCCGGAGGGTCTGGCGGCCCTCCTTCTAGTGGTTTTGGAGGCTCCTGAGGTTTACCTCCCATGGGTCTTGAAGGGTCTGGTGGTCCCCCTCTTAGTAGTCCCAACAGTCCTGGTGGTCTCGGAGGCCCTGGTGGTCCTCCTCTTGGAGGCCTCGACGGTCCTAACGGTCCTGATCTTGGAAATCAACCCCATGCGGGCGGATCTTCCGGCAGTTCTTCATCACAACAATCTGTCTATCAGTCTACTTACGGTCCTACTGGTACTTATATGCCATATCAATATTACCAGTATGTGCAACCTAATTGTCAATTACCTTTCCTAGCAACCTTGGACTTGCCCAATTTGTCCAAGTTGATTAATGATCCCATTCGTCATAACCCCTCATGGCCTCCCATTCTGGTAAAGTTACCGTCGGATATTCCAAAGTTCGATGGGAAGCAGGGAGATGATTTGAAAAACCATGTCATGAAATTCCATTTGTGGTGTTCTTCAAACTCCTTTATGGATGATTCAGTTCGTTTAAGACTCTTTCAACGAACTTTGACCGATACAGTTGCGAAATGGTACATTGAACTTCCACAGCATTCGTTTATGGATTTTGGCTCATTGGAAATTGTGTTTCTTACACACTTTCAGCTTCCTATCCATTATGAAACATCATTGATCTCTTAACTTCTCTGCGACAGAACACCTCCGCCCACATATCCGATCATATCCATGAGTGGAGAAGGCAAAGAAGACTTATTAAGGCTCCTATACCGGATCAGTTATTAGCTGATTGGTTTACTAAATCTTTGTTGCCTCCAATTGCCTGAGATGTGGCTATGGGCAGTGCTATTACTGAAGAGAAAGCCATTGGTCAAGCCCAATATCTGGACTTGGTCTATTCCAAGTCTGGAACTTTGTATGACTTGATCCCTCAAGCTCCTCGCCCAAGCACTGATCCTGCAAAGCCGCCAGCAGAAGTCCTTGTTGATGGGATTGTTGGTTCAATCTAGTCCCTGTCAGCAACAAAACCTGCCAAGAAACCCTAGACTCCCACTCCTAGTCCTTCGACTCCCAAGGTTTCCATGAGGTCAATTCTATTCAGAGTATTCAAATTCCCAACAACAATAAAAAGAAAGGTAAAGCTAAAAACAAAAAACCTCGAAGCCAACAGGAGAATCCAAAACCAACCACCAATGATAATGATAAAGGGAAAAGAAAAGCAAAATATCCCTGTCTGCTATGTAGAGGTGACCATTTCACAAAAGAGTGTCCTTGTAGGGACAAAACCACCCAATATTTGAAAACAAATCCCGCACCCGCAGTTCTCACGGATCATTTTCCCTCTCAACAACAACTGATAGACCACGTGTCTAATCAAGGAAACTCTAGTTCTTCAGAGGAAATTCGCATGATGTCCTTGGATACTGATAGTTTGCAAACTCAAATTCATAGTTATGACAAACCCACAGACAAGAAAGAAGACAATTCTTCTTCAAGAAAATCTCCCTCTACTGGTTCTCTCAAATTCTCGTCTACTGTTCCCCTAACCATCGAGAAGCCTACTCTCGACATGGTTTTGCATCCACCCAAGAGTACTCTTAGGAAGGTTGTTTTCAACCCTAATGCTCAAGCTGCTCAATTTTATAACATAGTTGAAGACCTCGATCAGGAACCATGTGCAATGTCTACCTTGGAAGTACTCTAAAGCTATCCTACACAACGCAAAAACTTGTTAACTGCATTAGGAGCTTTATACCCAGACAATACTAATTTGATTCATTTCAATATTGAGAAATATATGTCTAGACTACCTCACAAACTTGCTTTCCAAATCATAATGAAAGTGGTCGGAAAGAAGGTCTTTAGAATTGTCTTAGACGAAGGAGCTTCAACTTCGGTTTTGTCCCTGTCTTGTTGGAAAGCTATTGGCTCTCCCGAGCTTGTAACCTCACCTATGAATCTAAAAGCCTTTGATGGACGAGGTTTCCAGCCCCATGGTCTCATACCAGCCCTTTTAATCGATCTTGGAGGCAAAGATGTTTCTATTCAAGTAGAAGTGGTAGACGCCCCGTTAGATTACAAGCTCCTTCTAGGAAGGAATTGGTTTTACGCCATGACTGTTGTCGCTGCGACGATATTTCAAACTATCCAATTTCCACATCTAGGGAGAATTGTCACCATTGACCAGCTCAATTTCTGTATGCCAGATGTTACTACCTCTACGGCTAATAACATCCCTATGTTAGGCCAGTCCCCTCCTCCTTACTAGTCGATTGGGGTAGGCATGTTGAAGGATTCGTCCCTTATGGGGATTTTTCTGTCCACTCCTCCTAACATAGACACAACGACAGTGAATATGATTTCATCATTTGATTATGATCAAAAGGGAAAAAAATTGTTCATTCCACCTCGTTGAGTTCGCATGAAGAAATGTACAACGTCATTCAAACCCTTTCCGAGGACCACACTGATGAACTTCATATGGTGGCTTCGGACCCTTACCACCTGCCCTACTGGTTAGAACTCTCTCTTCCTATTCTGGATTATCTCTTTGAGACTTTTCCTTGTAATGAGTCCATTATGGAGATCATGAGTACGAATGAGCCTATCTGGGAGGATCACCATCATAGATCCTCATTCCTCCCCAACACCAGTTCGGTAGACCATGAATTTGCATCCCTGTTTTCCACTGATATTGTCAACACACCTCAAAATCCTATATTGTTGCAAGACATAGATTCTGAAGGCAACCTATGCAACATTACTCAAACAAATCCAATTGACATATCAACCAAGCCTGTAACCATTGAGCATGTTCATGTTGGGAAGAACTGATCGGCAGAAGAATCTGAAGCATACAAAGCACTTTTCAAGGAATTCTGTGATATTTTTTCCTGGTCTTGTGAAGAAATGCTGGGGATAGACCCATCCACTATGGTCCATGAAATAAAAACCTATCCCACTACTAAACCTATCAGGCAAAAACTAAGGCAAGTCCATCCACGAGAGGCCACATCTATTAAAGTTGAAATAGAGAAACTTCTCAAAGCTGGGTTTATTTATCTCGTACCCCTAATGGAATGGGTATCGAATGTCATCCCCATCAATAAAAAACAGGGCACCATTAGATTCTGCATCGATTTTAGATATTTGAACAAAGCTTGTCCCAAAGACAACTTTCCCACTCCACATATCGACCAGATTATCGACAACTGTGCCAGAAGTGTCATCTTCTCATTTATGGATGGATTTTTGGGTTATAATCAGATTGAAATTTTACCCACCAATCAGCACAAGATGGCATTCATTTGCCCATGGGGAACCTTTTCATATAGGAAGTTACCATTTGGCTTAAAAAATGCTGGAGCCACTTTCCAGCGTACTATGTCCTATGCATTTCACGATATCAAACATATTGTTGAACTGTACCTTGATGAACTCCATGCTCATTCACAACGATGGGAGGACCACCCTGGTCATCTTAGAGACATTTTCTTGAGATGTCGTCATTATAATATACTACTCAATCCTCATAAATGTGTTTTCTGCATTGAGACAGGACGCCTGTTAGGTTTTATGGTTTCTAAAGATGGCATCCAGATAGATCCATTGAAATTTATTGCCATCATAGCTCTACCAGCCCCAACCAACCTTCTAGAACTACAAAGTTTGCAAGGGAAGGCAAACTTTCTTCGTCGTTTCGTGTGCAATTTTGTAGAGAAAACACACGGTTATATGTGTCTGCTTAAAAAGGACACTGCGTTCTATTGGGATGACCAAGCCCAATGAGCCTTTGATAATATCAAACACGCTCTGACTCATTCACCCATGATACACCCACTACTACCATCGCTATGGTTTTGGTGCAGGAAAATCCTGACGGCCAGGAGCATGTGATCTACTATGCTAGTAAGAATCTTATGGATTTCGAAACCCGATATTCATGCGTGGAGAAATTAGCATTGGCCACGGTCATTGCTGTTCAAAACTTTCGTCACTACATTTTTCTCCGCACAACCACCGTATTGGCAGACCAGAACCCTATGTATTACATCTTGACTCGTCGAGTGCTCGAGGGAAATTACTCCCGACGGATAGTCATTCTACAAGAGTTTGATCTGGAATTTGCCAAAGCCACATCAAAGAAATCCTTGGTGTTTTTCGAGCTCATGTGTGATCTTCCCTGTGCTTCAATGGAATTTGAGCCCAATGATTCATTTCCGAATGAATTCTTGTTCTTGATAAGCACTACTGACCCATGGTATGGATATTTGCTCATTTATCTCCAAACACAAAGATTCCAGCCAAATCTATCCCATGACGATCGCCGTCGTATCTGTCACCACGAAAAATAATACCTCATCTTGAATGACACTTTGTATAGACATGGTATCGATTTTGTTCTCTAGTGATGCCTCAACCATGAGGAAGTTGAATAAGTGTTGAATGATTGCCACTCTGGAGCATGTGGTGGTCATTTATTTGGGATGGCTACAACCTAGAAAATCCTTTGCACTGGCTATTTCTAGCCTTAAGTCTTTAAAGATTGTCATGAGGCTGTCAAGAAATTCCCAACCTGCCAACATTTTTATCCGAAAAGGCACACTCATCCTGCTCCGCTACACCCCATCATTGGCATTGGCCCGTTTTCCAAATGGGGGATTGATTATATGCATTGTAAGCCTACCTCAACCGAGGGGCATGGTTACATCATTGTAGCCGTTGAATATTTTACAAAGTGGGCTGAGGCCATGCCGACATATGCAGAGGATGGTAAGACTGCTGCTCTCTTCCTGTTTAATCATGTGATAGCTAGATTCGGAGTCCCGCAGTCCATAGTTACTGATCACGGATCACGTTTCTGTAATCAAATGATGGAGGAACTAAGTGCCAAGCTAGGTTTTCGTCATGAAAACTCTACCCCCTATTATCCGCAAGCTAATGGTTAGGTAGAGGCCATTAATAAAGTTTTGAAAATGATGCTTCATTGGATGGTTGGAGACCATAAATCCAACTGGCACCATATCCTTTTCTCTGCTCTTTGGGCTTTCAGGACTTCGGTGAAAACAACTACTAGTTTCACACATTTCCAGCTTATCTATGGACTCAAAGCTGTCTTACTGATTCAATGTCAGATTCCATCCTTGAAACTTGCCGTCGAACTTCTCCCAGACACTTCCGCAGAGGAAGAGAGATTTTTATACTTGAACAACCTTGACGAAACTAGGAGAGATGCTGCCTTGGCTAATGAGGCACACAAGAAACGTGTTAAGGCGCAGTATGACAAGTCTGTCCAACCTCGTGCCTTTAACGAGGGTGACCTAGTTTTGACTTACGATCAGAGATATGACAAACTAGGGAAAGGAAAGTTTGAATCCATGTGGTACGGTCCTTTCGCTATTTACAAAGTTTTAGAGAAAGGGGCCTACGAGCTCGTAGACTACGATGGAATCCCTTCAGGAAAACCTCGTAATGGGTTGTACCTGAAGAGGTACTATGCCTAGATCTCTCTTGGATAGTATCTTGTATATATGTATATTACTTGAATTTCAGTGTGCTTAAGTATTTTCAATATGGTTTTGAGTTTAGTGTCCATATCTGTTTATACCATGTTTTGGTCGTGTAGAGCAGATGTCTTTCTACGGCTTCACTGATGGTGCTTGTCGCCACACCTTGAATCTTGCCTTGATTGCTTGGGTTCTCTATTCCCTAGCTTACGATTTGGTTAGTTCAAGAGCGGTTTGTATTGGTCCCGCTACCAACAATATTGCCAAGTATCGATCAGTCATAGGTCTTTTGACTGAAGCTGCCTCCCAATATGTTTGCAACTTGGTAGTATTGATGGACTCACAACTTGTGGTTTGTCATCTAAACCATGTTTATACCATTAGGAATCCTATGCTTCTCCGTCTCTTCCGGAGGGTACGTTTTTTAGAAAGGTCATTTGAAACTATCACCTGTAGGCATATCCCTAGATAACATAATGTAGTTGCTGACTCATTGACTAATTACATCCTAGATTGGCATATTTCCCATTCATGACATGAAAATCAGACATGGTTCATAGTAAATAAACTATAAAAGACACATAAAACTCATGTAAAATACATTCACCATTTGAGACATATAAAAACTAAGTAAAAGTCTATATATATATATATGAACATGTTTTACAAAAAGTAGGTCACGAGACCTCATTTGAAGCACGTAGGCTTTCAGGCAAAAAATCACCATACAAAAATCCTGAAGCTATTATATTTCAGTGGATACATCATGCACTCATCGTCTAATGATGCTCGTGGTAACACATCACTACTCGGGATACTCAACGCAGCAGTCTGCTAAAGTGACCCGGTACTCCCGTTGTAGGCCTTTGATACCTCAGTGGGAGGTCATCAATAGAAGCATCAGGAATGTCTAGAGTCAACCTCTCCAGGTTGTCCTCTAACTCCCCTGTCACATCGTCGCCCTGTGGTACAAAACGGGCTCCGAATCGCCTGTCCAGAGGGGAGGCTCCCCTAGGTCGTGCTGCTCCGACGTCTGCATGAAAACATTCAAGTCTTTTTACTAAACATAAAAAATATAAAACATCAAAAAATAGAAAAACACTATTTCCATTTTAGGGTCCTTTGTTTCTTACCGATGTCACCCCACTATCCACCAGGTGGGAACGGTAGGTCAGAGTCACCACTAAATTAAGTGCCTGCATATGCATATTCCTCCACCATGAGTAGCTGATCTCTCAACCATCGAAAGAACGGGTCACCGAACTTTACCTTCCCTTTACCCACTCTAGTACGGGCCATAATTTGGACCCACCTCTACATACGAGGGTCTCATGCCCTCAACTCTGTAAAGACCACCTGGGGTCTCATTGTGGAACCCGCTTGAAGAAGAAGCAAGCTAGAATGGAACCGAAACCAAATTGCTTCAGCTCCCCATGCCGACACTTGGTCAACTGATCCTTGTCCTACTTTTATGGGAATTTTCTTCCCCGATGTCCTGGTCCTAGGAATGCAGTGACGATCTATTGGCTCCTGAGTAGTAATGTCCCCCCCATGGGAACCAATCAGTGAGATGGGAGCACCCCATCTCGAAAGGCCAATCAAGAAGTAGATGTCCTCTACCTCAACTGTCAATATGTGAGCACCAACCTTGAAATATTGTTGCTTTGGATTCCACATCTGAAATATATACTCTAGTAGTCGCTCATGCGATACCATACTGGGTGTGTGGGAGAACTTTAAGAGTCCGCAGTCTCTCAATCAATGCGGCTATGCTACTTGCATTTCGTTCAGTGAAGGCGTTGTCATTATCATGTTGCCTCTCTTTCCATATGACAATTTTTTATCAACAAGAACCTGTCAAAAACCATCACAAGACTTATTGGAAGCATTCCCAATCATTCAAATCAATAAAAAAGAATTAATTTTTCTTTTGCAACCATTTATATTTCTCCACGATCGACATCGCCTGTGTCCCATTGAGGACAGGCGGTGGCACCACTTGTGCGCTATGTTTTCGGCGCGGTTCTAGCAAGGTACCGCTTATCCCACAAGGGATAAGAGTAGTGCCTGCTTCCATGATTTTATGGCTTGCCAGATAAGCCCAAAACACCATTAAAAATCAAAATTGAAGGAATGAAATGAAAGAGTAGGGTCTAGGCTATTACCTGGAATTAACGGTGCGCGAATCTGACGGTGGATGCTCTCGATATCGGTGACTGAAAATCTGGCTAAGAAAATGCTCCAAAGGTTCTCCACTATGGGTAAATAGTAAAATGTTTTGATTTTTTACTATTTACATGACTTTTATATACATTTTAGGGTTTGAAATGCTATAGTTTTGTTTAAAATCATTTATTACTCAAAATCTATCGGTCATAATCCTTCAATGTCAGTTATTGGGGAATTTAACACTTGTTTTTGAGTCATTGCAGGATAGAAGAGCAGTAGCAGTAAAGTTTTGGGAGTTCGTTTTAAATTTTTCGTACTACCATAAAACGAAAAAAGTCTTTTGAGCGTTTATTGCGACACTTTGGTCACACTCTCGAAACTTAACATCAAAGGTCCGAGTCCGTTTCTGATTCTTTTCAGGGTCGTAAAATCTCTCATCGTGAAAAGAGACCTAGTGGAGTCTTCTTTAAACTATTTTCGAGCTCCTTAAATACAAAAAGATTGTCGAGTGATCTTGTCTTCTTCACGCTCGTTAAAGCATTTGAAGAGTCGTTCATCTGACGGTAGGTTATCACTTTTTTGGTTCAGATGAACTATTTTACGAAAAAGGACCCTATGGAGTCTTCTTCCGTGGTCGTTTAGACTCTCTAAACATGAACAATACCGAGTTTTCTTTCATTAGACTCGTTAAATTAAACATTGAGAGACCCTTTTTTTTGGGAACGAACCCCTCCTCTATCAGGTTCGTAAAACATATGAGTTTGGACTTGTCTTCAGAGGAGCTATAATGAGTGTTTGTTACCCTCTTTGAACTCGTAAAACCGAAAAGAGGTACTCATCAATCATGATGGGGAAAATGGGAAGGGATTTTTTTTTCAAATAAATGGCAGTAGTTTGTCGTTACCTTTGAACATGGCACTTGTCTGCATATCATTTCAGTCAATTGAGTATCAGCTGATCTCCATGATGATCCACTTTCATGTGTCATGCCACTCCTTTGAGTCTTTCAAAAAGAATGCATTGTCCGCTATCATATTGTGTGTTTGTCTGGTTAGTCATGCTGCCAAGTCTTTTGTCGTGCTGCCCAATGTTCAAAGGGAAGTTGAAGAAGTTTTACCTCTGCAGTAAAAATAGTCTCTATGTCAGTAGTTTTGAGTCAATCTTATGGTTACTACATTCACATCATTCCAGAACTATGTTCCGAGTTTCATGTCATCGATGTGGGACTCATCATGGCCCTCCTTAGATGAGACTATTCCCGTCGACATCATCTCATCATTCGGGAAATAGTCTTAGAAACAAAACTTAGTACCTTGAGATCTGTATGCCTTAATGACAGATTCTCTTGCTCTCGACATAGGTTCACATCATTGACCTTTGATCGATGGAATCGACTGTGTGTTCGACATCAAGACATCTATTCATGCTTAGTAGATTGTACTAGGGTACCTTGGGAATCATTGACATTAATTGTGATCTACCTCACACTTGTTAACGGTTCACATCATTGGCCGGTAATCAAGTGGTTTCTACCATGTTCGACTTTAGATCATTGTAATCACATGGATAGAATCGTACTTTGTGGAAGACGAGACGAAGACCTTGGGTATTTGTTTAGCGCTCATTTCTTTCCCCAGGTTGTGATGGAGTTTTGTATATCTAGCATGGATCCACATTTGTATGGTCATGGCTATGCTCAAATTTTCATCTGTATGACATAGATCTATGTTGTATGTCCGGTAGCTATGCCCAAGTTTGAGTCCTCTATCACATGGATGTACGCTGTATTCTAGTATCCATTCTTATTTATTGCTCTCATGGATCTGCCTTGTATTGGTCTACAACCATGAGTTGGTTACATTTGTCTATGAGTCAAAAGTATTAATGTACTATAGATGCCTACTGGACGACATTCTCCGACCGAGCTGACATTTTCACCTCAAAGTGACAACTTGTTCTCTCAAAGCTCTTGCTGAGATGGCTTGGTTGAGTGGCCTATGAAACCCATCTGGGGAATGTTTTTCCCTTGCAGCCCATGAAACCCAACTGTGTTGGCTTGGCTGAGTTTAATTGCATCCTTGGCTATGTATGAGTCTGCTAGTGTTCCCTTATCCTTGTAGGAAATCATGCCTAGCTCGGGGGTGGCAGTGTTGCTGAGAGATTAAGGAGCACACTGGCCTATGGTTGGGAGGAACGTTGCAGCGACATAGCTTGTTATGGGGCAAGATCTGTTCAAATATAAGTCTTCTTTCCTATGATATTATGTTGTTCTCTGCAAATATAATTCTTGCATTGTATTTGTTTGATGGAATGTGATGAACATGTTGCTATGATGAGTTATGCTTGGTTTCCTAAATAACTGCAATTATAAGCATCTATGTATGTTTTTCCTTCAATGCATTTGACTAAGTTGCAGGGTAGATTTTCCAGTTTAGTAATGGCCTGGATGATCAAATCGATCCAAGAATTCAGCTGAAAAGTTGAGTTTTCTGCTAGAAATCCTCATTTGCGTAGTTTGTGGGATTAAGGATTTTGTGGGATGCGGAATGTCGTTTCGCAGATTTTCCTTCCACAACTTTCCTTCCACAAATTGCGAGATGTGGCACGTCATTTCACAGATTTTCCTTCCACAACTTGTGAGATGCGGGATCACGGTGTTGCGATTTCCACATTTCCAATCCCGCAAGTTAAGTTTTCCGCATCGTCGATCTTTGCGGGACGATTCTCTGCCGTTGATCTGTTTTTAATGTGGGATGTGGGATGTGGGGTGTGGGTTGTGGAAAGTGTTATTGAAATATTTTTGTAACTTTCGACCCCGCAACTTGGGCTTTCTGTACCGTTGATTTTTGCGGGTGAATTTTGAACCGTTGATTTAGTTCTACCTGTGGGATCACCTGTGATCATTGATTTTTGTCACGTTTTCTCTTTGCCGTTTGATCTCCTCTGATATCCTTCCTTGTAGATCATTGGATTGATCCATGGAAGATGGGAGGAAGCGTGATAGTGTTGGAAATGCTAAGATGAGGTTCGCGGCCATGCCCTGTGTTTGATGAACAGTGAAGGTTCTCAATGAAATTTTTAATTCCGCATGATAATGGGGCATGGGTACATGTCAATGACTACACCATAACAATTTGGGCCTCAATCGAGCCTTTGTTTATCCTCAGCCTACACACCTTCAAAACCCATTAAACTACAATTTATGCAAAATATAAGCAGAATGGGTCCATGTCCCTCATCGGTGATCCTATAGCCTCCATTAATAACATCAAATTGGTAAAAGTCTCATCAATTTA
Source organism: Pseudotsuga menziesii (assembly GCA_001517045.1). Classification (NCBI taxonomy): domain Eukaryota; kingdom Viridiplantae; phylum Streptophyta; class Pinopsida; order Pinales; family Pinaceae; genus Pseudotsuga; species Pseudotsuga menziesii. Next base: position 210,571 of record LPNX010232383.1, read on the forward strand.
TGATTTAATACTCTCATGTTATGGCCAAAACAAGATTTTGGCTTTATACTTCTCATTTTGGCTCAATATTTATGATTTGTTTTTAACTTTTTGAATTTGTGATGATGTGGCATTATGCTAACGTGGCATCATTGCATGAGTTTCCACGAATCCAATGAAGCCATGCATCCATAGTGGTTTACTTTCAATATCGTGCTCATTAAAATAGTGGTGCCACACGTCACATCATTGAACCATATGCACCCTCCAAGTTTTATTGAATAACCTAGCTAGAATTAAAAATTTGTCGCTTAATAGGTGGTTTCTGAATCGACAACAAAATGGTTTGGATAGGAAAATTTTGATATCACGTGTGATTTTGGTGATGACATGTGTCCAGTGTGTTTTTATTTCAAGATCACGCTTATTAAAATTATGTTCGAGCACTTTCATGAGACTGAAAGGACATGAATCGTTGATTTGATAATAAAAAACAATTGGGAGCAATTAAACTTGTATTATCCATCACTTAACAAAACATGCAATTTTTTTCTATAGATGTATAATTTCACGCATAATTAATTGAATTCCATATTTTTCATCAAGAATTATGTTTTTTCTAAACCATAGAATATTAAACATGATTTCCCCATCATTTATCCTATGCATTTTCGCCATACACTTCTTGTGATGAATGCAACCCCATAAATGATAGTAATTCCATTCAATTAAATAAAGCATTCAACATTAATTAAGTTAAGAACATTTCAATGATTTCCACAGCACATTCTATAAACAGGTGAATACTTATCTCAAAAAGCAAACTGACTGTCTGCATACCAAACCCAGTCATATGCTCTACCAAGCCATATCTTACTTTGACAGGACACCCCCGAGCTGGGACTATTAATACACATGAAGGTGTTGGATTATTTGGATACAACTATCCCAATCCTATATCAATATTTTCCCTTTAGCCTGCACAACGCAATGAATAGGGATCCCTTCTCTGAGTTAACGGTACATTGGGATCCCTTCTCTAAGCTAACAGTACCTCGGGTTTGTTACCCCAATTCCCTTCTAAGGCTCTAGCACATTCCATTAAGGAACTCTTCATGCCAGGACTCTAAGTATTTATGTTGTTCTTCAGTGTGCTTCTTCATTTTCAAAGGGTGTTGGTGGTACATTGATGGTAGTATGGGTGACAATAGCTCTGAAGTAGGTAGTTATGGTTTATTAACAAAAGTGATTGTCTCTTACATGAAGGAATGAATGGAATGATGGGATAGCTCTCTCTATTAATATTCATGGTTGAGGCTAGCCAAGTGGCATTAAGATGGATAAGAAATAACCACACAGAAATTGAAAGATAAGAGAGGTGGACAAGTGGCATGCATGAGGTTGGACACTTTTCCCATTTCCTAAATAGAGTTGGAGCAGTGGCATGCATGGGTTGGGAACCTTTTTCCCTCTAATATTAGGCTTGGGATAATCACTCTCCCCTTATGAAAAGAAATTCCCACATCTCTTATATTGTCCTTTAGTATACAATAGTCATGGATTTTATATTAAAGAGTAAAAATTTACATAGCTTGGTCATTTTGGACCATATATATCCATCTGGTATCCCTTTCATCAATATTTACATTGTTTACATAATGGGGCCAAAATTGGGGTGTTACATTGTTAATTTGAACGTTCACTATGGGACTCCATAGGTCTAATTACCTAGGATTAAAGGTTTTTCCAAGCATCAAGTCAACCAACAGACAGGTTACATGAAAATTCTAGGGATCCTTCTTCTTTTTGCTTACTTTCTGTAATCATAATTCCCTAATAGATTTGGATTAAATGGGACCATCCTTAATGGTCTAAAATAGTAGGATTATAACACAAACACTTCTCAATTCCCATAGAAAGTTGAATTCAAGATAAGTAAGAGGTTTGTCCAGGTTCAGTCTCTCTGGATAAGGAGGAGGCTATGTATTTTCTATGGACTACAACTGACTTGAGGGTTGAGAATAAGTGGGTTGATGGTAATCAAAATTTTCTTTAGAATAATTTATAATGGGTTGTGGGACTTCTTCATCATATTTAGAAACAAACACAAAATAAGTATTTTTATCGAGGGTCCTCCCTGATTATAAGTGAATATATTGACATTCTATGGAGGAAATAGAGTAAGTTGGATAAATGGTTGTCTCAACAACATATGTAGGTTGTGTTTTTTTATTATTCGAGTTAGTAATAGGTTGTGTAGGAAGTTATGGGTGTGGAAGTGTATTATTTATGTGTAACTGAATTTATCGTTGAGGGAAAATTGCAGAGTAAAAACTTGTGGTTGTTGAAGGAAATGCACGAGGGTTTATTTCTTATTTCCAAAGGAAGGATTTGTCCACCCTAATGCCATGGATAATTCTGAGGTGGTGGGAGAACCCATTGTTTTTAGGAAAAGGGGCATACCAAGGGTGTGATGGCTACTACAATTGTGGATTAGTTCAATAAGGATTATAATATTGTAGGAGTTCTATATACATACTTGAAGGATGAGGTTTCTAAGGCATTTTTTTTAGTAATAAACTAGAGCTAGTCAGCTTCTATATTAGCACACTATTATACTACTTTCGGTCCTAATAGAGAAGGGAATATGATACTAACATGATCTAATTCACAAATCTCACATATTTCAAGCTTATTCGATGGGAAATCCTTCAAAGGATGTTTCTTTCAGCATTTGGTGAAAACATGGACAGAGCTAATTATGGCTCATCTCACGTCTTCTTGATTTGCAATGTTTCCAAATGTAATGTACTTATAAAATCCAAGTTTATTATTATTATTATTATTTGCAAGGAACATAGACTCCTTGTTGATGAGGATGTAATTTGAACTAGGGATTAATACTTGTTAACCTTGATGACTTTATGTCTTTCTTGTTATTCAAGGCTTACTTATCTCTTCTAGCTAACACCTTTCCTTTAAACAAGTGTTGCAAGTTACAATAAAAATAAATAAAAGGGTGCTTCAAGTGAATGAAATTTTTGAGGAGAGAACAACTCTCTCTCTCTCTCTCTCTGTCTTGCTAATCTAAAGACCGTTAACCTTGTAAGTACATTCCCTTTGATAAAAAATAACCGTTTTTCCTATTCAAGATGTTTATTAATTTATATATATATATATATATGAACCGACTCATTTCAATTGATGAGTGGCAGATAGATAATAGAGTTACTCTTTGTCAAAATAGGTGGGATTATCCAAAAATTTAACCAACTATACTTTTAAAGTAAATCTCAAGCTTCCTTCCCCATTCTTAGCAGGGTAGTTTGGGAGCCCTTAAGTTTTGTATCAAAACTTATGCAAAAACTTAAACTCTCATGGTTGACTACAACTTGATAACAATCCACAGATGTCATGTTAGTGTGGGGAGTAAATACATTAAAGCTTGTACCTTGTTTCATTACGACAAGTTCATTGTTTTCAATACACCAGGGTTTCATTTCTAAATCGATACTTGCCCAATAAGGGTTATGTATTCTATTTTTTTGTCTGAAGAACCTTAACTGGAATGTTCCTTTATAATGCTTCGAAGCTTCACTAAGTTATAGTTTGTTTATAAGGATTGAATTTCAGTATTTTTTTTTTTACTTTTAGTCATCCTTGGAGAAATATATTTCACCCAAATGCCAGGTAAAAATTCAACCCAAAACCCAAGTACTAGATTTCCATTTTTATTTATTACTTCTTAAAGATAATTCCTGTAACTTTCAATTTTTCTTAGATGTAGGTTTTCAAATCGATTCCCATACTGAGTTTACTACGGTAATTGCTTCTGGATGAGCTCCTCTCATTCCATGTAACCCTTTCCTTTTGCATGATGTGTAAGTCTTCCTGGTTAATGTGTCGGTCTCAAATTAAGGAGAGGAACATGTGATAGGGTTTATCCCATCCTAATGAGTGATCTAGGCTGGTATTTTTCGATCTCTAACTTTTGATGGAAGTATTTAAATAATGGTATGCCTCTGTTGGAAGCACAATTTAGTTAAAGGGTTTTAATACTCGGTTATTATAGACAATTTTTATCAGTGAAATATGTAATATTCTGTCGGCCATGAAGTTAGATATTTTTTTTGTTTCCCTCTTTTCATCAGGTAATTAGAGGCTTTGATTTTCTTTCCTATAGTTTGAAAATGGTGGTTAACTACTGTGGTCAATAGCTTCCCAAGTTTTCAGTTTGTAATGACATATTCATAGGCACTTGCAATACTAGATGTGACATTTACTGTCTTAATAATATCGTGACTCTTTTTATATTCAGAATGAGAGTTTGGGTTCCAGAAAAAATGGATGAATACAACTCTATTCAGTACTATAATTTTGGGCAGTTTAAGAGAATGATGAATTTCATGAATTAATATATTTGTATATGTAAAATATGTTCCAATTATCTATTACTTGTGATTTACAATAGTTTAAATTGCGAGATAGTGTTAATTGTTCATGTATTTAAAGGGTAATTGTTCAGTCACGATGCTTCTTACTCCAAGTTTCAATTTCATGCCCTCAATTGTATTTGTCTAGAAAGGAAAACGTTACCCCCTTTATTCTTCACATTAAGATTATTCTAAATAGTGGGTTACGATTTGATTAAGAGTAGTGATTTACTATTTCCTTGATTCCCCTTGCAAGGAACAAACAACTTGATTCTATTAGAAACCCTAATATTTATTTAATATTTTTTTTACTTCTAATAATAAAGAAAATAGAAGAAATTCAATCGATTCATCTCTCAACGAAATATCTCGGAATTTTGAAATTATTGTTATTCTATTTGCTTGTAATGTTTTTTTCTCCCCAGATATTGTATGTTCCTAGGGATGCTTATTTAAGCGTAGACTTTATTTATGCTATTTACCTAAGCCATTAATCTCTTAGATTCATCTCTATACAAGAATAATTTGTAACTAAGATTCTAAATTAAACCACTATAATTATTTCCTATCTTTTTAAATGAGTCTTTAGACTATACCCATTCTTTCTCACATAAACAAAAATATTTGAAATGAGAAACTTTAATAATCTCAGCTTGCATGTACTAATGAATAACATTGTACCAAAAATTAATGCAAAATATATTTTATCTCAAGAAGAAAATAATTTATCCTATGAGGGAATATAAAAAGAATCCATTCCGAGGAAAAAAAATAGTAAAAAAATTCCGAGGAAAAATAAAAAGAATCCATTCTTCGTAAATATTTCTTAAAATTATAATAGTAATTAACCTCTAAAATTGACAGAGATAGCAATCTTCGTATTCTTGTAATTAAATATTAAGAAAAATCATTTCCAATAAAACTTAAGGAACATTTTATAGAGCAAAATGCATTTATTTTACTAGAAAATAGTAGATAAAACTTAACAGCCCTTAGTAAGCCAACTGAAATAGGAACCTCCATGTTGCTCCCATTCTTAGATTTCCTGAGCAGATTAAACTTTCAACTCAACAAATCACCCCTGAGTTAGACCAAGCACACTAACAAGGTTCAACCCAAGTGATTTTGTTCTCTATATCCGAATTTACCTAGTGCAGAGTACCCACAAGGTATTTTATTAGTCTCTTGTAAGACTTTCAATAATAGATTTCTTGGTTCAACTCCACATCCCTTCCAAGCTACAATGTTCTTTTATATCCATGGTTTCTTAGTGCTCCAAGATTTTGATTGGACCTTCCAGTGGTGTATGGACCAATGCTCAACTTGTATTGTCCTGCTCTACAATTCTTTTCTTGAAAGAGGGTTATGTTCAAGATCTTGGTTGTGAACTCTCTAATGAAAAAATTATGCCTCTTTTCCTTCCTTTCCCCGCTTTAATATTTTTCTTTATTTTTTCTTTTGTTAAGAACAGTTAGGGTTATTTTTCTTAACTATTAGTTAATCCCCCCCTTTTTTCAATTCACTAGTTAACTCTTTCCTAAATTATTTTCTATTGTTATTTTTAATATTCTTATTTATTTAAAAAGGATTACCCCTTCCTTAGTGTGATTGGTCCCTCTTATGTGGTTGTTCCTAACTCAGTTGACATTACTAAGAATAACAAAATAACATTGCATCAACTTTATTTATCTCTTATGCTCTAGAGTCTCTCGACTCAACATGAGTTAAAAACATATACATACTTAGGTTCTCTTACTTGAAGTTCCAAATCCTCTAGGCTCAACATTATAATCAAGAAAGGCATACAAAAATAAAATTTGATGCTCTACAGTCACATAGCTCAACATCAACTAAATCCAAAACATATTGTACTTAAGTATTTACATATCATTTTTCAAATGGGTGTCAGTCCCGACACATTACATCCCACCCGCCTTAAAGTAACACCATGTCTGTGTTAATTTCCCTCATTAAAGATTCTGGAATATGGAAGGATACTTTTCTTTTATGTCCTCTTCCATTTCCCACGTAGATTATTCAAGGTTGTAATGTTGCCACTGTATTTTCAACTGGGTTATAGTTTTCTTTCAAAGTTGTTTTTCTCTACAATCCAAAATGCAAAGGGGCTATGCAAAGAATTCCCCTTCTGGTTCCACCTACAATAAATTCCAGTCTACAACATGTTTAGGATCGTACATACATATTTTTTGAGTAGAGACACATGAAAATCATTATGTATTCTAACATGAGTTGGAAGAGATCATTCATAGGCCATATGGCCTCTTTTAGCCAGGATTTGAAAAGGTCCAAAATATGTGGGGGGTTGTTTCTTGCATGTCCCTAAACTGAGAGAATTTTTTTAGCTTTCACTTTCAAATATATATGCTCCCCAACCTGATACTCTTTATCTCGCCTGTTCCTGTCAGAATAGCTTTGTTGTATGTCATGTGCCTCTTTTAAATGTTGTTGTACCTTGTTAAAGATATGCTCAAGATCTGTTAGTATATCTGGTCTCAACGTCAATCTATCTACTAGATTATCCTAGGTTACCAGTGTCCTTCATTCTCTACCATATAATATTTCAAAAGGAGACATTTTGGTTGATGTTTGGTAACCGATGTTGGAGGAAAATTTTGATAAATGTATGTATTCTTCCCATTATTTTAGATTTTTCATTATGAACATCCTAAGCATGTCTTCTAAAATTTGGTTTGTTCCCTCAATCTTCCCATCTGCCTGTGGGTGGTAAGTTGTACTAAAATTTAGTTGTGTATTTAATTTTATAAACAAGGCCTTCCAAAAGTTACTTGTAAACTTTGTGTCCCTATCAAATATTATGGTTTTCGAAATACCATGCAGTCTAAATATTTCCTCTTGAAATATATATGCTATATGAATTTCCTTGAAGGTTGATTTTACAGGGATGAAAAGTGTTGACTTAGAAAGTTTATCAACTGCAACCATATTTGCATCCTTTTGTTTCCTACTTTTGGGCAGACAGGTGATAAATTCCATGCTTATCACTTCCCATTTCCATTTTGGAATGGGTAATGGTTGTAACAGTCAAGTTGGATGCAAGTGGTCTCTTTTGACTACCTGGCATTCTTGGCACTTTGCAATGAAAAGTGCTATATTTGTTTTTAGTTTAGGTCAGAAATAACATTTCTTCATTGCAAAAGTCATCCTTTGATATCATGGGTGCCCTGAATATGGGGGTTTATGAAATTATTCTAATATTTCATTTCTGAGTTTTTCAACTTTAGGGACATATAACTTGTTCTTGTACCATATTAATAATGTTTCATAAATTTTGAAATATTCTTGATGTTTTCCCAATTTATTGTCTTAGAGTTTTTTTTGTCAATTTCAATGTAATAGCTATCATTTTTAATTGTTGTCTTGATTCTATCACATAAATCTGATTCTACTAAACTTATTGTTACATCATAAAGCACATATATCTTTCGACTTAGTGCATCGACAACCCTGTTTCTTTACCTTTAATATATTTGACTTCAAAGTTATAATCACTTAAGAAATCCAACCATCGGGTCTATTTGCCATTCAAGTTGGGTTGCTCGAAAATATATTTCAATCGTAGGTCGTCATTTTTTAGCAGAAATATTTTCCCAATGAAATAATGTCCCCACATTTTTAGGGCGTGAATAATGGCATCTAACTCCAAATCATGAGTTGCATAGTTTTTCTCATGTTCCTTAAGTTTTTTGGATTCATATGATATGACGTGGTTTTCCTACATCAAGACTCCACCAATCCCCTCCTTACATGCGTCAGTGCAAATGACAAACTCCCCATCAGGTTCTGTTATCTTCAGTATGGGTGTTGTTGTTAAAAGTTGTTTTAATTGATTCAATTTGTTTTCTCCATATAAAGTTTACATTCTTTTTCTGTAAATATGTATAGAGTAGGCTATTTTTTTTAAAATCCCTAATGAACTTGCGATAGTATCCAGCTAATCCCATGAACGACCTTATTTATGTTACATTAGTAGGGGCTTTCCATTATATGATGTCTTTGATCTTTTCAGGATCTACCACAATTCCCTTACTTGAAATTACATGTCCTACGTACTGGATATTCTCGTTATAGAAGTCACATTTACTGAACTTAGCATACAATTGTTGTTCCGACAATCTTTGTAGAATAATTTTTAGATGTTCATCATGCTCCTCCTTATTCTTGGAGTAGATGAGTATATCATTAATAAGAACCAACACAAACTTATCCATGTACTTGCTAAAAATGATGTTCATCATACATATAAAATTTGTTGGGGCATTGGTTAATCCGAATGGCATCACTAGAAATTCATAGCGGCCATATTTGCTCATAAAAGGAGTCTTATTAATATCTTCCTCATGAACCCTAACTTGATGATACCCAGATCTCAGGTCGAGTTTGGAAAAGATCTTGGCTCCTCTAACCTGGTCAAATGTGTCATCTATTCTGGGTAGTGGGTATTTATGCTTTATTGCCAACTTATTCAGGTGTCAGTAGTCAATGTACATACACATTGTACCATCCTTATTTTTAATGAAAAGGATTGGTGCACCCCAAGGGGAAACACTTCCTCTCATATACCCCTTTTCGATCAGCTATTGAAGTTGTAGCTTTAACTCAACCAGCACATGTGGAATAAAGCGTTATGGGGCCTTGGACACTGGTACTGTTCTGGGTAGGATTTCTATTGAAAATTCTAGTTCTCATTTAAGAGGTAAGCCAAGTAAATCCTCAGCGAAAACATCCCTGAATTATTTTAACACAGGAAAAATTTCTAGTTCGTGCTTATTCTCCTAATTATAAATATGAACATTAACTACAAATATTTTACACCCTTTTCTAACACTTCTTTTCTGTAGGGATGAAATTTGTCTGACTGAATTTTTTTGGGATCCCATGTACTATCTTCTAAGGTCCTTGGTCACTAATACAAGTAAATTTATTATTTAAATAGTCAAGTATAACATGATTCTTCTCGACTCAGTCCATTTCGATTATAATGTTGTCATCTCCTAGAGGAAGAACGTTCAAATTATCTGCACTTGTTTTCAACGTATTTAACTCTATTTGACAAATTTGAATTACTTCTGAAACCTTTATCTTTAAGCATGTTACTAATTGTACCATCCATGGTGCTTTATGTTTGGTTTTAAATAATTTACAAGTTTCCACTATTTTTGGTGAAATATAACTATGACAAGCCCTTAGGTCTATCAATATGGAAATTGTTTGGGTGAAGACATTACCTATTACTTCCACCACTGTTGATTGATGATATTCCTCATGCCCATCCAAATCTACATAGATCCATGGTGTTCTTGCAATGTCTTCAATCATCACATCCTTCTGCAATTTATTAACACCTTCTTACTTCTCTATGGATAGTATTTATCCTTGACATCCCTATCACTTAATAGTTACAGGTGTAGTTTTATTATCAGTAAAGCTAGTTGGTCGATTTCTGCTTTAGGTTGGTTGATTTGACTGTGCTTCACTCTTAGTGTATCTTGAAAAAATTATAGTATATTTTTTATATGGTATAGGCCTAAATCCCTTTTTCCTACTTGCTTCCTTTTTCATTCATTGTTCCTTACTCTTTTTTCAGTTCTTTGCTCTGTGTTGATTGTGTTCATTACAGAGTCTAGCCTTGAATAAGGATTCATCAAGGGTTTTTGATGCATCAAATTCTATTTTGTCTTGAAAATAAGTTGGGAGACAACTCAAAAACGGTTGTATCTTAACCTTCTCATCCCTAATATGAGGAACGTAGTGCAATAATTCCAAAAATATATTGATTGAAGCATCCATTGTCATGTCCCCTCCTGCCCAAGAGGACGCGACCTAACGACACTGCTATCATTTAATCGGGCAATCTAAGCCCCATGAACATAAACAATAAAAATTCGTTGAACATGAAACAATTATAGATGCACAATGCAATCTACAGATCGGAAGCAACATCATTCAACACATTCATGATGTTCATATTCATAAAACAAGCAATATTCATCATGTTCAAGCATCCAACGTGTTCATGATAATTTACGCAGCAAATACAATTTCAAAGTTAAATACAAGAATACATATCTTGAGAAGAAGCTTCCCCGCAACTATCTATGTCGTTGCAATGTTCCACCCAACCATAGGCTAGTGTGCACCTTAATCTCTCAGCATCACTGCCACCCCCGAGCTGGGCATGATTCCCACAAGGAACTAGGGGACACAGACTCACACACAACAAGACTATACACCCACAATCAAGCCAATAATCACATCCAAACAAAATCATCCCAATAATAGATGGGTTCTTGGAATTACCCACCCAAGCCAACACAGGGATGCACTACAGAACAAAATACAAGTTTTGGGTATGGACAAAAACGCCCTGAAACCCAAAATCGAAAATGACAAATGGGGAAAAACGATCCAATAGATCAAATCGTTTCAGAAAACCTTCAATGGCTTCATAGAGGAAAAAAAGACCTCCATTCATACCCAAAACGTGGATCTATCTTCCCAGCTACTGGGATTTACAAAAAAACGAGTTTCCAACTAGGATAATAATGAAAAAAACATAGAAATTTGGGAGGGAAATGCTCAGCAAATCCCAGCTACGCGAGGAAAGGGAAAACACCCTCTCAAACCCCCAAAACGTAAATCTCTACTACGTCTTCACTCAACAACACCAAAAACGGGTTTTCCCAACTGCACATACACTCAGCATCCCCCCCAAAAAATGTCTTCCTAGCTTCACATACATTCATCAAGACCCAAAACGAATTTCCAACTATGGGAAAAATGGAGAAATCAGCCAAAATCGTAAAGGGAAACGCACAGGAGCTTCAGCTGCGTGAGAGAGAAAAACTAATGGGTGAACAATAGGATGGGAATGCCTTTCCAAGAATTTACTTGCCTAAGAAGTAAAAAACACATTTTCCCAAAAATGGGTGGCTCCCCAATTCCAATTTCACTCCCATACTCTACCCATCCCCATGCATTAACTAACTCAACCTCTTTTGGATGATTGGGCACAAAGGATAAAATGGGTAGTTGACAGTTTTATGATTTTTCCCCATTGGCTCGAGGGTTTGAATACCCCCCCCCCACCATTCGTTGTGAAATCATGCCCCCATCTCTTTAATGTTGCATTGACATAGCTAGTTGTGGGTATTTTATTAATTGCATATTTACATGATGTAGAAAATTATATTGTGCCATCGGCTAGCACGATAACCATCGTCATCGGTTTTAATTGCCGAAACGTAGAACACTAAATCCATGGCAGGGCCTTTGCCTTGAGCTCCACACCATGATTTATTAACGTTATTTACATAATTTATAATCTAATGCAATTGGGGTGGAAACTGGGGTATTACACCCAATTTTGAGCTCGTAGAATTCCTTTATTTTCTTATCAAATAAACGTTTTGATGTATATTTTTCTTGAAACATATTATTAAAGGTTTTCCATGAAATCTTTCATTCCTTCAAGTTTTGGGTAAGCTTTAGGTCTCTCCACTAATGTGTGACTTTACCATTCAAATGATAAATAGCTAATTGTGTCGTTATCCTGCTTGGGTAGTCATGTACTTTAAAATATTTGGTCAATTCCAACAACCACTCTTCATCCTTTTCACCGGAATCCAATTCTCCCTCAATGTCAAGAGATTTTATTTTCTTGTATTTCCCCTTTAATTTATCCTTTTTAAATGTTTTCCTTCTAGGATATGATGTGGATGATTCATAGGTCTCCTTACTAGTAGTCACATATCCTTTTTCCTTAATTGAACTAGATTATGATCTAGATTTTGGCTCTCCTTTGTGTTTTTTATCTTATGTTTCCTTCCATATTTGGGCACTTTCCCTATGTTACTTGACCCCTTGACCCTTGACCCAATTGATTTTATTTTGAATTTTAGTTTGCCAGATTATTTGGAAGATCTGGTTGTATACGTTAAGTGTCATGTCCTTTGAAATTCTTCTTCATCCCGATGTGTAGAAACAAGTGATTATTAGTTTTTTTTAAAATAGCAATCCCATAGGCCTCTAAGTGTTGTAACACAACTCTGATACCAACTATAATCCTTATAAAATCCATTTTTTATTTTTATTTGCAAGGAACATAGACTCCTTGTTGATGAGGATGTAATTTGAACTAGGGATTTAAACTTGTTAGCCTTGATGACTTTATGTCTTTCCTGTTATTCAAGGGTTACTTAGCTCTTCTATCTAACACCATTCGTTTAAACAAATGTTGTGGATTACAATAAATAAATAAAAAGGGTATGCTTCCAGTGGGTGAAATTTCTGAGGAGAGAAAATATAACTCTCTTTCTCTCTCTCTTACTAATATAAAGACAGTTAAACCTGTAAGTACACTTCCTTTGATAAAAAAACATAACATCTTTTCCTATTCAATATGTTTATTATTTTTACATATATGAACTGACTCATTTCAAATGATGTGTGGCAGATAGATAATAGAGTTACTCTTTTTTCAAAATAGATGGGATTATCCAAAACTTTAACCAACTCTACTTTTAAAGTAAAGCTCAAGCTTCCTTACCCATTTTTAGGGGCTAGTTTGGGATCCCTTAAGTTTTGTATCAAAACATGTGCAAAAACTTAAACTCTAATGGTTAACTACAGTTGGATAACAATCCATTGCTGCCACGTCAGTGCAGGGAGTAAATATATTAAAGCTTGTTCCTTACTGCATTAAGACAAGTTCATTGTTTTCAATACACTAGGGTTTCATTTCTAAATCATACTTTCCTGATAAGGGCTTTGTTTTCTATTTCGCTGTCTAAAGAACATTAACTAGAATGTTCCTTTATAATGCTTTGAAGCTTTACCGAGTTATAGTTTGTTTCTAAGGATAGAATTTTAATAGTTTTTTTTTACTTGTAGTCATCCTTGGAGAAATCTCTTTCACGCAAATTCAGTCAAGATGGTTCTTACTGATAGGGTAAATTTTGATCTTAAAACTCAGTCAAGATGGTTCTTACTCCAAGTTTCAACTTCATGACCTCGATTGTATTCGTCTGGAAAGGAAAATGTTGCGCCCTTTATTCTTCACGTTAAGATTATTCTAAATAGTGGGTTATGATTTGATTATTTACTATTTCCCTAATTCCCCATGCGAGGTATAAACAACTTGATTATGTTAGAACCTAATATTTTTTTTAATATTTTTTTTTTACTTTTAATAATAAAGAAAATAAAAGTAGTTCAACTTATTCATGTCTCAACCAAATATTTAGGAATTTTGAAATTGTTGTTATTCTATTTGCTTATAATTGTTTTCTCCTTAGAGATTGTATGTTCCTAAGGATGCTTATTTAAGTGTAGAGGTTATTTTCACTATCTACCTAAGCCATTAATCTCTTAGAGTCGTCTATATACAAGAACAATTTGTAACTAAGATTCTAAATTAAACCACTGTAATTATTTCCTATATTTTTAAATGGGTATTTAGACTAGACCCATTCTTTCTCACAAAAAAAACCAAAAAGATTTGAAATGTGAAACTTTAGTAAGCTCAGCGTGCATGTACTATTGAATAACATTGTACCAAAAATTAATGCAAATTATCTCTTATTTCAAGAAGAAAACAATTTATCGTGTGAGGGAATTAAAAATGTTAGATTTTTATCTATTTCAACAATATGATCTTAGGATCTTTACTGAGAGAATAACAAGCACAACAATCAATCACAAGAGACAATGAACACAAATATTTTCCTTGGGGAAACCATAAAGGAGAAAACCTCGCAACTTCCTCAGAGATAAAATTAAAACCCAAAGATACAAAGATGATTTCCCGACAGCAGTTGTCTCTCTCTCTCTTTTCCCAGCTTCTTCTCTCTCTCTCTCTCTCTCTCTCTCAGTTATGCGCTACAAATGAGTGTGAGTGACTGTGTATGAATGTGTGTTAAATAGAGAGGATCCCTTTCTATTTATACTAATTCCCCTCTTGACAATAACTCATTAGGGCCGAATTCTCTAGGAGATTATAATAACCTTAGGGCCCCACAATTGCAGGGACTTTAACCCTTGATCAATAAGGAGGGTTATACTCTATGACTTTACATGAATTGTTTACATTATTGAATCTACCGATCGGAACATCGGGGCATGAAATGACTCAATTACATTATAGATATTTTCGGGAATAAACATCGGGGTACAATACATAATATATACAAGTGAATACATTCTGAAGTTACAAATACATCAACACTCCCTCTTAACTAGGAAGGTATTCTCTCAACACAATTTATTAGCACAAGTCTTCTTCTTTGTATCATCTAGATCATCATCAAGTCATATTCATCGTCAAGTCATCTTCATCAAGTCTGGATCATCACTGGATCTTCATCAAGTCTGGATCATCACTAGATCTTCATCGAATCTAGATCAACACTAGATCTTCATCAAGTCTATATCATCACTGGATCATCATTGTTGTATAATCACTGTTGGATCATCACGATCAAATGGTTCTATCTCTCAATTCTTCTCGTCATAGGAAGTTATACAGATCCAACCCTTTTTCATGCTGGTTGTAGGCCTAGTCTCCATGTAGGTCTTTATCTTCTTCACCACTTATATCTGAACACATGTAAGAAAGGCCCGCCCATCACTTACATATGACCATGGGAGGAACACATCCACTACCATGTCAGAAAGGCACGCCCAACACTCACATTTGATAATGGGAGGAACACATCCACCACCATGTCAGAAAGGCCTAGCACTTACATCCGACCATGGGAGGAACACATCCAAGAACCATGTCAGAAAGGCCCAGCACTTACATTCATTGGAATGATAGGACACACCTACTATCATTTGTGAAAAGGCCCAACACTTACAACCATCAGCATGATAGGACACAACTACTATCATCTATGGAAGGGCCCAACACTTACAACCATTAGCATGATAGGACACAACTACTATCATATGTGGAAGGGCCCAACACTTACAACCAGTGGCATGGTAGGACACAACTACTACCATCCATGGAAGGGCCCTGCACTTACAACTGATATTGTGGGAGCCAATCCCACAGTCATATCAGAATGGCTCTGCAGTTATATCTAATCATGTAAGGGACCAATCCTATCACCATGTTAGAAGGGCTCACGGACTCATCACTTCCCCTTGGAAGGAACCTTGATCTGGAGAACACCAAGCTTCTCCCTAAAGTACTCAAAATTCACTCTAGCTAATGGTTTGGTCAACACATCAGCTATCTTCTCGTCCATCGCAGCATACAGGAGCTTCACTGCTCCTCTCTGCACCATATCCTTGATATAGTGATATTTGATCTCGATATGATTTGACTTATCATGGAACATTGGGTTCTCTGACAACTTCACACAAATCTAGTTCTCGCAATATATAAAAGTAGCATCCAACTGGAGATCAAACAAATCAGATAGTAGCTTCCTCATCCACACTGCCTCACAACTAGCCGAACAAGCTGCATTATAATATGGTTCGGTTGTACTCAGTGCCACGCAGGATTGCTTCCTACTAAACCAAGAGATCACACCTGATCCCATACTAAAGCATCATCCCAAAGTGCTCTTCCTATCAATGGCACTGCCTGCCCAATCTGAATCAACATAACCTTCCAGGTTAATATTTTGATTTGCCTAATTCTTGAGCCCATAATCAACTATACCCTTCAGATACCTCAGAATATGCTTTGCAGCAATCAAGTAAAGATGTCTAGGATTTGTCAAGAACTAGCTCAATGTGTTCACAGCAAAGCAAATATCTGGTCTTGTATTTGTCAGGTACATCAAGGACCCAATCATCCGACGATACATAGTAGAATCAACCGTCTCTGATGAAGCATCACTCAATAGCTTTAGGTTCGATGCCATAGGTGTGGTCATGGCCTTGTAGTCCATCATCCCAAACCTTTTCAGGGTCTCTACTGCATACTTCCCTTGTCCTAGGGATATTCCATCCGCATTCTGCCACACCTCCATGCCTAGAAAGTAGTGCATCATACCCAAGTCCTTCATCTCGAACGCGGCAACAAGCTTCCTCTTCCTGTCATCAATCAACACATCCACACTTGTTACAAATAGGTCATCTACATACAGTAGGAGTATCACTGGGTTTCCTTCTTCAACCTTGTAGTAAAGGTTGGAATCTGCTTTACTCTTAGTAAATCCCAAACTAGATAGGAAGTTGTCAATTCTGCCGTACCATGTCCTGGGTGCCTGTTTCAAACTGTACAGGGATTTCTTTAATTTACACACATGAGTTTAACTTTCATTTGTCTCAAAACCGAGTGGTTTCTCCACATACACTTCCTCTTCCACTACACCATTCAAGAAAGCAGTCTTGACATCCATCTGGTGTATCTTCCATTTCATGACTGCAGCTAGAGAAAATATTGATCTGATGGAAGTGTATCTGGCTACAGGTGCAAAATTTTCTTCATAATCTATTCCTTCTTTTTGGGAGAAGCCACGGGCCACAAATATTGCTTTATATTTCTCTATGCTACCATCTGTAGCATGCTTGATCTTGCAGATCCATTTGGAAGTCACAATAGACTTCCCCTCTGGTCTAGAGACAACATCCCAGACATCATTCTTCTTGATCGACTGGTACTCCTCAATCATAGCATCCTTCTATACTATTTCTTCTCTGTCGCTTCTTCATAGTTGGAAGGTTCTTTATCAATGATGTCACATAATAGGGCTACCTATCCGTAGAAGGAACTAGTTCTCTTCCTCTCTCCGTGTATTTCTTCTCGAGCCCCATATCTCTCTACACCTTGGATAACCTCTCGTACCCATGCAGGTTTCCTCTTGTGAGGATTATTTTCCTGGGGTGGATCTACAGGTTCCTGAGGTTCTTTCATTTCTCGATCCTCTTCTAGATTTGCTACGTTTATTGTTGTATTAGGGATTCTGGGTACTTCTGTTTCTTCAGAGTCTTCAACTGGTCTCTTTATAGATTTGTTGTAGGTTGAATCTTCGTTGAATGTTACGTCTCTACTAATTTTGATCTTCTTGAATCCTCATAAGTATATTCTATAATCTTTCAAGCTTTCACTATATCCCACAAATATACCCTTCTTTCCAGAAGGATCTAACTTTGTCCTCTTTTATTTTGGAATGTGAATGTATACTGGACAATCGAATATTCTGAGATGGCTGACCTCTAGTTTCTTTCTAAAGAAGACTTCTTCAGGTGTTTTGTTCTTGAGTACTTTGTGTGGAGTATGGTTCTGTACATACACAGTTGTCCTGACAGCTTCTGCCCATAGATGCATGGGAAGATCTTGATCATGAAGCATTGCCCTTGTGGCTTCCATGATCATTCTATTCTTCCTTTCTGCAACCCAATTCTATTGTGGGTTATATGGAGTGGTCAACTCCCTCTTAATCCTTGAATCTCTGCATAATTCTTTGAATTCATTTGATGTGAATTTTCTATCATTATCTGATCGAAAGGTCTTGATATTCTTTTCTGTGTGGTTCTCAATCAAGGCTTTGAATTCTTTGAACTTGCTGAATACTTCATCTTTTTTCTTCAAGAAGTATATCCATGCCTTTCTAGAAAAAACATCAATAAAAGAAACATAGTATACATACCCACTTAATGAATTGGATGACATTGGCCCACATACATCGGAGTTAATGATTTCCAAGATTCCTTTTTCCTTGCTTTCGCTACTTGGAAATGTCTTCTTTGTGTTCTTTCCTTTCGCACATCCTTTGCAGACACCATCATGTTTTGCCTATATTTTTGGAAGACCTTCAAAATATTTTCTTGCAAGTGGTAGTGCGCTATAGTGCACATGTGCAAGCAAGTCTATGCCAAAGTTCATTTGGCTCTACTGAGTCATGGACCAAGGCTTGTTCTGGATGGCCCTTCAATTTGTATATTCCTCCTTCTTGTTCTCCAATCACTACTGCATCATCTATAGTCTTTCCTTTTGGCCACATAAGGACTTGGCCATCTATAAATGCAACCCTCATGCCTTTTGCATCCAATGCAAATATGGAGAGAAGGTTCTTCTTTATTCCTTGTAAAAATAGGACATCCTTCATCTTCATAGAATTTCCAGAATCTAGCTTATAGGAGGATTCACCACTACCTTTTATTGGATGTTGGTAGTCATCTCCAAGTTTCACCTTGTGAGGTGACTCATGTTTGAAAAGTTTCACAAAGGATTCCTTGAATCCTGTCATATGTTTGGAAGCCCCACTATCAATGAGCCAATCATTTCTTCCATGTGTAACGGTTCCTGTGAGGACAGAAATCAGAACATATTCTTTTTCACTAGAAGAATCTTCACTTTCTTCTTTGGCTTTCTTTCGGGGAGGTTCATCATCCTCTGCAGTGTGAGAATGATGTTTTTTCTTGCTTCCCTTCTTCTTGTGAGATCCATTTTTGCTTCTAGGACATTCTCTAGCATAGTGTCCTTTCTCGTCACATGTATAGCATCTGATTTTAAACAAATATTTATTAGATATTCTAAGATTACTTTACTGGTGAGAAGGCTTACCTTTGTGATAGTTTGTTCTACTACTCTTGGAGTGTACTGTGAGAGATTGATCTTCACTTCCCATCTTTTCTTCTTGAGATATTATCTGAGCTTCTTCTTGTGAGCATTCTTCCCACAGTCTGCCAAACTTGACTAGATTCTTTCTGGCACAGATCCCTTGAATAAAGGATTCCCATGATCTAGGGAGGCCATTCAAGGTGGTGATCACAATTTCTGCATTCTCTACTTCTTCATCTACAACTTCAAGCTATTCCTTGATCTGAGATACCCTTTTGAGGTATGACTATATGGTCTCTACATTCTGGATCTTCACATTCTTCAACTGGTTCCTCAAAGTCATCTTCCGGTTTATGTTCTTCCCTTTAAATAGCTTGGTTAGGGCATCAAACATTGCCTTAGGTGTCTTTAGGGAGGACACTCGTGGTATGAGGTGATCCTTAATTGAATCAGTAATAATCCCCTTAGCCATGGCCAATTTATTTTTATGTAAGGCCTTAGCCTCATCTCCCTCTGGAACTAGAACCTCTTCACTGATGTAAGAGCCCAACTCATTTTCTTCCAGGACCAGGGAGATCCTATACTTCTAGGCTCGAAAGTTATCATCTCCCTCAAGATTTTCATCAAGCTTGGTGTGATGAGACATATTAACAAAGAACCTCAAATGGAAATACAAAATATTTAGATCTTACCAATTTGAGAAGCTAAAAAACTGGATCTGGATCTGATCTTCTGCAGTGCTGGTTTTCTAGTTCTAGGGTAGATTAGGGTTTGAATTTCTCGGAGTTCTACCCAACCAAAAAATTTGATCTTGATCTCTAAACTTCAATTTTGGGGAGGAGATCAATCCAGGCATGGGCTCACTCAAAAATTCCACTTTTGTGGAAAGCCCTAATTTCCTGCAGTAGTGTTGGGTCAAAAACTGAAAATGCTCAGAATCAGATTCGGCTTCAACAGAAAGATGTGCCCTAGGGAGGAGAGTTAGCCCAACCTCCTTTTGCTGAAAATATGTGGAGAGAGATAAAAAAAAGTAGGAATCCCTAGCTTTAGCAGCTGCACAGTGTCTTCTTCTCAGGTTAGCTTTGATACCATGTTAGATTTTTATCTATTTCAACAATATGATCTTAGGATCTTTACTAAGAGAATAGCAAGCACAACAATCAATCACAAGAGACAATGAACACAAAGATTTTCCTCAAGGAAATCATAAAGGAGAAAACCCTGCAACTTCCTTAGAGATAGAATGAGCACCAAAAGTAAAACCCAAATATACAAAGATGATTTCTCGACAGCAGTTGTCTCTCTCTCTCTCTCTTATCCCAGCTTCTTCTCTCTCTCTCAGTTATGCGCTACAACTAAGTGTGAGTGACTTTTTATGAATGTGTGTTAAATAGAGAGGCTCCCTCTCTATTTATACTAATTCCTGACTTGACAATAACTCACTAGGGCCGACTTCTTTAGGAGAGTCTAATAACCCTAGGGCCCCACAACTGCGGGGACTTTAACCCTTGATCAATAAGGAGGGTTATACTCTATGACTTTACATGACTTGTTTACATTATTGAATCTCCTGATAGGAACATCGGGGCATGACATGACTCAATTACATTACATATATTTCCCAGAAAAAACATTGGGGTACAATACATAAGATATACAAGTGAATACATTCCGAAGTTACAAATACATCAACAAAAAAATAATCCATTCTCTCTAAATCTATCTTAAAATTCTAATACTAATTAAGCTCCAAATTTGACAGAGATAGCAATCTTTAGAATCGTGTAATTAAAACTTAAGAAAAATCATTTCCAATAAAACTTAAGAAACATTTTCCATAAAAAAATGCATTTATTTTACTAGAAAAGAGTAGATAAAACTTATCAACCTTTATTAAGTCAACTGAAATAGGAACCTCCACGTTCCTCCCAGCCTTAGATTTCCTAAGTAGATTAAACTTTCAACTCAACAAATCACCCTTGATCCAGACCAAGCGCAGTAACAAGGTTCAACCCAAGTAATTTTGTTCTCTATTTCTGAATTTACCCAGTGTAGAGTGCCCACAAGGTATTTTATCAGTCTCTTGTAAGCCTTTCAATAACATATTTCTTGATTCAACTCCACAACCCTTCTAGGATACCATGTTCTTTTATATCCATGGTTGTTGAGTGTTTCATGATTTTGACTAGACCTTCCAATGGTGTATGGACCAATACTCCACTTGTATTGTCCTTCTCTACAATTATTTTCTTGAAAGAGGGTTCTGTTCAAGATCTTGGTTGTGAATTCTCTAAGGTAAAAATTATGCCTCTTTTCCTTCCTTCCCCCCCTTTAATAT
Source organism: Pseudotsuga menziesii (assembly GCA_001517045.1). Lineage (NCBI taxonomy): Eukaryota > Viridiplantae > Streptophyta > Pinopsida > Pinales > Pinaceae > Pseudotsuga > Pseudotsuga menziesii. The sequence continues at coordinate 231,887 of LPNX010232383.1, forward strand.
ATTTAACTATTAGTTAATCCCCCTTTTTTTAATTCACTAATTAACTCTTTTCCTAGATTCATTTCTATTGTTATTTTTAATATTCTTATTTATTTAGAAAGGGTTACCCCTTCCTTAGTGTGTTTGGTCCCTCTTATGTGGTTGTTCCTAACTCAGTCGACATTACTAAATAACAAAATAGAATTGCATCAACTTTATTTATTGCTGATGCTTCAAAGTCTCTCGACTCAACATCAGTTCCAAAAATATAAATACTTAGGTTCTCTTACTTGATGTTCCAGAGCCTCCAGAAAAACATACAAAAATGAAAATTGATGCTCTAGAGTCACATAGCTCAACATCAACTAAAGCCAAAACATATTGTACTTAAATATTTACATATCATTTTTCAAAGGGGTGTTATTCTTGGGACATTACACGAAATTAGAACTTAGAGAGCTGAGTATATCGGTTTTGATGTCTTCTAGCAAATTGCCATTTTTTTCTCTAGTCATGCCTCCTGTGGGTGTTTTTGTGTTTCTGGCCATCATGACCCTTAACCGTTTTCCTCGTTTAGAGCTTCCTCATGAATATATTTTATAGAGGTAAACAAATTCACTATAGTTGAGTTGGGATACATCTTCTCCCATTAAATTTAGAATTTCAATACACTCTTGTTTTATCCCTCATAACAAAATAATTTATAGAGTTTCATCATCTAATGTGTTTTATCATGACTGATACAAGTTATACTAGAACCATTCTACGTAGTATTCTAAACTATCATCCTCACTTTATGTAATCTTGAAGATGGATTCCTTTTTATCTCTATCCTTGCAATCGTCTTGGTATTTCTTCAAGAATGTTCTCTTCATTTCTGCCCATGTAGCAATGTTGTACCCACCAAGCCCCATGAACCAATGAAGTGCTACATTTTTAGCATAGCAGGGAAAAGTCTTATTTTTTCAAAACTAATCATAACTTATACAAAATACATTGAATTCAAGAAGGAATGTATCTTGGTCTTCACTTGCCATCCCATTAAAGTTTGGAAAATACGATGAAGGGATGTTTTTCATCTATGCCTTAATCCCACTTTCAAGATTCCTTATTGGGAATTCAAATGTGATACTTTATTAGAGGAAATTTGGGGTCTAAAATGGGCCTTATAAGAAAACGCGCCAACAATAAATTTTGTGAGTTGGAATTCAGGAACTAATAGAATTTCAATAAAATGAGTCAACCATAATGGTTGAATTGACATATTTGTCATAAAATAAAACTACTATTTTTGTTCGTATTTTCGACATATCTCCCCGTGTTTTTACTCAAATTCCAAGTGGAAGAGCTCGTTGGATGCAGAATTTAATTCCACATCCAACGAGTACTCACACTGCATACTTTTGACGGGCCCTGCTACCCCAAGAATAAGAAATACCTGAAAAATTGATGATGTCCGAGCGGAAGAGCTCGTTGGATGCAAAATTTAATTCTACATCCAATGATTACTCACACTGCATACTTTTGACGGGCCATGATACCCCAAAAATAAGAAATACCTGAAAAATGTGATGATGACATCATCACATTTTTCAGGTATTTCT
>LPNX010232387.1:3137-19472 GCA_001517045.1 Pseudotsuga menziesii
TAAGCAAATTTATAGGCTATTGACCACTCAATTTCCTTTCATGTTCCTTTAGATATCAACATAATAAGATTTGCATTTACTTGCTCCCAAGTGTGGCCTTGTGTCCAAAGCCTCTTGGCACATCCACATAAAGCATGTTTCTGTCAATTGTTAGTTATTGCGAGGGCTTAAATTTTAAAATCAGAGGAAAATTCATTGAAAGTGATATAGTTTTTCAATCTGCAAGTATAAACATTCATGCAACCATAGGAGTGAATGGACTAGTATTTATGCAAGGCATGACACTATGGGACAGTCTAATGTCCTGTGGCGTATTCATAACATCTAATGGAAATGCATCAAAGACCATTTTTAACAATGTACATAACGACTTCCCTATATCCAATAGCTTACTGTTGAAACAAGGCTCTAGTAGCTGCAAAACAAATACAAGTACATAAAATCATCAAACTAATATTAAAACCACATCAAAATGAACTGTTTCAATCATTGAACGGTGGAGCGTCTGATTTGGTTGAACACATACTTGAGTTATCTGCTGAACATTGTTTCGAATAAAGAGATGTGGCTTCTTTTCTAAGACCTTATTCATCACATCAAGGCCCTATGCAAGAGATGTTGAAGGATCCTTGTTTTTCCCTAGAGGCTGCAAATTGCTAAGTAACTTTTCCAAATAATTAAACTTTACATTAGCTGTTGGCCAAACCTCTAATGTCTGTGATAGCAGCTCTAATGCATGTTTGTACATTGCAGACATTTCTTTATCCTTGGGTTCTGTAACCAAAGCAACCTGCATCAACATGAAGCAGTGATTAGATAATAAGAATAATTACAGTTAACCAAAATTTCATCAGTCTTGAAACTAAAGCCCATGTTTCCATATAGAAGATTACAGTACTCTCAAAATCTCTAACAAAATTTTCCATGCAAACCTTCAAATTTTACACCACAATCTGCTGTGGTAAGTCCTACGCCGGTTTCTGGGTGAAACAGCATCAAGGATTCTTTGTACAACTTGTATGCAATTTCTCTAGTAAGGCACTAAATATATGAAAGTCTTAGAGACTAAAAAATACAACTGCTAAAAGAATTGATCACTTATCCCATGCAAATCTAGCCCAACAAGCTCTATAGCAAGACGTCTATTCTCTGGGGGGCTATTCTAAGGCAGTCCAAGGCAACTCAGTGAATTTACCATTTGTGGCACAAATTGGGCTCGACAGCCATAAAATAAGTCTGAATGTCGCACAATAAGCTGGAAAATGTGAATCAAATTAGCAACTGAATGCCCTTCTTCAACTAGTATTTTCTTTGTATAACGAATCCATAAAGGTATCTTATACTCTCCCATGGGCAATCTTCGTGGCAGTGCTGGTATGAGAATATCTAGAGCTTGCTTGACTAACACCTTATTCTCTGGATGGCACGTTCGTAAAAGAGCAAGAAATACCTATAAAACACAAATAGAGGTTACCACCATGATTTACTAGCATAATTTAAAATTAGTACCATTAATTCCTGTTTGCTGACTATCAACAATGTTCAGATAAAAGAGAGAAAACATAAATGATTCACCAATTTATAGCATATAAATATCACCACTGCTAAAATTAAATAACACAAATCAAAATCTATAGGCTCGAGATTTGAATGTCAGATGCTCATTCAGAGGCCAGTGCACAGTATAGACCCACCAAGGGAGTATTTGGAGAAGTAATTTTCTCACAAAAGGATAAAAAGACATATGTTAGTATAGACATGATGTTGCTCTCAAAATCCTCAATTCTACCAATTTTTTCAACCCTTTACATTTCCAATTTCTATCTATATTTTAAACAGGTATGGCTTATTCCAGAACCACCATTTTCCGGGAAGGAAAAGACTGGCTACAAAGCCAGAAGGTTCGGGTTGAAATTTTACAGGAAAAATTGTTGGGAGCACACATTTCCTTGCTATCTGCAAATACATCAAGGCAGAGTACACATAATTAGAGTTTGGTCTTTTGTTTTTTATTAGTAGCTCAAATCCATCCACGGTCATTTGTAAACCTATGGAAGTCAACTTAGTAAAACCTGATGGACAGTGTTCTTGTGGGGATTATTGGTGAAGCTAATGGTTTCAAATTACTAACACGAGCTGATAAGGAAACTGCATTGTACATTTTTGAATTGGCCTTCTGACATGATCGAATACCAGGTACTCATTGATTTTCTTAGTACATAACCACACTTGCATGTTTTCCTTTGGCTGTAACAGGTTAAAGCATGCTTTGTGAAAAATGTTCAAGGAAGTGTTTTTCATAGGACATATCTGAAACACTAGCCCCCTCCATTCTTTCATCAACTGAAAGCTGTGGCTGTAGCATTCATAAAAGAGCACTGACATGTTCTTCATTAAGTTGGTGACAGTATTCTTTGTAAATGGAAGAATTCCAATCTGGAGAAAAAATGCACTCTTGAATAAAACTAAGCACTTCAACAGCTCCTTCTAAAGGAATATTACTGGAGTAAGAAACACTGTCATTTGCAGAGCAGGGTTGTTCATGTGGCATAAATTCAAAATCCAAAGGCAATGCATCTTAAGAGATTCAAAGTAGTGCATTTTGAGAAAAAAGTATGTAAGCTCGGAAATTTCATAAATGGGGATGGGGAAAAGGGAAGGGTAAAAAGTATGTATAACTCAGCAATTTCCTAAATGGGGATAGGGAAAAGGGAAGGGTGTCTTGGTGGTTGTTTTGAAAACTGGTCCTAGCATCAAATCAATGGTTTGACTGTTGGTCTGAGTTTCAGAGCAATGTTCTGAGTCTCTGAAAAAAATCTATGTAAATTGTAGGAGTCTCCTTTGTTAGGAGCAGAGTACGTGAAGGGTTTTCATGTCAGTGGGTTTTGAAAAAGCTATGAAATCTGCATGTAAAGTTGTAAATGTATTAAAGTGTATGACTATGAGCTGATTGTTAAAGCCTAAAATGTTTATATAGTGAAAACTTGGACACATGGAAACATTTAAGACAATGCATTCATATTGATTTTCAAGTTTGGCATGCTTATATTAATGTCATCATGTCATTTCCTACATCTGGATAGCTAATACATGATTCCTAGATTTGGGATTTTTGCAACTTTGATCTGGTCAGATATAGATCCTCAGTCAGAGATTGCCTTGTATCCTCCTTATAGATGTGCTATGCCCTCAGGGCCAAAACTTTCTATTTAATCACATGAACAGTTAGCAATTAGGTCATAATCTATATATTACGCATTACAGTGTGGACAATAGGATTTGCATTACATTTGTGTTGTATAAATTGGTACTTACAAATATCCATATTCCCTTCACATTGATATTCTGGTTGTCTTACAGTGGATGGCTTGCATGCTGACAAGTTATTTGAGCTAGAGAGTGATGGAAACCCTAGGGACCCCTTCCTAAGAAGCATAATCCAGAAGAAAGGGTGCTGGGGTGTTTCACATGCACAACCTCCTACAGAATCAAGGCCTGGACATGTGGCAATAATTGCGGGCTTCTATGAGGATCCTAGTGCAGTCACAAAAGGTATCCAAAAGTATCCAAAAGGATCTTACGGGCTTTTTAATATGCTGTTTGCAAAAGTATCCAAGTACAACTGATGGTGCATACTCCAAATTTTTTACTATCCATCAGATTATTTGATTCTGGCATGCCTTGTAATTTGTAAACTGTGACAGTCACCCACATGATGGAACATAAATAACATGTTGGAGTGACTGCTACAGCAAGAAATTAATTGGATGGGAAATTTCTGGGACTCAGAACATCCAATAATCTTTTCCAGGCATGTATTTGTGCTTCTCATTATAAATATCATCTGTCTATTATTTTGAATTAATTTTCTCACCATTTTTCTATGTTATGTTTGTTTAATACAATGATGTGAATAGAATGTGAGATAACTGATAAATGTTGTGATTAAATGAGCCCAAATAAATCATGAAAAAGAAAACCATACACACTTATTAGTGCACCGACAGTCAGGGATTCAGTTGAGTTTCAAACATTGGGTATCTAATTAGCATCCAAAGTACTTGTAAAAAGTACTGAACCAAGTTAGTGAGCATAATATTAGAGAAACGTTAGCTCATATTTTAATGCTTCCAGCAGTGATGGAGAAACAGACCCAAGGATGGCACATCTCATAGGTAATTTTGTCCCATGAAAGGATATTCCGTTTTTAAACTCTTATCATCAGTCAGTACTAAAATGATTAGCATAAAGTATGGCAGTAGTAATCTTATTATTCAGTATACATTGTACAGTCTATCAAGAGAACAGGAGGTTATCTTTATTTTCTCTGAAATGCAGTCTAGCTTGCATAGTTGAAAATATCAGATTCAAAAGTATAGGTCTTGCTAGAAAAGAATAACTCAGATTTATTTTCAGATTCTCAAAAGCAAGCTAGACTGCATTACAAAAATATCTAGATACACCATTACAAAAAGAATATGTTTCAAATGCTCCGCATGAGAGAATATGTTTTGTAATTAGTAGTTGTTAAGATAGTTAATCAGTCATTTTTTTGTCATTTGGTACTATAATTTCTTTTGCTCAACTCAACATCCTTTCTCGTTGTCACTGCATCTCTTCCTCTTGTTGCAAACAAAGCATCCAATTCTGTTGGATGTGGTAATAAACTCACCACCAACCTTTTTATACTAAATTCCCATCATATATAAAGAGACCAAAAATATAGTTATGCCCTTTTACATAACATGTATAGCAGTTCATATTCAATATCATAGTGAAACAGATGTCGAGATTAACACCTCAGGATCTATTGACAATCATAATCCTTCATCACTTTTTGATGTTCAAAAAATCCCTTTTATCGATGCTAATATATATCCCAACCACATCATATTGAAAAAAATGTAGGCGATATTCTGCTTTTCTTGTATCTCTCTCCTTGCTACAATTATGTGATGCTTTGTGCATATTTATAAGTTCCCATAGTTGATCATTTCAGTATTGAAATATGCTTCTTTTATTAAAAATATTGTTTCATTTTTTTTTACAATGTTTAAATGCTATGAAGTTGTTTTCTATGCTTTTGTAATTTTTTCTAGAAACTTACAAAATGGTCAAAAAGTAGGGATGTGGTTTTAGTACATGTAAATATTTCCTCAGCTGAGAGAATTGTTCAAGTTCTTTTTTTTGAATTGTGCAAGACATTGCACAAGGTAATTGTTATAAATTTAGAGTCCAAACCTTCAACTTTTTCCTTTCTCCGGAATTTAAGAAACACTAGAAATAAGATATTCATTTGTTATTATATATATGTAGAAACTATTGCATATAAAAATATACCAATGACAATTGAGGCTATCCAAGAACTTAGGAATTTATTTAGATAATTAATAAAATATTTCAGTGTGGGCTCACAATTGCTTCTACCATCTTTACTGGTGATTCATTATGTTTCTCTATGCTCTAGTGCAAATATTTTTTTTTTTTAAATTCACTTCCGTCACTTAAGCGACGGCTCTGCATGTCGATTTTCCGACGCTTATACTTTATATCCGTCACTTAAGCGACGAAGCTTCATGTCGCTTATTCGACGATTGCAGTTGATATCCATCGCTTCACCGACGGCATGAAGGTTACCTTTTTTTTTTTTTAAATTGACTAACCATCGCTTATCCGACGGCCCTGCTGTCGCTTAACTGATGGCAAGAAGGTTATTTTAATAAAAAAAATTCACTACTGTCGAAGAAAGAATGTCGCTTAACTGACGCTATACATTTAACCGACGGTAAACTAAGGTGTCGCTTAACTGACGGTTTTTAAAAATGTTGGATAACCGATGACAAGTTTCCAATGCTTAAAAAAAATCATAGTGTCATACATGCGACAGGGAAGTGTCAAAAATCCGACAATACGGCCGTCAGATTTTTGGTTGAAATGTAGTAGTGGCAGAATATTGTGCCACTAGGATGATTCCCTAATGCTTCAGTATATATTGAGGGTGTATGTACTGTAGCAGACTTCAAAGTTATTGAGATCATTGATGACAGCAATCCATATCCAACCTTGTTAGGAATTGAATGGGCAATGGAAAATGCTACAGTTATTAACCTTAAGAAGAAACAAATGACTTTCAAAGGGAAGGAGCTGCGATTCATTCTACCACTGGATCCCTCCCAAGGAGAAAGATACACAGAACCACTTAGAGACGAAGATCAGGATGTTCTGAAGTATATCTATAACCTTACAGTGAAGGAAGAAGATTATGTTGACCACAATGCCGAAGGTATTATGGATTGGCAGTGTGACAGATCCTGTATGACAGGCTCAGATGATGGTTTAGAGAACTGGCAGAGTCAGTTGTATGAGCTACATGGACACAGATGTGCCAGGATTACCAAGTCTCTCAGATGGCTTACCTCACAAACAAGAGCCTTACCCGTTTATGATGGTTCGGGAGACGTAGAAGATTTTAGTGCACCATTCTCAGAACAGATATCAGATTCACAGAAATAGGAGATTCTGGATCCAGCATCCAGAGCCACCACAGCCAGATGGTGGAAGAGTTATCAGAAGTACATTCCTAGTTGGCAAGCTTGTCAGAAATATCTTCACCTAAGAATTATGGATCAACCCCAGGGGTTGTGAAGCAGGTCTAACCCTCAGGAACATGTGGCACAGTGCTACGATGCATGGAAGCATGTACCTCAGGAAGAATGGTTACATCGGGTTGTGCATACTCTGGACCCGATAGCAAAGAATTGGTACGCGGCAGCTAAGCTTCGCCGGGATACTATAAGTTGGGTTTGTACTGTTGATAGTTTTGTGCTTACCTTCTCTACTAATATGGTCTGTCCAGCTTTAGATGTAGCTATTAGGTTGACCCATACTAAGGTCTTTGATGATCAAGAAGCCATCGAATCCTGACCTGATTTGCAAGCCCAAGCAGCTTATGCAATAGAATGGTACAACCTCGCAATTGACGAGAATGATGATCCGCGCAATCGTGATAATCTTGAGTCAGAAGGACACTGTGACATCCGTGGACCAGCAGACGAATCCCTTGAAGTAACTCAGCCCCTAAAGATGTGGACAGTTAACATAGGAGTTGGATATTATTGGGATGAAGTGATGGTAACTAGAGCAACCCAACTTCTCCATGAGTATCAGGACTTATGTCTAACGCAGTTCTTTGAAATAAAAGGAATCATTGAAGCTGTGGCTGACTTTTTGTTATGGGTAGAAGCTCGACTCTCTGTCATAGATGATGTTCAAAAGTGTCGAATGTCCTTAGTAGGGCGCAGTCATAGTGAATGTTTGTGCCGAAGAGGGAAAGGTATGTCAGAGCTAAAGAAACGACCGGTAGAAGACATCAAACTTGGCGGCGCCAGTATGTTCTCTGTATTAAATACCCATATTAATACGATCTTGGGAAATCTAACGCCGTTTGGACAAGATCTTTGTCTGATTCACCACCTTCAATGCACATTTATGGATCATGTGCTTGTTGGATTGGATAAGAAGTCACCCGCGCATGGGGAAAGTGCATTCCATATTTTCTTGTGTTTTACAATTAAACCCATGTCAGCTGAGCAAGAACTTTAGGACTTGTTGAGAGAATTTGAACAGACGGGTCTATAGCACATTTTTTCCCGCCCACCTGAGCCTGCAACCCATGAAGAGACTCTACTAGCACCAAGTCTGCCAATGCAGATGCGGTCTGCCAGGAAACAGTTCAAGCCAGAAGTTCATTCTAAGTGGAACGAAGATCAACACAAGCAATCCAAGCAAACATTAGAGGATCCTGGAATGGATCCGCTTGGCTCAGTAGAAATCCCAAGTGACGGAGAGGAGAATATTGCACCACGGCAGGCACCATATATCCTGCCTCTTCGACCAAGAATTAAACCACCTCGGCCGTCCAAGCAGTTCATGATAAGTACCCCTTCACTGCCACCGAGTGTACAGCTGGTTGGGACCATGACAGGAAAGATAGACCGGCTTAAGTATGCCGACCATGATACAAGCAATCGTGGCAAGTTTCCACAGTTCGTACCAGAAACGTATTTGCACTTTTTCAAGTACGATGAGACCGGGGTGACATTATTAGAAGTCAAATGATGGGCTGCCAGCTTGGATCAAGTTGGTCTATTGAATATGCTTGATGTTCCCCATTTTGGTCGTGGCACACAGGTGACTATAGTGGTCAAGCAGCTGCTATCCCTAGTTCATGACGGCCACCTATGTATAGGAGACAAGAAAACTCCTATCAATGGCGAGCTTATTCAAAGGATCACTGACTTACCAATAGCAGGACCTGATCCGACAACAGAGTTTCCCTCGAAGCATGAGGATATGAAGCTCGCACAAACTATGAAGGAACACTTTAGCCTCATGAAGGGAAAACATGGGTATCACATGTCTGTGATTCAGGAACATCACATTCGCTTCGCAGTGGAGCTCTTAGCATGCAAAGTCATACGAAAGTGTAGACCAACTGAAGTACCTACCCCAGTTATCAGAATTGCTATAAATTGTGTCGAAGGCTACAGCTACAACTGGGCAGTGTATGTTGTGAAGGAATTCTTGGATGACGCTCACGATGCGTAGGAGAAAGGTAGGGCCTTCCATTACTAATGGTTGCTCGTCCTCATTGCACTAGTAGGATGGCAAGAACCTATTGAGGCACAGTTTCTTGATGCACCAGAACACATGTCTGGCGCAGCCAGGTACGCATCGCTGTGGGTTTCACAGGATAAAGCACATCAACAGATGACAAATTATGTATTTGCCTTTTATATGATGAATATCCAGTATGAGATTGCAAAAACCCCACGACTCAGTAATGAATTATTCTCTCGATATGACCTTCAACGCCAACATGCATTATACTATTATCCAGGCTCGCACAGATCCAAAGCATCAATGGTTCAAGCTACCATATGTAGTCACTGAGGGTGATATCCGGGCAGTAGTCCAGCACCGGCTGGTTGATTGGTTGAAAGATGTAGGAAAAAAACCTCACATTCTGGTTCCCATAGTTACCAATATGGGCATAGGACCTAGTCACATGCAGCAGCAAGGTCCCCTAGAAGACAGTGAAGAACAAACTGAGTCGCAGCAGAATGATAGAAACCAGGGTGGAGAAGTCGAAACCGATGAAGAAGAAGGACAAGACTCGGTCAAAACTACTCCAGACCCTAATAGGCAGGAGAAGCAAAAGACACCAGAAGTCGAGGAAGTAAACAAACCTCAACCCCGAAAGAAAGCGAAGGCGTCCAAGGGTAAGAATTTTGACGACACACCCAGCTTGACAAGCGAAGAGCTTGATGTGTCTTTGTCGAAGTCCACAGAAATCCTTACTAAGAAATGGTCAGAGTTTTTCGTTGTGCGTTTGGATGCCATCAATGGTGTCGAACAGCACATATCGGAGCTGAAATACTTGGCAGCACAGTCGGTAACTTCCATTGTAGCCAGCAGTACCCCGGTAAGCACGCAGCCTAACCTAAGGCAATGGCAAGCTCGAGAAAACAAGGGCCAAGTATCCACCGCTGCCCTCATCATAACTGATGCAGCATCCCGCACAGAGATGAGCATGATAGTAGGAATTGATTACACCAAAATGTCCATGGTAGAACTACATCTCTGTTAGTCAGCTATCGCAAAGGAAATCCAGGCCCAAGACCATTATTCACAAAAATAGTTGGACGATACTAGGAAGCAGAATGATATCCTCACAGCACAGTTGGAGGCAGCGAAGCAGAGAAAGAGGAATGCAGAACACAAATGGATTACACTGGTCCGAGTTTTGGATGAAGCATGTCGAAGTCTTCCTGACTTTGACGTACAGCTGGTGGAGGAGCCCGAACAAAGATTAGGCAAGCTGAAAGACTACGCGCAGCAGTCTCGCAATGAAGTGGAAAAGCTTAAAGCAGAACATGAGGCTCAGATTGCGGAGCTCCAACTGCACATCCCCCCGAAAACTCCACCTGAGGTCAAAGAACAGCGCCGTGTCGACATTCAGGCGTCAACAGCGAAAATTTCAGATCTTGTGGGCAGCGCAGCAAAGTTGCTTGGAGACAGTGTCGAGGCCTAGACAACCCTTTAGGAACATTTGGAAATAGGACAGCTACAAGACACTATCAAACAGTGACATGAAGAGCTGGATACAGTAAAAGCAGAAATCAAGACCTTGCCCCCTATGGAGAAAATGTTAAAAGTAAAGCGCAGCAAGGAAATCCAGCAGGAAATTGAGTCATGCAGGGTGAAGGTAACAGAGTTGGAAAGCTCTATATAGCCACTTGTCAGTGAGGCTTTGGAATTAAGTACTGTTGTGGATAGCCAGTTCAAAATTCTAAAGGAATATGATGCATTCGCATAGGAAAACGCCAGCGAAGTATCGCCCACAGTACTGCAGGCATTGGTGGAAAAGAAGAAAGTAGTGAATGACATCATGCACAGTCTAAATACTTAGTTTGACGTTCTCGCAGTGAAGCTCTATCCACCGGAAGACTAGCAGAGTGTCCCGGGATAGGCCACTGGTGAGTCTTAGGGGCCTGTTGGGACATGTACCTTAAGGGTCTTTAGTTTTGATAACTCCACATTTTTTGTAGGTTTGTAATCGGAGTTATGGTTCAAAATAGTCTTAGGGGTGTCAGGGTTAAGATAAAGCTTTCTTATTGTAATAAACCCATGGTTTACGTCCAGGGTTTAGGGTTCAGGGTGCCCATGGTTTCAGTCCAGGGTTTTTGTAATAGTGCACTGTATAAATAGGCACTCTTGTAAAGAAGTAAGGTTAGGATTTTGATGTAAAAGAAACCGATGCGAAGCTAAGGCTTATTTTGTAAGAAAGGTTAAGTCCCAGCTATGTGTGTGGATGACCTCTGCAGCTGTGTGCGCAGAGGGTTTTTGGTGATTAAGGAAATCTACAGCTAAGTGCGTAGAGGCCTGCAGCTGTGTGCGTGGTTTTGAGGACTTGAAGGGATCTGCAGCTGAGTGCGCAGATCAGAACTGTGGCTTTTGTAGAAAGTTGAATAAAACACAGTTTTGTGGACGTAACCCCTACACTAGGGGTGAACCACGTTATATCTGGTGTTGTGGTTCTTTTGTGTTGTGTTTTGTTATGTTCTTTCATGCATTAATATCTATATATCTGATAAGTAAAGATCACTTCTAGATAATAACTTCGCTGTGAATTCCCAGTAAAGGGCTGCGTAAGGCACTATTTGTTTATCTAACTACGAAGCTAAATAAGTGAATGTTAAGCTCCATGATTTATATTTATAATCTGTTAAAAGATAAAGGTACAGTAATATCCCTCTTCTGCTTGCAGAAACCTGGTTCTGCGGCACCCCATAGCTGTTTCGGGTGAGACTGCAACCTGTTCGCAGGTTGTTGCCGAAAGGGCCAACACTATGGGTCTTTTGTTGGTGCAAAGTTAAAGGTATAAAACCCGGGTCTGCCCTATTGCCCAAAAAACTCGTCTCCAAAAATCTGATCAAATTGAGCAAAAGACTAAGGAAAATCTGTATAGGTTGTTGAAGAAACAAACTGGTTTAATACATTCTCAGTGGTCTGCTCCTGAAGTTCCAAGGAGAAATAACTAGGGGGAAGAGGTCATCAAAGTATTCACCCCCAAAATAACAATTCATCCACCCTGAATTTTCAATTATTGGTTTTGTTGGGGGGTATAAAATAAGTCTCTATGTAGACAACCCATTGGAAATAGTCATCTCTCCATCTCTACATCCTATAAAAGCATTTGTGGTAGCTAACCATGGTATTCCCAAGATAATAGGATTCCCTTTAGAAGGATCCTTTGATTCTACGACCATAAAGTTGACAGGGTATTCCCATGAGGCTGCTGATATGGCAATGTCATCCAGGACTCCAGCAGGTTTTACTGTAATACGATCTGCTAGTTCTAGGATGGAAGGGGTAGGCTGGAGAAATTGTCCTAACTGTAAAACTTCTAAGAATGTGGTGGTCATAATTTTGATAGTGGATCCTAAATTGAATAATATTTTCTATGGTGGTGTTGTTTATAATTACAATCACTACTAGGGTTCCTGGATTTGTATATTTTGCAATCCGAGACTGATCTGTCATACATTCAGACATCTCTCCTATAACATGAATTGTGAGAGGGTTTTTTTTCTTCTTCCCTGGACGTTTAATACATAGCTCCTTTATTATCTTGCTGTAGATTGGTATGTCCTTGATAGATTGTAATAGAGTAATTTTGACATAGATATTTTTTAATTCATTCAAAATGTTATACTCCGGATGAACTACAGGTTTTTCTATCACTGGTCTTTCCGGGAATGGAGGAACTCTTTGATCTTGAATAATTTCTTGCAAAGGATGGATGTGTACTGGAAGATTTGGAATGTTCACCTTCTCCAAAATTACATCATTCACGGGTTCGTTTGAATCCTCTTCTTCTTCAATCATTTCATGAATGATGACTGATGACTTGGGTTTACAATTCACAACTCTTATAGATCATAATTGAATCTCATGTACAGGTATAGTTGAAATAAGATATGATGGAAGAGTTTGCAACTCAATGCTGTTAAGATCTTGAGTTGGTTTATTATTTGGGTTAGGTATCAGTTGTGCAGGTAATAATGTCGGTCGAGGAGGATTTATGTTCTAGAAGTGATGAGGTTGTTGTGTAATGAAAGGAACTAGAGGCACAAATCCAGGAGAAATTTGCTTGAAATTTTTTTGATGCTGAGGATAAGGATGATTAAGTGTAGGGATAGGTTGTGACTGAGGATATTTTTTTCCTCTCCACCCTTGTGACCAATATTTTTGTTATTAAAATTGAGGAGGAGGGTACTAGGGTGGTAAATTCTGTCAACTTCAATTGTTCCATTGTTGAGGTGGTTGATATGAAGGATAATAGAGTGGAGGTTGTGGTGGAAATTTTTGATATGTTAGTTGTTCTCTAGGTTGCCAAGGAGGCCTCCTAGATGTTTGAGCTACATCCCCACTCTTATATATGGCTTGCAACCCAGGAAAGGATGGGCAATTATCTGTTGGATGCTCTTTTGTACAGATGTGACATACGTAGATGTTGCTTAATGGACATTCCCTTTGGGGATGTTTGGTCCTACATCTTGGACAAAAAATACTCATTGATTCTTGTTCTTCATCTTTCCTTTTCTTGGCTTATAAAGCATCTAGTTGAGAACCCATTTCTCCTAATATATGAGTTTTGAAATTCTCCAATAGGTTTCCTAACTCTACCCTTGTAACTCCACCTGAACTAGGAATGTTTCCTCTTACATTTCCCAACTTTCCCCCTACTTCTATAATAATTTTTACACATCTCACTGATTTTTGCAAAGGTTTTGTCAGAAATATCACTAGCTGCCATGAGATTAAGACTTTCTAAGAATTCCTTGGAGATCCCCTTAAGAAATAATGTACATTTTACATCTTCTCAGAGGTCATTATATTTTCAATTATGTAATGTATAAGCAAAACTTTTGAGATAATATTCTAGGCTCTCATCTTCAAGTTGTTGTGTCTTGAATATATCATGTCAAGAGTCCTTAGGTTTGCAATACTCTCGATATTTTTGCAAGAAGAAGGTTTTCATGTCATCCCAAGTCCTGATAGTGAACTCACCTAATCCCATGAACCATCTCAAGGAAGAATATTTTAGTGTAGTGGGAAAGAGTTTTAATTTATGAGCATCTTGTAGATAATTATGGCTCCTACAAAGGATATCGAACTTGAACAAAAATGTGTCCGGGTCCTCATTATTTTTTTCATAAAAAGTAGGTAAGGAGGAAGGAGGGATGTTATTTATAGTTACATCCTGTATAGTGTCTAAAATAGGTAACCCGAAGGTAGCCTCAGTTTAATTTTCCCCTTCTCCTTCTTCATTTCTAACTTCATCATGATCTTCATTCTCTTCCCATCTCTCCATATAGGATGGGTTTTTAACGTAAATATACCTAGGATGCTCCTTTCGAGGTGATAATGGGGTGTCCCAACATTCCTTTTTGGGAGAGATCTTCCATTGATCAACAAATTTTTTATTGAATCCTAAAGGGATAGTAGGTTCTACTATGGATGTTTCAATTTGTGAGATAACTGGATCTACGGAGCTTCCAAAGAGATATGTTACTTGGGAAAGATCAACAAAGTCAATGAAATTCACATCTCCTACTAGTGAAAAGGTTATATTATTTGGATTCAAGACTAGTGGAGAGTTAGAGATTTCTAGTGGCTGATCTTCTTGAATTTCCTTAGAAATGAGGTCCTTAGCACCTCCTGCCAAGGTTCCTTCTCCTTCTATGGATTCCTTGGTAAGATCTCCTGAGAGAGTCTCGTTAGGTTTCTGGGTAGAAATACATCCTATAGGCATCTTCCGATACCTTTCTGCTGAGTTAGTGGTTGGGGTATTACTTCCCCTGTGAAATTTAGTAGGAATTTCAATAAGTTTTCTTGTTTTAACAAATCTACCCTGAGAGTCTCTAAGTCTGCTCATGAAAAACTTTAAACAAAAGAAAACCTTTGCTACTACTATTGTTGGATTTCGGGCTTCCTGTTATAACAGATGTGCAGGTTCTTACCTCTCATCTTATCGCTCCCCTGCCACTAGCCTATTGGTAAGCTTCATATTAAATTCTATCTATTCTACCTTACACAACAACTCCCTGCCAACGGCACCAAAAATGTTGGGTGTTATAACGTCTAGATTAATTCACCTAATATTTAATTATCGACTGGGGTTGGTAGGATTAGAGTTGATACAAAATATATGTGAAGCTAGAGGGTGTCATGTAAATATTTTAACAAATAAAAGATCAAAATATCTTTCAAAATGAAAAACTAAGTCAAACTCCTAAGAATTCAATTATTAAAGTAAATAAGCCGGAACAAAATACTAAACTAAACAATCAATAACTTATTTCATAAGAAACTAACTTTAAATCGGAAAAAGATACTATCAACAACTAATCTTTAAATGGGAAACTAGGATCGAAGGAAGACCTAATTCATAAATAAGTAGAAAACTTAATAAAAATAAACAAGTAGAAAACTTAATAGAAAGAAACAAGTAGAAAACTTAATAAAGAAAACTTAATAGAAAGAAACAAGTAGAAAAATTATTAGGAATATCTTTGAATTATGTCCTACAAGTCTCTTTCATTAATAACACAATGAAAAAGGAACAACCTAAAAACATGCTAAAGATAACAGATACAATATTGAATTCGACATGCAAATGGATAAATTAGTCCAAAGGAATGAACACAAAACAATACAATAGTAAGAAGAATCGGAAGCAAACTCAAGAAACAAAACATGAAATAACTCAAAATAGATTTAAGGTGAAAAGAAGTGAGGTAACTTTTAATAAATAACTTAAAACAATTAAAATTAACTTTAATGTAAAATAAAACTATGCTTTAACTATTACAGTCAAAGCATACTTCAAATACTAAAGAAACAGAACTTAAAACAATTTCAAAGCTCATTAAAAACACTAAAAATGAAATAGTGGGCTGAATGACAGACTGAACTGTGGGTCTGAAAGGGGTGGCTGAATGACAGTCTGTACTATTAAAATAATAGAAATTAACCTAAATGATCTAATCTTACACTGAATTCATGCATATGTAGATATGATGCATAAATGCAGTAAATAAACCTATTTATTTGTTGGAGACATTTACCATCATACACACTCTTTTTGGTCAAATTGGCCTAGTTAAACCACTATCCTAAGTATAATTGGCATTAATTGACATCAATGGAGAATTAATTGCCATCATTGGGTCACACCCACGCCTACCTACAGTCAAGGAGGCTAACTGGAGCACTCCAAGGGTGATCTGAGCGATATTAATGTACCTAATTGCTAACTAGTGGTTACAATCAGTTCAACCAGTTAGTTAAGGTGCCTCCTCTCATTAAATATATTATTTAATGATTATTTATTATTATTTAATGATTTGGAGTCAATAGGGCGCCTCCACCAACTTTTGATGGTCAGTTCAGCTTCAGTTAACCTCATCGGGGTTCATTGAATTAATGGAGCACTATCATTTGATGGTTGGCTTGCTATGACATGTGTTTGATCTCCTTCAGTTGAGATTCAGTCATTTATTGCACTCCGACTTCAGTTAGGGTTTGGTGAGTCAATTAGGTTTTTGGTCAAGTGGTTAACTTAGTGTGAACCAATGGTTGAGAGTCAGTTAAGCTAGACTCACTCACTGAATTTGAATTGTCTCCTTAGGTATTCGAATTCCTCATGGATTCAAGCTATTGCTTGACATTGGTATTGTAACCATTCATTGTTTATTAAATATACAG
>LPNX010232387.1:19934-55244 GCA_001517045.1 Pseudotsuga menziesii
CAGGACCTTACAGCAGATTCTGCTTTATTCTATTTTTTCTGCTTTTCCTGCTTTTCTATGGATAAGATAAAAGCTAGTCAACTAGGAAACTGGGAGCTTTTGTTTCCAATCCATCCTCCATTAGTTTTTCTCCATTTTCTAGGATTAGCATGTTATTTCCATATCCTTGACAACTCACTCATGCTTTTTCCAACTCGTGAGGTCCTTGATAGATTTAATAAGTGCTTTATCCACCTATGGGGGTTTTGCTATATTTTGCTAAGTCGGCCTTTTTGAGCTTTATGAGTTGTTTCCATAGAATTCAATTTTCCTATGAGGGATTTACTATTTATGTACACTATTATTCATCATTATTCAATGGAAGGATACACACCAATATTCATCTCTTCATTCATGTGATTCAGTCTCTTTTCTTCTCTCCATTTTCCTGTGTATGCTTGTGAGAATTCTTAGTAGCAAGATATATTTCATGTGCTTCTTCTTAGCATCATTGCACATAGAATTGATCTATTATTTCTACATGGTATCAGACCAGCAAGGTTGATCAAGTTCTACAGAGTTGAGGAGCACATCCAGTCTCCTATCCCTCTCTGAAGAAGAGCTTGTCTAGCTTACAAGATTTTCTCCTAGTTTTTTTTGCAGGTTGCAAAGATTTTATTCTTGAGCACATCAATTCAGCAATATGGATTCTTCATCAGCTGTAATTCTTACTTCCTTCAACTACCACGAATGGAAATCCAAAATATCCATTCTATTGCGCAGTAGAGGATTATACAGAGTTACACTAGCTTTGGAGAATGAGCCCAATGCTGTGATTGAGAAAGCTAAGTGGCATAATAGGTTGGATGAAGCATATGGATTGCTTTGCCTCTCTATTTATCCTGATCTAATCTTTCATCTAGATGGTTTGACCACTCCAAACCAAGTATGGACTCAACTGGAGTCTCTCTTTGGAGTTCAAGATGAGCTAAGAGCGCATTAATTGGAGATTGAGTTATTCTCACTGAGTTCAAGAAATTTTGAATCTCTTGAGGGTTTCTTCACCAATTTCAAGTCACTTGTTCTAATGCTCAAGAAATTTGGGATTGAGAAAGAATATGATCAATTAATCCTTTCCATTCTTTCAAAATTGGGTCATGATTACTCAATTTTTGTGTCTACTTTTCATGCAACTAGGCTTGCTATTCCTAAGTGGAAAATGCCTTCTTTAAATTCTTTTCTTGATTCACTAACAAAGGAGAAAGATAAATTGATCCATATGGGTGTCCTTAATTCTTCAAAGGGAAATGATCATGCTCTCTTGGTTCAAGGAAGCAAGAAATTCAAATCAAAAGAGAAGCAAATTGTGAAGAAGCCAAAGTCAGAAATTGAAGATGAAGATCATATGAAGATTTAATGAAGAAAGTTAAGAAGAAAGGGAGCACATCCAAGTGTTCTTATTGTAGAAATGGTTTTCATTTAGAGAATAAGTGTTTCAATAATAATATGGACATCATGTCTCAGCTTCTTGAGAAGCACAAGATCGAAGTTCCAGATGAACTAGAGAAGCCTGCTGATTCCTCAGAACAATGTCATACTGCGTTCCAAGGTGATATAAATTATGCTTTGAGTGCCAGAGTTCTCTCATTTTATCATGTCTCTGATATATATTTATCATCTGATATATCAGAATCATAAATATCAGAACCTTTCTTTGATGATCCTCCTCTCAATCTACTAGATTCATCTCCCAAAAATTGTGATTTTTCACTAGATATTGACTTACCTTTGAGAAGCTCTTCCTCACAAGCTTCTATATCTGATTTAGAATATTGTTTGCAGGATGATATGCATGTCATGACACATATAATACCACCATACATACCATCTACCATACCTATGAATAATCCAAATACTATACAAATCCCAAGATCACTAGTTGATTCCTCATTGGTCTCTTATGCAGTGATATTTATCTTACATGGTTTGAAGTCTTTCCTATCTTTCATTGGCTCGTTATCCATGTCCTTAGTCATATTTGGACTGATATTAAACATTTTTGGATATTTTCTAAACACTTATTGTTCATATTTTAATCCCATCCATCATTCATATTTTTACACCTATCAGTTTTCTCCAATTGTTCATAATTTTCCTAGTCTAGCCCTATATCCTCATGGAGCCACTGAAGCCTTTGTATTTTCTGTTCCATATGCTAATTTTTCTGATATATCAGTGTTTTATCAGCCTTATATCAGATATATACAGGTTCTACAGCATATTGGAACATTTACATGTGATTCACATCACAATTTTGCAGCTATTCAGGGAATTGGGTGTGAAATAAATTGCCTTATTTTTTGTCCTCTTTGGGAAGGAGTATGAACAAATCTCTTTTCCATTTCAGATTATGTTTACATATCAGAGTTTGACAGCAGAAATAAGCATTTAGATAATTCTCCTACTTCATCAGATGATGAGATACAAGGAGTCTCTCCTCTTCCTTCTTGCAGGTTCTACACTCCAGCACATGATGATGGAGTTCATGATTTCTTCAACAAGTCTTCCATCCAGAAGCAGTTCACTCAGCTGATTCAAGTGAAGATAAGGATATCTTGAAGACATATTATTTCAAAATTTTATGCCTTGTCCTATCTTGAGGGAGGATTTTCCCCATATGGTTTTGCCTCTTTCCTCACTTTTCTGAACATAATAATTGTTAAAGGGTGACCATAGCCTTGTTGATGGGCCCTATATGCATCCATATGCATCCATATTTTTTTTCATACCATCATAAATTTAGAATTATAGGGGGGTGTAGGAATATATTAAACCCACTCACAACTTAGGATAAAATAATTAATCATTATTTGATTAATTATTCACCCACTCGCTTAATTAGTTAGCATCCACTTGCACCTTAAAGTCAATACATGCCATCTATATCCTAGGAATTATTTATTTCCAATTTTGGGTTGATATTGACCACCTTTTTACCATCCATAATTAGTATACAGGACTTTACAGCAGATTCTGCTTTATTCTGCTTTTTCTGCTTTTCCTGCTTTTCTATGGATAAGATAAAAGCTAGTCAACTAGGAAACTGGGAGCTTTTGTTTCCAACCCATCCTCCATTATTTTTTCTCCATTTTCTAGGATTAGCATGTTATTTCCATATCCTTGACAACTCACTCATGTTTTTTCCAACTCGTGAGGTCCTTGATAGATTTAGTAAGTGTTTTATCCACCTATGGGGGTTTTGCTATATTTTGGTAAGTCGGCCTTTTTGAGCTTTATGAGTTGTTTCCATACAATTCGATTTTCCTATGAGGGATGTAATATTTATGTACACTATTATTCATCATTATTCAATGGAAGGATACACACCAATATTCATCTCTTCATTCATGTGATTCAGTCTCTTTTCTTCTCTCCATTTTCCTGTGTATGCTTGTGAGAATTCTTAGTAGCAAGATCTATTTCCTGTGCTTCTTCTTAGCATCATTGCACATAGCATTGATCGATTATTTCTACAAGAAATTGTTGATCAAACTTTCTTGATTGACTATGCTAGGTGTGATGAAAGCCTAGAATGTACAGGTTATCCGACCTTTTTTTTCCCTTTCTGTTTTGATTTTCAGGTTTCTAAAGGTGAAGCATTCACTACAACATATCCATATGGCCTCCTCAGTACCTCTCTTGACTCCATACAAATTCCACACATGGAAAAATAAAATAGAGATTCAGTTGCACTCTAAAGGACTCCATAGAGTCACCATGGACATTGAAGTTGAGCCTAGATCCACCATAGAAAAATCAAGATTCTTGAACAAGAAGGATGAAGCCTTCAGTTTCTTGTGCCTCTCTATTTCCGAAGACCTTCTCTTCCATCTTACAGATCTGAAGACACCAAAATAAATATGGGACAAATTGGAATCTCTATACGAAAAGCATGATGACTTGAGAGTTTACCAACTTGAAAATGAACTCATGTCTCTCCAACCTTCCAATTTAGAGACTCTAAATGATTTCTTTACAAAGTTCAAGCATGTTGTTTTACTCTTGAAGCAATGAAAAGTGGAGAAGGAGGATGATCAGCTCATCCTTACAATCCTCTCCAAACTTGGGGCTTATTATTTAGTTTTTGTTTCTACATTCTATGCGGGGAAGCTCACCACCCCTGGATGGAAGATGCCTACACTCAATGCCTTCATTGAGTCCCTAACTAATGAACATGACAAGCTCGTCCAGATGGGGATCATCCAATCTTCTCATGATCAATCCCTCCATGTCTCAGGGCCCAAATATCTGAAGGGTAAAGGAAAGTAGCAAAAAAATTAGAAAACTAAATTTGATGCTCCCAAGCCTAGAGTTGAAAATCAGCAGCATGATGAATCTTCCGGCTCAAGGAAAAACAAAGGAAAAGGGCACAATGGGAAAGAAAAATTTAGGTGTTCTTACTGCGGAGTGTGTTTTCACCCTGAACATGCCTACATGAAGAAAAATATTTATGAAGCGACCTCTCTCCTTGAGAGGAATCACATCAATCTTCTGGAGAGCTTTCAGAGGAGATATCACCAAGATCGGGAACCACAGCATGAGAAAGGTCATGCCCTCACTGAAAGAACTTCAAAGTCCAAAGCACTGCTGATTGATAGTGGATATTTGAATCACAAGATGGCTGAAAAAGACTCATTTTCATCCTTGGAGACCGAAAAATCCAGTCCCATCCACATGGGAGATGACTCCACCATCATTTCTGAAGGACAAGGTACTGTAGATATAGAAAATGGCTTTTTTCTAATGTTTTGTATGTATTATCTCTAGCAGCAAATATCCTTAGTGTCTATCCAATGACACATATAGGAATTCCTAAGAGAGTCTCTTTCAACCCAAATGATGTTGAGATAATATAAATTGCATTCGGGAAACTCATTGCAAAAGGCCTTGCAAATCATTATGCAAAGGGCCTATGAGTTCTCTCACTTTGTTGCGGATGCAAAGCCCACTGCTCTACTAACTCATGGAAATGAGGTTAGTAGGCTGTTTCATGAGAGGTTTGGCCATCTTAATTTCAAATATTTGCAGCAATTATAGAAAAATTACATGGTTGAAGGCCTCCCATCATCAAGGCGACAATGGGAATCTGCAAGGGCTTTGTGATTGGAAAACACCTTGAGCACAAGTTCTATCAGGGGAAGGAAAACCGAGCTACAAGCATATTGGGGTTGATACATTCTGATATTAGTGGTCAGATGCCTATCACATCCATGAATGGATCAAGGTACCTCCTTAATTTTAATGATTATTTTTCAAGGTATACATGGGTTTTCTTTCTCAAAAAGAAATCAAAAGTATGTGAAAAATTTTCTGAATTGAAGGCCTTGATCGAAAATGCCTCTGGGCTTAAGATCAAGATCTTGAGATCTGATCATGGAGGGGAGTATTTCAGTAATGAGTGTCTGTACATATTCTCCCAAATTGGTATTCAGGTCCAGAATTCAATCCCCTACACTCCCCAGCAGAACGAAGTAGCGGAAAGGAAGAATCGGTCTCTCAAGGAGATGACCACCTGTATGTTGGAATCAAAGAAGCTTGCTGAAAATTTGTGGGATGAAGCCATGCATGCTACAGCATACATTCAGAACAGAGTTCCACATTCATATATGAAATTAAATACTCCTTTTGAAGCATACTTCGGATACAATCCATATGTGTTGAACCTACGAGTGCTTGGGTCCACTGCATGGGCCCGGATTCCGCTTGATAAAAGAAGGGCTTTGAAACCGCAGAGCATAGAATGTCTATTTATTTGGTATCCTAATGAATCTAAAGGATTCAAGATATTGGATATCAATACCAAATATATCATCATCGAGAGAAGTGTCAAGTTCGATGAGCCTCTTCAAGAGGTGGAACTAGTGAAGGAGAAAACTGCTGAATTTCCTTCCTATTCCACTAAATATTTGGATGATGAAATTGGGGGTGATGACCCTGATTTGGATCCTATAATATCTTATATTAGTGTGCAGCAATCATCAGATACTGAATCAGAACCTGAAGTGCAAAATCATCTTCCTACATGGGCCCAACAGACACTCTCCTCCGCAGGAGACAACATTGGAAATCCGGATGATCCAAGGAGAACCCGGTCTGATTTCCAAAGAGAAGGTATTGTGCTCTCTTGTTATGATAATTTGATGTCTGAAAATTTATATTTGATGATTATTTCAGCTCCAAAATCCTACTACTATGCTCAGAATGATCCGAGATGGCAAGTTACCATGGATGAAGAGATGAATTCTCTTCAGAAAAACACTACTTGGGAGCTAGTTTCTCTTCCTCCGGGAAGGAAATTGGTTCAATGCAAGTGGGTTTTTCAGAAAAAGGTTTATTATGATGGAAGCACCTACAAATATTAGGCAAGGCTGGTATAAAAAAATTTCTCTCAGGTCCAAGGAGTGGACTACCATGAGACCTTTGCACCGGTTTCAAAAATGGACTCCATCCGCCTTGTTTTGGCTATTTCAGCATCCAAGCACTGGGAGGTGCATCACATGGATGTTAAGTCATCCTTTATGCATGGAGATATTCATGAGGAGATATACATGAAGCAGCCTGAGGGCTACATCACTGATCCATCTTTGGTTTGCAAGCTAAATAAGTCACTATATGGATTAAAGCAGGCCCCAAGAGAGTGGTATTCCAAGATGGATGCCTTCCTTCTCTTGCAAAACTTTCAGAGATGTAGACCAAATCCAAATATGTATTTACAGCAGAATTATGGTCATATAATTATCATTTTTTTATATGTTGATGACTTATTAATCACAGGTAGCACAATTGCCTCCATTTCAGCCATCAAAGCTGCTCTCCACAATGCCTTTGAAATGAGTGATTTGGGACTTCTAAAACAATTTTTGGGGCTAGAAATCGAGAAAAATTCTGATGGGATTATGGTCACTCAGTCAAAATACATTTCAGACCTATTATTCATGTTTAACATGGCTGAATGTAGGCCTGCACCATTCCCTTTACTTTCAGGGATCAGCCTTGAAGAAGGAAAACACACACCTCCCATGGACTGCACTATCTATCGACAGCTGATTGGTAACTTGTTGTACTTGACACATTCTTTGTTATGCCATGAATTTTGTATCAAGATGCATGCAGCAGCCTCATGATATTCATTGGAAGTCATCCAAGAGGATCCTCTAGTACATTTAGGGAACCAGGACCTACGACATTCACTATGCTACAGACTCCGAGCTAGAGTTGGTTGGATACACAGATTCCAATTGGGCGGGTGATTCTATTGATCGAAAGACAACTTTTGGATATGTAGTCATGTTTGGTGGTGGCCCCATTTTCTGGTCAAGGAAAAAGCAGCCTGCCATAGCACTATATTCAGCAGAGGCCGAGTATCGAGGAGCGGTGAATGCTTGCATCCAAGCAGTTTGATTGCAAGGTATTTTTTTAGAGTTTGATCTTGGCAGTAATTTTTCCACTGTCCTCTTTTGTGACAACCAAAGTGCTATTAAGATATCCATTGATCCAGTTACCAAGAATAGGACCAAGCATGTAGAGATTCACATGCACTACATCAGGGAGCTAGTGCATGACATGACCATCATTCTAGAATACTACCCGACTGATGAGCAGATTGCAGACATCTTCTCCAAGATAATTTCAGAAAAGAAGTTCACTTACCTCTGTTCACTATTGGGGGTGAGTTCATCACGGTGATCCAGACTACTTTCAGTTTTCAGCTTGATGGGGGGTTTTTCCCACTTGGTTTTCCCTCTTTTCCTCACTTAGTTTGTTTTGAGCATTGTTTCAGTTTTAACATTGTACAGGGTGACCTATGGCCTTAGTTTCCAGGGCCCTAACATTTTTATGCATCTATGTTTTCTAACTCTTCCTAATTATAGCTTAAGGGGGGGTGTTGGAGACATTTACCATCATACACACTCTTTTTGGTCAAATTGGCCTAGTTGAAACACTATCCTAAGTATAATTGACATTAAATAACATCAGTGGAGCATTAATTTCCATCATCCAGTCACACCCACTCCTACCTACAGTCAAGGAGGATAACTTAGCCTTCTCCTATAGTCAAGGAGGCTAACTAAAGCACTCTGGGGGTGATCTGAGTGATATTAATGCACCTAATTGATAACTAGTGGTTACAATTAGTTCAACCAGTCAGTTAAGGTGCCTCCTCTCATTAAATATATTATTTAATGATTATTTAATATTATTTAATGATCTGGAGTCAACAGGGTGCCTCCACCAACTTTTGATGGTTAGTTCAGCTTCAGTTAACCTCATCAGGGTTCATTGAAGTTATGGAGCACTAGCACTTGATGGTTGGCTTGCTATGACATGTGTTTGATCTCCTTCATTTGAGATTCAGTCATTTATTGCACTCTGACTTCAGTTAGGTTTTTGTGAGTCAATTAGGTTTTTGGTCAAGTGGTTAACTGAATGTGAACCAATGGTTGAGAGTCAGTTAAGCTACACTCACTCACTGAATTTGAATTGTCTCCTTAGGTATTCGAATTCCTCATGGATTCAAGCTATTGCTTGACATTGGTATTGTAACAATTCATTGTTTATTAAATATACAAAGAGGAAACCAATTCCAGTTCCAATTAACACCATTTCATGAGTATTTGTTGATTATTCTTTGATGACATTGATTCTTAGTTCCTAGATCAATGTGCAAGATTAATATTATTAACCAAATTGAACAATGAAATGAACTTAAACAAATTCATGAATATAAAGAAATCATTGCATATTAATAATCAAACTGAAATTCAAATTGCATAACTTATAACCGAAAGGAAATAAACAGAACTAAAATTCTATTCTATCTAATTGCAAATACTGAACAGTAAACTGGAAATGAAATAACTGAAAGCAAATGGAAAGAAAACTATGTGTGTAATCTAGTTATTTAATTCTGGAAATAAAATGCATTACAGGAAGCAAATGAAATAATAAAACTAACTGGAAACAAAATAACTACAACAGAAAAGATGAAAGAAATAAACAAGAAAAGGGAAGAAACCGATGAGGGGCCCTCTCAGCAATCAGGGGTGAGGCCTGGCTAACTTCTACTCAAATTCAATCATCAATAGCAAAGCATATGACTTATATTAATGAATATGGAATAGAAATACACTGTTCTCAAGAACAACAAATGAAAGCATGAACTGATAAAACTGCGAGCTAGCTGAGCTCTCACATAGAGGTTGGTATATATAGTTGTTTATAGACTTGAGAAAGTCGACCCTTTAGTGGTCAACTACTCTCTAAATTTAGTCAACCATTATGACATCTAATAAATCATGGCCCAATGCACTGTCATCCTCCCTTCTTCAGCGTGATGTGGTGCACAACTCCTTCTTTAGCGCAACAGGTGGAGTGGTGTTGAACATAGGAGAGCACACGGAGGTGAGTCTTCTAGAATGCAGGCTAATACATTAACCCAATGCATGGACTATTGGTGAGGTGTTGACAAAGGAGGATGTAGGCTAGTAGATCTTATATAATGTGAGCTTCATTACCTAGATGCGTAGATAGTAAACAGTTCATAGATAGTTTCAATTGTTTTAATGCATGAAATCAATTCTCAACAGCGCGTAGTCTGGTTAGCGATTTGGATGAAAATCTAAATAGTGAGTTGGACTGTGAGCTATATATGCTGGGTTCAGATCTAGGATGAATGAAATGTCTATTTGCTGTTGCACTTCAGAACTGTGGCCTATAGTAACATGTTTTAACACTTGGAAAACTATCAACGAATATTGCACAGCGAACTGGATGATGAGCTGGACGTGCTATGCGCATGGCTAGCTGAATGCGTGCTTGTTGTGAATTTGTCAAAAAGACTATATAACCTGCAAACAAACATACATATAAATTAATATATCAAATGTACTTCAAATAATGTTAATTTGAATCAATAAAATCATAAAATGACAATAATAAATGGATTTTATATAAACCTTAAATTCATATATACCTTGGGATAAATGGTGATCTGCATGGCAGAAATATGTAAAAAGATAACAAAACACATGTTTAATTGAGTAATTTAACTACCAAAAATGATAACAAATCTAGGATCAACACCTGTATCTTATGCCTCGTATGTGGAATTGGAAGTATTGATAAAGGATATTATTAACCCAAAAAATCCCTCAATAAACTCTACATGACCTACACCACCCAAAGACATCTATCTCACCACCCACATTTGACCCCCACACCCTTGCAAAGGCTCAAAAACATGAAAAGGGCTTAAAAACCCCCAAAAAGAGTGAACATAGCTCTCATAGGAGCTAAAACCTCCAAAAAGGGGCTAAGACCCCTAAAAGGATCTTAAAACCTTCAAAGAAGCTAAGAATTGGTCAAAAGGGGATTGAAGCCCCAAAAAGGGGCTAAATCCTGAACCAAGGGCTTAAAACCCTAAATCTCAAGAAAAAACTATAAATAGAGGGATGGGGGTCACTCTCAAAACATTCCTTCTCTCCCTTTGATTATGTTTCCCATGTGAGTGCATTGAGACCCTTTACCTCTGAATCCATTCACCCCCTCTCCTCCATATCTCCACAAGCCAACACTCCATTCCATAGAGAGAGGTGCTTCCAAATCTAGGGCATGGTGGCCCATTCCCACCAAGACTAAAGGTATAATTTTTTTTTGTTTCATTTTCATTCTAGTTTTCTAACTTATTTTGTTTGCAGGTTTATTTGCTAATGGTTTGTTGCAGGTTATCCATTGATTTCCTGTAGTCATCTCTTCTTTCCTAACCATTTCCTGCAGGGTTTTCATAGCTTAGCTCTAACATTTCTTTGCAGGTTTTCTTCCACCTAGAGGAACCCTACCATTCTGTCCTATAGACTAAAGGTAGCTATTCCTTCCTGTAGCTAGGGAAAAATCCCTACTACAGAGATGATGGACTACTACATCCTAAAGCAAGAACAATGGAAAGTAGTGTAAAATTTTGGAAATACCAAATATAGATTACATTAGTCATAGATAGGTGTCATAGTTCAAAGGAGAAATTTGTGTATCTCATCTGGAAGCCATGTGAATTTTTTAAATATGTTATTTAAACAAATCTTGCAGTTAATGTTCCCAGAAATTAGGGATTTAGTTACGAGAACTTTGTTGTAACATATAGTTTGTTAGTTTTACTCTCGATGAGCTATTTTTGTATATATTGGGGGTTGGATCCCAAGAAAAGTGTGAAATTTTGATTCACAACATGATCTAGAAGCTAATACAATCCTAAAAGAGAAAATAATTTGACAATTTTCATGTCCCCAATTAAATAATTTCCAAATAAGAGAACTTGCAAATAATGTTCCACCAACCTACTAGTTCCCTAGGTTGAGACAGAAACATAAACTTTGTAATAAGGGGATCTATGAAAAAAAAGGAATTTAGTTTACCATATCCATGTTTAAAAGGTTCACATAAGTTATAAATAATAATAAAATAAGGTTGCATGGGTTCATGAAGGCACTTTCAAGCTTGTGGAGCCTTTAGATGACTAGATTCCCCACACACTTGGCATGATATTCATCCAAATTTGAACACATAGGTAATGTAACACTATTGGAATGTGGTGTAGCATCAAATAGAATATAATGATACAAGGAATTAAAATTGGTAAAGGAGAGTAACTCCCATTTAAGAGGAAGATACTAGAAGACAATGTGTGCCACTGGAAGGAGATTCCATACACTCTATGACAACAAATGATGAAAGATTCTATTTAAAGTATGACAAATTCAGACCTAATTGAAGAAATGTGACAAATATGACATGAAAGGGATAAAAATAGCCACCAATATGTTAGATTGGGGATTTATACATGTCCATTCTAACTAGGGAAAGAATTGGAGCATGAAGAGGAAGACAAGTGTCATTAGAGTTACTAAACCACTAAGATGAGTTGGTGGAAGCCCATGTTGGGAAATTCTACCTTAGGACACATCATTAATTTAATAAAATGATTTCATAAGTAAGTATAAATATATTTTTATCATTTTTTAATTGTCCTTTGGAATTTTGGAGAGCTTTTGCTTGTCCATTGCACGGTGAGTGTTCACCCTCCCTGCTTGTGAACCAATTTCAAGGGAGTTGGATTCGTTTCCAAGTTGGTTTATGGAGAGGCCATTAAATCCTCTCATTGGAGATGAATTAAGGAGTATTATTCTCAATTTTAATTTACATATAGTCAAATTCACATCTATCTCCCTATTCTCTCATTGCTTGTTCTCCATTCCCCCACACTCTCATGTTGATGGTGCACTTGTTGGAGTGGTGATTTCACTTTATTGAGGATATTTGGTTCCCAATATTGGGTATATTATGTATGGATCTTTAATATTCTATCAATATTCTCTGTAATTCGAAATATGATAAATCCATGTATGAAAGGCTTGCATTCCCATGCTCTTGAATGACTAGTTTTAATGTATTTGGCTTCCATTTTGGAAAGAGTTGCATATCATATTTGTATGAAGACTTTTATATAATTTTGATGAAGATTGGGAAGCCATAAATGATTCATAACTCTGTAATATCATGACCATATTCTCTATATGTCTAAATTCAAGAAACTCCAGTGTGAAAGGCTTGCATTTCCATGCTCTTCAATAACTAGTTTTCATGGATTTTGCTTCAACCTTGAAGTAGTTTTATATCAGATTTGTATGATGGATGTTATATTAGTTTGATGATGTTGTTATAGAATTATTTTATTTTTTACTCTTTAATTTCATATCCCTATTCTCAATGGGTCTAAATCCAAGAAATCCATATATGAAACTCTTGCAATTCCATGCAACTAATTCACTAGTTTTCATGTATTTGAGTCCCATACTGAATGAGTTGTATACAAGAATTCTATGAAGGTATTTTTCTGGTGTATGATCCTGATTGGGGATGAAATTTTTATGTTGTATATGGTATATATATGTCACATCCCTATATGAAACTTTACTCTAGCTTTCATATGTCATAATCGAGCTAGTTATGCAATTTCCCCATAAGAAATTTTGTTGAAAGTGGTCATGTGAATGTTGCAATTTATAATTAGTTTTCATAGCTAATAACCATTAATAATGATAGAACCTTATTCCTTCTATTCATCCCCATACTCTATTCTGAAATTTTGGATGTTCGTACTTGAGTTGGGAAGCCAATTTATCCTTCACCCTTGGGGGGGATTTGACCTCATTTTCCTAGTAAATTTTCCCCTTTCATTATTAGCACCAAACCAAGTTGTAGAATCCTAAAGTAAGATATAAATTTATCATGGGTCATATTGGAATGTTATAATACTAACCATATATTTTCCTTTCAAATTGGAGACCATTTGGATTCAGTTGGAATCCCATAGAGTCATGACTAGTTAATATTGAATTTTCTCGAGTTGTACTTTTATTCAAAAATCCAAGAAGGGCCATTACAACAATACAAGAATAAAATAGTGAAAAGAGGAAAAAATAACACATAGAGATGGTACGAATGACTAATTTTTCTGTAACAGTCAAACATGTAAACATGTCTGGAACATGATTATATCGCATTAGGAGAAAAGCATTATCCTTTGGATGTGAATTGGTGGAATACATGTGGAAGGATTACATTGGACATCAAAACACCCCTAGGTGGACCAATAGTCTCCCAAACATCATCAACCAATAAAAAATGGTCATGTGAACATTGGTGAGGCATTATAGGTCATAAATGAGGGTAAGTTAGGTGTGGTGGAGTGCATGGTAGAGTGGAAATGTCTCTAGGAAGTAATAAATGGTCCAAAAGGGCCAAAACCACCCAAATACAGTGCATAGGAACCTTTGGTCAAACCATATCCATGATTTAAGGAGTGGGAGCACCCTATGGGACAAAAAGGTCATTACTGAGGGAGTCCCAACTCCTGTTTGACAAAAATGTGGGTGTTGGGTGCTATTAATGATCCAAAACCCCCAACAATATTAGGGAGACACCATAAACCAAGTTTGCAATATCTAGCATAAGTGAAAATGAATGAGATAATGATCCTAAGTGATATGATTCCTATGGTACTGGCTCGTTTGATGTTGTCACACCCCCCCTTAAGCTTGAATTAGTGTAACCACATCAAAAGTTGAGGCCTTATGAACTAAGGCTCAAGTCATCTCTTAAAAAATTTATTTATCCATATAAGTGTTATAGAGAAAACTTCCTATGGCTTGGGGTGTACCAAAACAAATAGAGAAACCATAGAAATCAATCCCTTCCAAATATGCAAGAGAAATACAGCATCTGACCCAAAATGATCTCAAAACATACCTTGTTCCAGATGGTTGTAGTAGATCCCCGTTGAGCTTTCTCCAATCCCGCTTGCGTTAGCAATTCACTCTCAACAATAGTAAACAAGGCAAGAATGCTATATAATATAGTGTTAGGCCTACTCTAGCATATATAGTCAATAATGCATAAGCAATTAAATGCATCCATGGATTCAATATTCATTTAAATATACATGATTGGACAGGAAAAGATATTTCTATTACTAAAATAATACATTACACAAGTGACAACCTCTTTTGGCACATCTACGAACCATAGAAACTGAGTCCTCCACTTGGGTCTCCACCACCTCAATCCTCCATCTCTCGATAGCAAGCTCACAAGAAAAGGAAAGCTTGGGAAGAACACAAAGTGCTCCAAGGGAAAAAGGGATGCAGACTCAAGTACAAGCAAGCTATGGCAACAATGGAATATAGTTTTCTTGCTCTTGAATTCCTCCTCTTCAATGTATCCGAGGGGTTTCTTATATAGTGCTTCAATGGGGTAATAGAAGATCAAATCTGAGCAATCGTGAGGCATATGGAAATCCAAGAGACAAGTGACTAAGGTCCACATCAAGGAAAACTCCAAAAATATTTGGACTTATGCACACATCCTGATGTACGCGAGTTAAAGGGTAATATCCGTGTATATATGCGAGAAAGGGATTAAAAGTCACGTACAACAAATAATAGGTGTTTTTAGGGATGATCTTGGAAACATCAAAGGTACAAAAATAGTCCATAAAGGTTAAGAGGAGCATAAAGGTCAAGAGGAGTATGAAGCTCTTGCTCAAATTCATGGCGATACTATACAAAGAACTCCCACACCCTAAAGGAGAAATGTCAACATGGGAACCAAATGCAAAACAGGATCTAACTAGGGTACCCATGTATGGTAAAGCTCTACCATTCACAACATGTCACTTCTAAAAGCAACAAGAAGGTTTTGAGACAAGATGGAATGGGTTCGTACCTAAGGTTAAAATGAAACGGTCATAAGTTTATGCAAAGTGAAAACGGATGTGAAACCTAACCTATATGCTAGTTTAGACATAATACCTATAGTAGGCATGAATGGATCAAACCCATGGTCAAACCGCACTCAAAATGGATTCCTACAACATCAAATTAGTTCAAACGGTCCAAAACGGTCAAAAACTATAGAAATTGGTTAAAACTTTCAAATATTTTCTATAAATAGCGAAAAATTCAAAAATTTTCATACCATTTGAAATTTTTACCCAACATAGTGCATTTGAGCTCAAAACTTCAGAAGCGAATTCCGGGAGCATCATCCAGTGGATTCTCTCCCCGTTTGATCCAGGTAGATTCTCGTGCTCGTCTCTTTCATTTTCATGCAATTTTTTTGAAATTTCATAGTCTATTTTATTTTTTGAGCCATCCAAACTTGTGCGTTTCGACCCACATGGAAATCGGGCCTTTTTCCACATATAGGGCTCACTATATGCAGAAAATGCATCGAAATCCATGTACATACGTGGATTTTTGGAGAACAGTCACGTACAGGGCTGCAAATAAGGTTTTAAAGGGAAAAGACTGATAAAAAAACTTGGTTTTTGTGCAGGATGGTGCTAGAGTGGAGAGAAAGAGAGCATGGTGATATTGAGGAAGATGTGTAAGGTAATCTCATGGCCCAACAAGCATTACGGGCATGTGGCTTGTACAAGTTTTGTTGTGTTGGCAGCTTGAGGGTCAAACTAAGACTACTCCAGATACTGGTGGACTACTGGGATCTAGAATTTGAGACATTTTAGATATATCGGATGTCACTCAGCATTGAGGTTGAGGACATATATTTCATCACTGGTTTGTCCCGGCGAGGAGATATGGTGAACCTCTGATCTCGTGGTCCAAGAGGTGGGCTGACCATAGATGTGTACATAGCTATGTACTGCTTTTCGGAGAAAAAAAATGTTTGGAGTCAAATCTTGACAAACTCTATTCAGATTCTAGGGCTAAAGGCCATACTTTTGGCACTAGGTAGGATTGCAGGGTTGGCTTCACTCCACCAGGCCTCATAGACAATGATGTTTTATGTGGTAGAGTGTAGGCGACCTATAGTGTATGACTGGAGTACTAGGCTATTGAGCAATATGAAACAATAGCTCAGTGACTGCAAGATGTGCAGGGTGTGGAAATTTGGGTTCAATGGTATACTAAGCATGTTTTTCTTTGATGGGTGCTAGGGCTAATCCCTAGGGTAGACATTACTCCACATGGAGTCTAGAATCCATCCCAATGATGTTCGGCGAATGTCATGCGCAGACTGGGCGAAGGTAGGGTGGCTAACCCCTACCCAGCAGATTTCTTTCCATGGTGGCAGAGACAAATCATCGCCATAGATGACTACCCCTATGAAGGGATAGACTTCTATAGAGATCCAGATATGCTGCAACCACCAGGAGCAGCTTATGGTGACATAGGTAAAGAATCCCAAACCCACTTTTTAAGTTTTGAATTACTTAATTTTTTTGTGTTTTTTGATATATTGACTCAAACGACATATTTTTAGTGTGACGACACATAGTGACAATTTGTCATGTATATGTCGATGTAGGACCACGACGACCATAAGGCTTCCCTTATCAACGACGAAGGGGAAGAGGATATGATATCATGGGTGCGGATGCGGAGCGGATGCTCCAAAGAATCCACACAAACTTTGTTCATTTGACACATAGGGTACCCATGGAGCAAGTTGAGAACTTTCCTGAGGCCATGTAGTGCTAGCTGGTTGGTGTACCATGAGCATGGGTTTGACTATTTCGATGGATAGCTAGAGCTGTAGTGCTCTATCATCATTAGAACATGGGGTCTTCACTTGTTGACCAATATCCTATCACGTTAGTTCATATTGTGGGTTTTAAAATTATCAAAAATTGAACCAATATATTGCAGGTATTGGGGGGGATGAGGGGTTTAAGGTGGGGGTGGGTAGGGTGGTTTATAAGGATTGAGGTATAAAAAGGTGTGGGGAGGAGGTTTTAAGTATTGGGAGGGGATTTCAACAAAAAGAGTTTGGGTCAATATCTCTAGAAATTAAGGGTATTCTTTAATATCCCATGATTGTACGTGCTATGTGAGAGGTTCACTAAGTGAAGTCCCCGTGGATTAGAACCCCCCTCCACCCCAGGCTTAGAGACCTGAGTGTATTCATTTTTGTATGACCATGTATTATGTCTTGGTGGCTCAGAAGCCCCAATTTTGTATATGACACTTATGTATTATGACATCACTTTTTGGATGTTAATGAATTTTTTTTTATGATGATCGATTTTATTTTATTTACATGTGTGTAAAATGTGTGTTTGTGATATGCTTATGGTCTATGAAACAAATTCCAATCTAACACATAGTTAGCATATGAGTCAGAAACTTGATTAAAAATTATTGGAACATGAATGTATGTTATACTCTCAAATTATCATTCTAGAAATCTAACACGTAAGAATCTTCATAATAATGTGGGATCCCTAATGCGATACAAGACATTAAGCCGTGAAACCACTAACTGTGAGTCAAGACGTACCTCAAGAGAATGAACACCATGTGAAATGGAATCACACAATAACTCAATGATGGCACTATATTCAGCAACATTGTTTGAAGAGAGTTGTAAACATATGCCTCCTTAAGACAATACTTGACTCATAGGAGTATAGATCACCCAAGTAGCTGCAGCTAAGTTTTGAGTATGGTGGCTAGCACCATCAGTGAATCCTACATAAATGGAAGACTCCATCGACATATACCATAAGAAACAAAATCTTAATGAACAAACCTGATCACCATAAGAAAACCTAACTATGCAATGCAAAACTGTACAAGAATATACAACCAGCTCATAGGAGCCTTTCTCTAAGATTCATTTAACCATGTAAGGACCATGCCACATGGGATTAAATTTCCTTGCCCCCAAGGGTTCCTTATCTTGATCCCACAAAATAAGAAAGTAACCTTCATTAAACCTCCTTGGATGAACAGACTCATCATATTGGACCTTGACGTGACGCTTTTTAACCTCTAGAGCCACTAAGGCATCTTGGCGCTGCTCATCAAGTTGTTCTAAGTGGACCAAATGCTCTTCCAATGTGGAAGTCTCAGGTAAAATCTGTATAGCTAGCTTCAGAGAAGGGATTTCGCATTCAACTGGAAAACCTGACTCCACCCCATGTACAATTTGATATGGAGAGAAACCGGTGGCACTCTTAACTACGGTTCTATAGGCCCACAAAGCAGGATACAACATAATATGCCAACTAGTATTGCTTTATGTGATGGTTCATTGGAGAATAGACTTAAGTGTCTTTTTCACTACTTCAGCTTGTCCACTCACCTG
The DNA here is from genome assembly GCA_001517045.1 of Pseudotsuga menziesii. Taxonomy (NCBI): domain Eukaryota; kingdom Viridiplantae; phylum Streptophyta; class Pinopsida; order Pinales; family Pinaceae; genus Pseudotsuga; species Pseudotsuga menziesii. The sequence continues at coordinate 38,637 of LPNX010232387.1, forward strand.
AGGGTAATAAAAAGAGGAATGCTCTTGCTTATACCCTAACTTGGAAGCCAACTCTTCCATCATTTTATTATGAAAGTGCCTACCATGGTCAGTGACAAGCTATTTCAAAATTGCAAACCGGCTGATAATCTGGTTGAAAACAAAATACACGGCTGTCTCACTGTTGAATTTAACTATGGGTACATCCTCTACCCATTTTGTGAAGTAATCGATAGCCACAATAATGTGATGATGCTCCCCAGCCGAATTTGGGTTGCAATCCATAAAATCAATCCCCCACTTAGTGAAGGGACCGACAATGACAATAGGATGTAATGGGGTTGGATGCAAGTGCATATTGCATGCAAACACCTAGAAAGGGTGGCACTTCTTGACCACATTAATGCAATCTTTGAAGATGGACGGCCAAAAATATCCTTCTCTCAAGATTTTTTGGGATGTAGAAATCCTAGATAAATGACTTCCACATGCCCCTCTGTGGAAATCATTCAGCACAACCTCAGCCTTGTCATGAATTAAAAAACAACGCAAAATGGAATCTACCCTATGGTGGTGCAAAGTGTTATCCACTATAAGGTAGTTCTTATCTATATGACGTAACCGTCACCTTTAATCCCATGAAAGGTGAGTAGGGACCTGCAATGTTTGCAAATATACGATGATATCCCTGTACCAAGGGTCCAAAGTTGAGATAAGGAAAATATTCTCATCGACAAAATTATCCTCATAAACCTCCTCCTCCTCCAAACTTGGAAAATCGAATATAAGCTCCGTAAAGATCAACGATTTCTTCGATTTCGCCAAAACGACTCAAGATCAAACTCTTGCAAAATGACAATCCATTTATTGTATTTTCCCCCAATCATCTTTCTAGTGAGAATGAACTAAGATGGATTGATATGAGCTACGACCAAGGTTTGGCGAAGTAGAATGTAATTTCTCAAATGTTGAACAGCATGAACGGTGGAAAAGGCAAGCTTCTCCACATGGGAATAGTGAATTTTCACATCTATAAGGTTTCAACTCAAATAATATATGACATGCTCATGGAGCTCCTCATCCTCCTGAACCAAAACAATACCAACCATCTCCATAGACGTGACCACATAAATCAAGAAATCACGGCTATAGTCGGGTGGACTAAGCACAGGGGCCATTGCTAAGGCTCACTGAAGAGCATAAAAGGACTCTTGGGATCGCTCATCCCAGTAAAAAGGGGTGTCCTTCTTCAAAAGATGCATAAATCCCTTAGTCAAGTTGGAAAAATTAACCATGAATCTCCGCAAGAGGTTCGCCATGCCTTGAAAACACTGAAGATGTCTAACACTACACAGGGGAGATAATTGAAGTATTGCCTCAAACTTTAAGGGATTGACTCTTATACCCTCCTTGGATACAATGAATCCTATGAAATGACCAATAGTTACGCAAAAGATACACTTATGAGGATTCAAACAAACTTGGTAATGGAAGCATCTTTCAAACACTAATCTCAAATGATATGGATGACACACTCTCAAACGAGAGTGAGAAGCAAGATCATCCAAATATACTTGGACAATCTTTTTAAGATCATGAAATATTAAGGTCATGGCCCGCTGAAATGTGGCTCTAGTGTTTTTAAGGCCGAAGGGCATCTTCCGATATGAAAAAGCACCCCATGGACAAATAAATGTGGTCCTATGTTGATCCTCGGGTTTAATCTGAATCTGATTATATCCAAAAAAACTATCCATAAAGGAAAATACCTCACTTCCCACACACATCCAAAATATGATTAATAAATGGTGTAGAGAAATTATCCTTAGGACAGGCACAATTCAAGTCATGGAAGTTAGTTCATATATGGATCTCTCCCTGCTTCTTATCCACCGGAACTGGATTTGAAACCCACTCCATCAAGGGAATGGGATAGATAAAACCAACTTTCAATAGTTTCTCTATCTCAGCCTTAATGGGGAGTTCCTTCCTAGGATTCACTGCATGCAAACGTTGTCAAACTGGTTTTGCATCTAGATACAGTTTGATCTCATGTTCAACAATACAAGGGTCGATACCCAATATTTCTTCGTATGACCAAGCAAAAATGTCACAAAACTCTTTAAACATCTCGTTATACTCCTTGATCTCATCGAGGGAACAACCCGCCCCAATGTAGACATTCTAAACCTTTCCAGGATCATGAGAAATATTGATAGCAATGGTTGGTGACAAATTAGCCATGTTTCCATCAGCCATCTAACCAGGAGAGCTTAATGGAACCACGGGGCTACCAATATTCTCGCTAAGAATCTCCCTAAAGTCATCACACTCTATACAATCGAGCTTAGGAAGAAAATATGATCGATGATGCAACTCTTCCCAAGGTTGCTCAACCCCACACATGGCCTCAAGAATAGCTTCACCTAATGGAAAAATATCATCGAGGCAATCATGTGAGTGAGATGACTCTATTGCCCATGTAGGCAGCACATATGGGTCATCCCCTTCCATCCACAAAGAGGAAGGATTAGGCTCTGCAACCTGATCAATATTTGCTTGATATGCCACCATTGTTATAGGAAACGACATGTCTGTCTCAATGGGCACACTCGAAGTACTTGGTGAAGGAAGAATCCAAGGATCTTCCATATGGGTAGTGCAAAAAGACACTGAATTCAACGAGGATGAAGCCCCATCAAAAATAGACCCAATCATAAGAATGGGTATAGGACAACTAAAAGTTCCCATAAGAGAAGGATACATACCTATGCCCACACTCCCAGTTTCCGGTTGAGAATGATCGATAATTGGGATAGAAGCTCTCAATGATGCATTGACACTCGGATTATGGAATTACTTTTGATCAATTGTAACAATATTCCCATTAAACAAAAATCATATCACTCGAAAGAGGGAAGAAGCTATGGCTTGCATACTATACATCCAATTCCTACCCAGTAAAAGATTGTAGTCAAGGGGTGCATAAACCACCTCAACCTCAATCGCGACGGTTTTCTCCCCCAATTGGGCCTCTAGAGAAGGAAGAATCCCATGCAGCTGAAATGATCTACCTTCAAAATCTGTCAGCATAGTGGTGGATTCAAAGACGACATGGGAGAACCAAAACCCTTCCAACACAACAAAGACATCACGGAAGCAACAACGCCTTCATCAATGATAGTACACTTGATGGTGTTGTTAATACACTCTACATGAATTAGAAGAGACACGTAGTAAGGAAAGCGAGGTTGTACTCCCATGGTTTCAAATTTTATCATGGTAGAAGAGTTATCATCACTAACCCCAAGAGCAAATAGCAAGGCTTTCCTCTGCGGAGGACAATTTTGAAGCACTTCTAATGCGGACATTGCACAAGGAGTCTGGCCCAAATCCTTGACAAAGGAATAGTTATGGGAAGCTTAGGCATTAGGATTGTGCCCTGAACTCTTTAAGACTCCCTTAGGAAGGTGAGGTGGAGCTTCAGGTTTATCTGTAGGATTTTTTATTCACAAATGGCTCTTGGGTGGGGAGGTTCTTTCCCAAGGTCTAGTTGTGATGAACCATAATCTTTCACACGAGCACAACCTTAGCAGTACGCACCATGTTGATGCAACTGTGACCATTGTTGGCTTTTGGCAGATTTTGATTTCCTCTCAATGCACAGCTAGGATCAACAGTCCTCAAGTTCATATTTTGATTGTTGGTTAAAGGATTAGTTAACACAGCTAGGCCCTGTGCTATGAACCTTGAGGCATGTTCCATACGAGGGCACAAGTGAGTGAGATGGTCATCCTTACATAATTTGCAAGGAAACTTCACCTTACATTTAGACTGCTTGTCCCCCCAGCATTAGTGTTCTTGTCATTTTTATTAGCATTTTCATTCTTGTTCCCACCCTTATGATTATTTTTTCATTTTTTCTTATTCCTTCCAGGATTTTGGTTTCCTTTTGGGTTCGACGATTACACAGAAAGTACATTAACTGATTGGGTAGGTTGAGATGAAGTCGTATATTGTCCTGACGTAGACTAGTTAATTGACAATTGGCTCACTTGTTTCACAACCAAGTCCATAGGTTTGGTACTTGTAGATCCCACAATACCATCAGCATGTGGCCCAAGCTTGACCTTGGGGTAAAAATTGGATCTAGGAGCATTAGGTATAATCTCATACAAAATTTTGGATTTAGCATAGATCAAATCCAACTCTTGTGCCATAAAAATAATTTGTTCCTCATTTTGAACTCTGGATGTAGAAACATCCTTCGTGATGTAAGGCAACAACGATTTGAGGAACCACTCAAGAAGAAACTCTGGTGGTATAAAAGCTTTGATTAACCATTTCCATCTATGCCACTCTTGAATATGATCTAAAATGTGTGTGGATTTATCTTGTCGAAAGGTTGACAAGAGTTTGGTATCGACATCGTAACATACAGGTAGCTGGAAATGATTAAGGAAAGTCAGATCAAGATCATCAAATGTAGCATAAGCCCCCCCTAGTAACTCTATATACCATTTTGTCGTAGGACCCATTAAGGTGCATTGAAATAGCCTCAAACAAATGGAATCATCATGTAAGTAATTGGAAGACAAACAAAGGTGGAAAGTGGTGACATGCTCACCAAGATCTTCACCAGCCTTACCTTCAAACTTGGGAATGTTTGAAGGAATCTTGGTAGGGACTGCCGACCATGCTGGGTCATGAGACACAGGATCGTTCATCAATATCGACAAGTTAGGTAAGTTCAATGTCGCAAGGAAAGGGAGCCTAGGTTAATCCGGTCAATTCCATGCTCCCTAATAGTTTTGATTCATGTAAGGTTGATTGCTATAAATACCATGGCCTCAATCATAATAACCTCCTCCCATTTGACCCATGTAGGGTTGCATGGAAGCATTGTGATGTGGGGTACCTTGATTATGAAGGGCTACAAAGCCATAATTAGAAGAGTAAGCGGGTTGTTTATAACCATACCCATAGGTTTGGTATTTTTGTCCATACTATGGTCCATAAGAATGTCCATGAGAAGCTCCATAACGTGTTCCATGGGATGTACCATGAGAAGGTCCATAGGTTGGTATATGGGGATCTCCATGAGGTGGAACATGAGACAATCCAAAAACAGTTACATGACATGTTGACACAACATGAGGTACTCGGCTCTGAGATACAACCATGTTAGTAGTCGTAGAATAGACATAGATAGTAGCAACATTCCAGCTTGAAGGCCCACGTGAATTGGGGGGAGGATGAGTTGTTAAAAACACATTCGAAGGAAAGGCATTCAAGGATGAGGAGACATGTGAAGGAATGTAAGTGGTGTTCCCAATGTTCACTCATCTTGGTCCTAGTATCTAGATAGTATTACTAACACTAGGCCTAGGAGGAGCATGTGAAGACACGTCCACCACCGGGATGGAAGGTGCAATGTGACTAGTTCCCCCAAACCTCTCCGCATGGAAAAGAGTGGGAGTGCCCCCAAGCGTATTCCAAGGTCAATTTCCAAATCGACATAATATTCTAGATCGGGATCAGGAATATCAGGTCTGTCATATCTAACATTACTAGTGCTTGTAGATTCATAGTGAGTCTTATCGCCCAAAAACCAATACCAACAACCTGTGAATGAGGGATCATAACCAGATCATGAAGGCTATTCATGTAAAGGATCATATGTGCTAGTAGGATCTTCCTCCCCAACCTTGTGAGGTGGAGAATACATCTCTAGAATCTCATCCTCATGATCTCCCATGGTGTGTGAATCAAAGTGAGAAGTAATCCACCTGGACTGTCTGGTTCTCTCTACCAAAGGAGGAGGAGACATGGAAGGTGGAAGTCCTGCTAAATGACGTGAATGGTGGAGTGTCGCACTTGAATCCACAATGACTCAAAAAATAAAAAGATTCAATCTAATTACGCAAACCCTAGGCCAACTAGCGTGCACAGAGCATACACCTATGTACGATAGGATAGGATATGTGAGCTCCCGAATGAAGCAGGTATGTCTCACCTAGGAGAGGCTTGAGACACCCATACACAACAAGCAGAGGTTTATAACCAATTATAATGGCCCTCAGCTTCAATGCATATAGAGACTATGATGTCCGACCCCTACTTGGCCAAGACACCTGCAGAATAACCTATGCAAATACCCCCTTGATAACCTAGGTAAGGAAACTAATGTCACATCGATATAATTAATGCTCATGTGGATAGTCACAAGTGGGATTGACCGTATGGGCATGGTAACAGAGCCCGAATATTGAAAGCACAACTAGTACCCCAGGGGTACACTAGCCAATAACTCAAAGGGCCCCAAATACAAATACAATCCTGGAAATATCTCTGGTGCTAATCAATCACAATTAGGGGTCATCCCAATCATAATTGATCACACTACCTCATGCTTAACTCCCTTGTAAGAGGAGGATCCTAAGAAACACTAATTATATAAAGGATTTCACACTCTCACTTGGACAGACACCTGATTGTTTTGTTTAGTGGTCTTGGAGAATTAACTCACAATGAACTATTCCAAGACCCTAAAACCTAGTCTTGTTGGTGCACCCTAGCAAAGGAAAGAGTGTAATTCATTTTAAAATGTGTTGATTTTAATTGGATTTATTACTCAAAGGGTAAATGGTTGTCCAACTAATGATGTTATGACACAACAAGAAGTAAAATGCACACCTAACAATCAATGCAAATGCACTGTGTCGAATGAAAAAAAAGGTATGCTACTATGTGAAGTGTAAAAAAATTTCTTCAAATGTATATGCAATCATTCCTATATGAAAACCTAACTAATATTCACCAATCAAACCTAATGCAAGTACCATGCTAATGCAAAATGCAAAGAATCCATAACTATGCAAAAATCAAAATGTTTTTGTATTTTTGAATTAAATGAGATAAAAAGAAAAAATATGACTCTACCAACCTCAAACTCTGCAACCACTCACAGACAGCAGCCAAGCAAAGTACTAAGGAAAAAGAGACCTAATGTACTAATCTAAAAACAAAAAATAGAAAATGAAATGACAAGAACATTTTCAAAAAATCAAATAAAAATGAATCTCTGGTTAGAAATAGAGGGGAGATACATACTCCAGAAGCATCAAAGAAGACTCAACAATAATCCAAAATCACCTAACAATACTTAATCTTCCCAAAAAATCAAAAAATCACAGCATACGCAATTGTTCTCAGTAAACCTGCATACATGCGTGACTATTCTAGGAAAACTAGCATGTACATGCTACTGTGAAAGAAAAACCTACATATAGGAAGAAAAGAGAGAAAAATAAGGTAAATGGACAAACTGAGACAAAATTTACTTCTATAGGACACTACTGGGCAATTATACCCCCAGACCCGACACAAAAATAGAGAAATCAGAGCAATAAAAGAACATTAAATGCCGAAAACCCCCAAGGAAAAACAACTAGGAACCTCCGTAGTATGGTCGCCAATTCTGTTACAGAGAAAACTTCCTCTGGCTTGGGGTGTACCACAACAGATAGAGAAACCAGAGAAATCAATCCCTTCCCAATATGCAAGATAAATACAACATATAACCCTAAAGGATATCGAAACATACCTTATTCCAGACGGCTGTAGTAGATCCCCATTGAGTTTTTTCCAATCTCGCTTGCGTTAGCAATTTACTCTCAACAATAGTAAACAAGGAAAACATGCTATATAATATAGTGTTAGGCATACTCTATCATATATAGTCAATAATGCATAAGCAATTAAACACATCCATGGATTCAATATTCATTTAAATGCACATCATTAGACATGAAAATATATTTCTATTAATAGAATCAGAGATTACACAAGTGACAACCTATGTCAGCACGTCTGCAAACCGAAGAAACTGAGTCCTCCACCTGGGTTTCCACCACCTAAATCCTCCATCTCTCAATAGAAATCTCACAATTAAAAGCAATCTTGGGAAGAACACAAAGTGCTCCAAGGGACAAAGGGATGCAGACTCAACTACAAGCAAGCTACGACAACAATGGACTATAGTTTTCTTGCTCTTCAAATCCTCCTCTTCAATGTATCCAAGGGATTCCTTATATAGTGCTTCAATGGGGTAATGGAAGTTCAAATCCGAGCGATATCAAGGCATATGGAAGGCCAAGAGACAAGTGACTCAGATCCACATCAAGGAAAACTCCAAAAATATTTGGACTTATGCACACATCCCGATGTATGCGGGTTTAAGGGTAATATCCGCATATATACTCAAGAAAGGGATTAAAAGTCATGTACATAAAATAATAGGTGTTTTTAGGGATGATATTGAAAACATCAAAAGTAAAAAAGTAGTCCATGGGATCCAAAGAGTCTGCAGAGGGACAGGGAAGGCCATAAAAGTGTGATCAACCATGCGTGGTAAAATTACATGTAACAATAAGAAAGGTAAGAAGGAAAACCACATGGGAAAAAAAACATCCACTCTAAAATGGACATGGAGAAAAAAATGAAAGTGAATATAATTCATAACCATGTGTCACCGACCCCAAGGATTTATGTCATATAGGTGAATGTCTTGTCTGTGAATCTCTTGGTTAATATGTCAGTAGTTTTCTCTGCAGATGGGCAATACTGCAATGATATAACCTGGTCATGCAACAAACCCGATGTAATGCATGTGAATCTAAAATGTGCTTGGTAATTTTTCTCTACAATGGATATGTGGATATATTGATCTCACTTTTCTTATCACACCAGATTACACTAGGTGAATCAAATTCAAAACCAAGTTCTCTAAGAATTCCTTGGAACCACACACACTATGTAGCTGCATTCACTTCTCCTATGTACTCAGCCTCCACTGTTGATAAGGTGTTACGGAGAAAAATTCCTATCGCTTGGGGTACCATAATAGATATCTTTGACTCTAGAAATCAATCTTTCCCAATATGCAATAGAAATAAAATGTCTAACACTAAAGGATCAAACCTCGTACCTTATTCTGGACGGTTGAAGTAGATCCCCGTTGAGCTTTCCAATCTTCAGCTTGAATTGATATAATACTTCCTCAACAACAAGTAAACAATACAAGCATACTATATATCATGGTGTTATATCTATTCTAGCATATATAATCAATAATGTAAAAGCATTTGACATATTCCAATGGATACAATATTCAATCAAATACACATCATTGGACAAGGAAAGATAGTTCTTATTAATATAAATCAGAGATTACAAGAGAGATACAACCTCTGACGGCACGTCTGCGAATCGGAGAAACTGAATCCCCCACTTGGGCCTCCACCACCTCAATCCTCCATCTCACGATAGCAAGCTCACTAACAAAGGGCAAGCTTGGGAAGAACACAACAGTGCTCCAAAGGGACAAAGGGATGCAAACTCAAGAATAAATTCTGGCAACAATGGACTATAGTTTCGTTTCTTTCAATCTCTCTATATGCCTTCAATGTACCAAGGGGTTCCTTATATAGCTTCACAAGGGATAATGAAGGGTTGAATCTGAGCGATCTCAAGGCATATGGAAGGCTAGGAGTCAAATGAGTCAGATCCATGTCAAGGAAAACTCCAAAAGGATTTTGATTATGCACACATCCCGATGTATGCGGTTATAGGGGTCAAACCCACGAATGTACATGGTTATCGGGGAAAAAGCCGCGTATATCATCTTTTATATAGTTTTAGGGATGATCAAGGAAACATCAAAGGATAAAATATGGTCCATGGGGTCTAAAGAGTCTGTAGCGGGACAGGGGAAGGCCATACAAAGTGTGATTCACCTAGAGTGGTGAAATCCGCTATAACAGATGCCCCCTAATGTGTGAGGTCATAGGGGTCATACGATGGCCGAAATACATTATAAGTCCATCCCAGAATTGGAGTGATGAAGGATCCCAAATGGAAGACCAGCCACCCAATCAGCATAGTGCAATGATACAACTCTGCATATAACTCCAAGTACATATAGAAGTCCTAGATACATAAGAGTACAATGGCCATGAATAGGCATAATACATGATATCACATATGTGGTCATCGCCACGTACAATATACATAGATCAAAATCTCCATGATGAAGATATACAAAGGACCATGATCTCCAAAATGGCTAAAGATATACAGTAGATCAAGATCTCCATAGTGGCTGGAAATGTCTGACATACACTAGAATCAAGTCACGAGAGCTGAAATCTCATGAACACTAGCACGATCAAGGTGGTAGCATATAAGAGATGCCACTAGTCTGGAAGGTCTTCTACACAAAATGCTACGAGTACATGTCCTACTATGTGAATAGAGGTGTTGAGGTCAAACATAGTAGTCCATCGTCTGATTATCGGTCATTGATGTATACTGTTAATAGACACGATATTACCCACCGATAATGATAATGGGAATCAAGGTACTAGAGTGCAAACTAACAAGTATGAATAGATGTGTTAAGGTCTAACACTTGAGAGAATCCATCGATCAGGGGACATTGATGTATTTCCAAGAAACTGTCGATGGCGAGAGAAACTGCCACTGATGACTGCAAGTCTCAAGGCACTCAAAAGGACTCTAGACTCAAATCCCAAAATAAATGATCTGAAGTTGATGGGATGAAATCTGCCGGAAGGAGGGCATTAAGGCATCCCCCATCATCCAACATGAGGTACTCAGCAAAGCTGTCTAATGTGGAAGGACTCGATCATCAAGTGCACGAACCAGTAACTGTACCGGGAATGGCTGACATGCAAAGTCAAGATAACTGAGGAATGGCCGACAAAGGTTTCAACTTCCTTCGAACAAGAGCATAATGGTGTATGGTGACTGAATGAAGGCAGCATAAACTCAATATACAAACTGGGACATCTCTGTGACACAGGAGGCATGAACAGAGACTCCATAGGGACTGGAAGCTTAACCAGTCGGTGAAGATAAACTCAGATAATGAGTACAGATCCTAAGTCAAACTATAACCCAACCAATGGATGTGATATACAGTGCTCTATTCGAAGGCAACACGACTCGACAGCTACCAAAAGATAACATCTTTCCTTGTCCGGCTTTTTGGTTTTTTGATTTTCTTGGAATTTTTCAGTTATTTGAAAAGCTTGAAAAAAGAATAAAATAGCTTTATAGTTACAAACTAGGAGGATATGAGTGTCATAAGGGCGAACAAACTAGTTCCAAGTAGTGGAACATACCTATGCTCAATGCAAGGATACATGTGTAGGATATCGACACTCGGGGGAAAATCCCCTCCAGGTAAAAAGGGAATCAAGCTGCGAAGGATATAAAAATGGCTCTGCATGGCTAGACATGAGACAAGCGCGGGCTATATGGCTGAAACACAATGTCAAGGGAGCCGGCATAAAGCTCAATAAGGTAGGAAAAGCTCATGATAATGCATTCACAACTTGACATAAGGGAGTCAGGAGGGAAAAGGGCCAGCATAAGATCAAGAGGAGTATGAGGCTCTTGCTAAATGTCATGGCAATACTATACAACAGATTCCCACACCCTAAAGGAGAAAACATTGGCATGGGCACAAAATGCGAATAAGGTGCTAACTAGGGTACCCATGTAAGGTGAAGCTCTACCACTCACATCATGCCACTTCTAAAGCAGCAAGAAGGTTCCGTGACATGATAGAGTGGGTTCGTACCTAAGGTCATAGTGACATGGTCATAAGGTCATGCAAAATGCAAACGGTGGTGAACCTAACCTATATGCCAGTATAGATGTTATACCTGAGATCAGTACGAACGGGTCAATCCAATGGCTAAAATGACACTAAAAATGGTCTTCTACATCACAAATTATGTTAGAAACGGTCCAAAATGGTTAGAAACTCTCAAAACTATAGGAAAGGGGGTAAAAATTTTCAAATATTTAAAATTTTTTCTATAAATAGTAAAAAATATAAATCATTTGAAACTTTTACCCATTGGAGCTCTGATATTCAACTGCAAATTCCAAGAGATCCAGCCGACGGAATTCACAACCATTTCTTCCAAGTAGTTACTCATGCTCTCCTCATGCATTTCAATATAGTTTTTGTTGATTTTCATGGAAAAATGAGGTAGTTTAGGCCATCTCTACATGAGCGTTGCATCCCACATGGATATCAAAGCTTTTCCTGCGTATAGGGCTGTCTATACGCAGAAAAGAGGCTAGAAACCGCGTACATACGCGGTTGTTTGTAAAACAGTCGCATATGACACCGTGCAAGGAAATATATAAGAATCTAATGGTCAAAATGGCAATTTCTCTTGCAGGATGGTGCTAGAATGGAGAGAGTGCGAGCATGGTGAAGTAGAGGAAGCTGTAAGGGCTGACGTGATGGCTCAACAAGCTCTTAGAAGATGCGGACTCTAGAAGTTTTGGTGCCTTGGTGGCTTGAGGGCCAAACCAAGACTGCTAGAGATGCTGGTAAACTAATGGGATCCAGACAGTCCTTCAGGATAGATGGGATGTCTCTCACTATAGAGGTGGAAGACATATACTTCATCACAGGTCTATCTCGACGAGGGGAGGTGGTGAACCTTCGTTCTTGAGGTGGGCTTACTATCGATGAGTACGTAGCTATGTACTATTACCCAGATACTGAGAAGGTGGGAAGTCAAGTCCCCACCAACGCTATATAGGTGTTGGGCCTAAAGGCCATACTACTGATGCTGGGCAGGATAGCAGGCTTAGCCTCACTCCATCAAGCCTCACGGCCACTGATGTACTATGTGGTGGAGTGTATGAGACCAACCATATATGACTGGAGCACTACACTACTGAGCAACATGAAACACCAACTCGGTGAGTTTAAGGTAGGTAGGATACGGAACTTCGGGTTTAGCAGCATATTGAGCACATTTTTCTTCGAGCATGTTCCAGGATTGAGCCCTAGAGTGGACGTTCCTCTCCACGAGGTTTGAGATCCAACCCAACGGTGTTGGGCAGATGCTATGTGCAGACTAGGGGGTGGTAGGGTGGTCAACCCATATCCAGCTGACTTCTTTCCATGGTGGCGATGACATATTGTTGCCATAGATGACTACCCCTATGGAGGGATAGATTTTCGGGGGGATCCGGACATGCCATTGCCACCAGGATCGGCATACGGAGAGATAGGTACCGAATCTTGACTCACTCTTTTTAAAAAATTTTGAGTTATTTAATTTTTTTGTATTTTCTTGATTATGTGGAATCAAAAAGACATGTTTTTGCATGACAACACATAGTGACATCTACCATTCATGTGAAGATGTAGGACCACGGCGACTAGAGGGCTTCCCACGTCATAGACTAAGGGGAAGAGGGGATGACATCACAGGTGCGGATGCGGAGTGAATGCTCCAGGGCATTCATACCAACTTCATATGACTGACTGATAGAGTTCCCATGGCGTAAGTCGAGGACTTGCCTGAGGCCATGCAGCGACATGTGGTGGGTGTGCCACGCGCATGGGTGCATTTATTCCGATGGCTAGCTAGAGCCGTAGTGACGTATCATGATCATAACCCTCCCCCTCCACAGGATTAGACACCTGGGAGTATATATATTTTGTACTACCATGTATTATATGATGGAAGCTTTGAAAGCTCCACTTTTGTATATGACACTATGTATTACCACATTTTTTATATATAAAAGGTTTTATGGTGATCGGCTTATTTATTTACATGTGTAAAAATGTTTATGATTAATTTATTATGAATGAAACAAATGCCAATCTAACACGTAGTTAGCATATGAGTCAGTAACTTGATTATCATTTCTTGGAATGTGTATATATGTAATACTATCAAATTGTCATTCTAACAATCTCACATGTAAGAATATTCTCAATAATGTCGGATCTCTAACATGGTACAAACCATTGAGCTGTGACACTACTAACTCCCAATCAAGACATACCTCAAGAGATAGAACACCATGTGAAATGGCATCCCGTAGAAGCTCGATAACGAAACTGTATTCAGCACCATTGTTGGAAGATGGCTGTACACATACACCTCCTGAAGACAGTACCTGACCCATAGGAGTATAAATCACCCAAGCAGTAGAGGCTGAGTGCTGAGTGTGATGGCTTGCACCATCCATGAATCCTATGCAGGTGGAAGATTCCATTGACATCTGCCAAAAGAAACAGAAACTAATCACAAACCCGATCACGATAATAAAAAGACCTAACTCTGCAAAGCTGTAAAATAATATACAACAACCAGCCTTGGCTAAAGATCATGCATAGTATTTTTTGAGATAGAGCCCATTTCTAGGCTCTGCCAAAGCTATGCCTTGTAATCGACTAACTCATAGGCACCCTTCTCTAAGACATGCTTAACCACGTAAGGACCATGCCACATAGGATTAAATTCCCCTGCCCCAAGGGTTCTTTCGATTGATCCCACAAAAGGACCAAGTATCATTCACTAAACACTCTTGGACGGACAGACTTGTCATATTGGACCTTAATGCGATGCTTATTAACCTCTAGAGCCACCAAGGCATCTTGACGCTGCTCATCAAGTTGCTCGAGGTGGACCAAACACTCCTCCAAAGGTGAAGTGTCTGGTAAGAGTTCCACAGCTAGCTTCAACGAAGGAATCTCGCATTCAACCGGCAATATTGACTCCACTCCATGCAGAAGCTGATATGGATAAAAACTAGTGGCAGTCTTAACCGCGATTCGATGTGCCCACAAAGCAGGGTATAACATAATATGACAATTCGTCTTGCTCTGTGCAATGGTTCATTGGAGAATGGACTTAAGTGATTTATTCACTACTTCAACCTGTCCATTCACTTGGGGGTAGTAAGAAGAGGAGTGCTCTTGCTTATACACTAACTTGGATGCCAACTCTTCCATCTTACGGTTCTAAAAGTGTGAGCCATGGTTAGTGACAAGCTCTCTCAGAATCCCGAACCGATCAATGATTTGGTTGAATACGAAGTGAGCGGCTGTCTCACCATCAGATTTTACAGTAGGCATTGCCTCATCCCATTTCATGAAATAATCCACAGCCACTATAGTATGATGGTGCCCCCCAACCGAAGCTTGGCTGCAATCCATAAAATCGAGCCCCCACTTGGTGAAGGGACTAGCAATGATAATGGGATGTAACGGGGAAGGCTTCGAGCGCATATTTTGTGCGAACACCTGGCAAGGGTGGCACCTCTTGACCGCATCAACACAATCTTTAAAGATCGACGGCCATAAATAACCCGCTCTCAAAATATTTTGATCTGTAGAAAGCCCAGATAAATGACCACCACACGCCCCTCCATGGCAATCATTCAACACAACCTCAGCCTCCTCGTGAGTTAAACAATGTTTTAAAATGGAATCTACCCCACGGTGGTACAAAGTATTGTCCACTATAAGGTAGTTCTTAGAGACGTGACGTAATTATTGTCGTTCATCTCGTAAGAGGTGAGTAGGGGTCCTTTGTGTTTGTAGATATACTATGATATCTCCATACCATGGGTCAGACGTCGAGATTAAGAACATGTGTTCATCCACAAATGTATCTTCACAAAACGACTCCTCGTCCTCACTCAGGAAATCCGATATAAGCTCTGCAAAAATTAATGATTTCTTCAACTTTGCCGAAACAAAATCGAGATCGAACTCTTGCAGGATGACAATCCATTTATTATACTTTCCCCCAATCATCCTTCGTGTGAGGATGAACTAAAACAGATTGACATGGGCTACAACCGAGGTCGGGCGGAGGAGGATATAATGTCTCAAACGCTAAACCGCATGTACGGTTGCTAAAGCAAGCTTCTCAACGTGAGAATACCGAATCTCTGTGTCAATAAGGTTTCGGCTCAGATAATATATGACATGCTCCTAGAGCTCCTCATCCTCCTGAACCAATACCATACCAATCGTCTCTAAAGACACGGCCACATATAATAGGAAATCACGGCTATAATCCGGAGGACTAATCACCGAGGCCGATGCTAGGGCTCGCTTAAGTGCATCGAAGGACTCCTGGGCTTGCTCATCCCATTCAAAGGGAGTATCCTTCTTCAAGAGACGCATGAAGCCTCTAGCAAATTGGAAAAATTGACCACAAATCTTCGTAAGAAGTTTTCCATACCTTGCAAACACTGAAGATGACGAATATTCTTCGGGGGAGACAACTGAGGTATTGCCTCAACCTTTAAGGGATCAACTCTTATGCCCTCTTTTGAAACGATGAATCCTAATAAACGACCTAACTTTATGCAAAAGATGCACTTATGAGGATTTAATCGAACCGAATAGTGCCATCATCTTTCGAAGACCAATCTCAAGTGATAGGAATGACGCATTCTCATACGAGAATGAGTAGCAAGGTCATCCAAAAATACTTCAATAATAGACTTGAGATCGTGTAAAATCAAGGTCATTGCCCGTTGAAATGTAGCTCTGACGTTTTTAAGGCCGAAAGGCATCTTTCGATATGCAAATGTTCCCCAAGGACAAATAAATGTAGTATTTTGTTGGTCCTCAGGTTTAATCTGGATCTGATTATACCTGGAAAATCCATCCATAAAGGAGAACACCTCGCTACCCACACACTCATCCAAAATCTGATCTATAAATGGTGTGGGGAAGTTATCCTTAGGACAGGCACGATT
>LPNX010232387.1:55274-76483 GCA_001517045.1 Pseudotsuga menziesii
TTTGGATTTTTCCCTGCTTCTTATCCACCGAAACGGGGTTTGAAACCCACTCCGTCAAGGGAACGGGATAGATGAAACCGACTTTCAACAGCTTCTCTATCTCTGCCTTAATGGCTGGTGCTTTCCTAGGATTCACGGCGCATAAGCATTGTCGAATAGGCTTAGCATTGGGGTAAGTCTTAATATCATGCTCGACAATCCGAGGGTTAATACCTGGAATGTCCTCATAAGACCAAGCAAAAATATCATAGAATTCCTTGAATAGCTCGGTATACTCAAGAATCTCAACCTGGGAACAATCTGCCCCAATATAGACATTCTCAATGGTGCCAGGATTTCGAGAGATGTTGATAGAAATCGTGGAAGATATGTTCACCATGTTCCCATCAGCCATCTGACCAGGAGAGCTTAATGGAATCATGGGACTACCAACTCTCTGACTAAGAATATCCCTATAATCCTCATGCTCCAAACGGACAAGCGGTGGAAGGAAATATGATCTATGATGAAGTTCCTCCAATGGCATCTCAACACCCGACATGGCCTCGATAATCGCTTCATCTGAAGGGAAAACCGTATCCAGGCAGTCGTGGGCATGAGAAGACTATACTGCCCATGTGGGTAGCACATAGGGGTCTTCCTCTTCCATCCACAAAGAGGAAGAACAAGGCTCTGCAACATTCATAAGATTGGCTTGCTAAGCTATCATGGTTGTAGGAAGCGGCACGTTGGTTTCGACAGGCTCACTCGAAATACTCAGTGTAGGAATAATCCAAGGATCTCCCATATGAGTCATGCGAAAAGACACTGAGGTCGTAGAAGTCGAAGCCCTATCGGAATGAGATCCTATCATGAGGACTGGCGCAGGGAAACTAAAGCTTCCCATGAGGGATGGATACATGCCTACACCCACACTCCCAATTGCCGGCTGAGAGTGTTCAACAACCGGAACCAAAGTTCCCGAAGATGCAGTAATAGGGGAATTCTTGAATGTCATTTGATCAATCGTTACAATCTTCTCGTTATGAGGAAAGCATACAATGTGAAACACAGAAGAAGCAATGGCTTGCATACTATACATCCAGTTCTGACCCAGCAGGAGATTGTAGTCGAGGGGCGCATCAACCACCTCAACCTCTATCGCAACGGTCTTCCCTCCCAAACAGACTTTAAGGGATGGACTGATGCCGTGCAGCCTAGAATATCTCCCATCAAAAGTAGTTAACATAGTCGCTGACTTCGACAACTCAGGAGAACCAAGACCCTTCCAACAGGACAAAGACATCACAGATGTAGCAGCGCCCTTGTCAATCACAGTGCGCTTGACGATCATATTAAGACATTCTACATGTACCAAAAGCGACACATAGTAAAACAAGCAAGGCTGATGACCTGCGGTTTCAAATTTGATCACTGAGGAAGAATCATCACCGTTCACACCAAGAGCAGAAAGCAAAGCCTTCCTTTGCGAAGGAAAACTATGAAGCAGTTCCAATTCCGACATCGCACAAGGAGTATGGCCCAAATCCTCGACTGCTGAATAATTCTGGGTGGCTCGGGCATTTGGATTATGCCCTGAGCGCTTAAGTACCCCCTTAGGAATGCGAGGTGTAGCTTCAAGTTTATCCACAGGTTTCTCAATGGGAAAAGGAGTTCCTAGTGGATCGGGTTCTTTGCCTAGGTTGGGTTGTGACGATCCATAATCTTTCGCATGAGTCACAACCTTGGCAGCAAGGACCATGTTAATGCACCCACGAGAACTAGCCTCTAGTGGATCATTCTCACTAGATTTCTCCTGGGACTTTGAGTTCATATTATGGTTATGCGGTAAAGGGTTTGTTAGCACAGCTAGGCCTTGTGCTAAGAGTCTTGAAGCTTCATCAATTCTAGGGCACAAGTAAGTGAGGTGATCATCCTTACATAGCTTGCAAGGGAATTTAACCTTACGTTTCGCTTACTTGTCCCCACCTACATTCTGACCATTCTTGTCATTATTGGAAGCATTCTCATTCCTATTCCCACCCTTTCAATTATTATTCTTACCCTTTTTCTTATTCCTTTCGGGTTGCTGGTTACCCTTCTGGTCCGACGATTGCATAGAAAGTACACTCGCCATTTGGGTGGGTTGAGATGAAGCCGTAGCTTGTCCCGAAGAAGACTAGTTGAGCGAAAATTGACTAACTTGTCTTACAACTGAATCTACAGGTTTCACACTTGCACAACCCACAATGCCATCGGCATGTGGTCTAGGTTTAACCTTGGGATCGAAACTAGAATGAGGAGTGTTGGGAATAATCTCATACAACAAACTAGACTGAGCATAAATCAAGTCCAGTTCCTATGCCCTAAAGATTTCTTGTTCCTCATTCTGCACTCCAGATGTAGAAACATACTTCGCAATATATGGCAATAAAGACTTGAGGAACCACTCGAGAAGGAACTCTGGCGGTATAAAACCTTTAATTAATCTCTTCCATCTACTCCACTCATGAATATGATCAGAAATATGGGTGGCTTTATCCTGCCGAAATGTCGACAAGAGTTCAGTACCAACGTCATAGCGCACTGGTAGCTGGAAGTGATTAATAAAAGTCATCGCAAGATCATCGAACAAGGTAAAGGCTCCCTTTGGTAACTCTATATACCATTTCACAGCAGGCCCTGTAAGGGTGCGTTGAAATAGTTGCAAGCAGACTGAGTCCTAATGTAACAAATTCGAAGAGCACCAAAGGTGAAACATGGTAACGTGTTCGCTCAGATCCTCTCCTGGTTTTCCTTCGAACTTAGGTATGTCCGAAGGAAGCTTCGTAGGGACAACTGACCAAGCTGGGTCATGAGCCATGGGATCATTCGTAAGTCTCGATAAGTTAGGAAGGTTGAGCGTCGCGAGGAAAGGGAGCTTAGCATGATGAGGTCGATGGACTGCTCCCTAGTTCACATAGGTTTGAGCACCACCATGGCCTTGGCCATAGTGTCCTCCTCCTGTCTAACCTGTATAAGGTGACGTGGAAGTACCATAGTAAAGTGGACCTTGACTAGTAGGAGCTACGAAGCCATAATTAGGAGAGTAAGTAGGTTGTTGATACCCGCCTCCATAAGGTGAAGAAACCTGTCCATACTGTGGACTGTAATAAGTTCCATAGGTCATCGCATGTGATGTCCCATGGGGCACTCCATAGGTAGGAAGATAAGCTCCGGAAGGGGGAATATACATACCCAAAGTAGGTATATATTCCCCGGATGTAACAAGCTAACCACTAGAAGGGTGAATATAGCCTCCCGAAGCAGAGAGTGGTATATGAACTTGAGACACAATTGGTCTAGTAACCGCAGCACGGACCTGACTCGTAGCCATATATCGGCTCGAAGGACCACATGGATAAGGTGGAGGATGTACATTTGAAGAACTCAGAACCGAGGACGAAGGAATCTCAGTAATAAGATATGTACTAGTGCCTATCGTCAGTCGTCTCAGACCTGGTATCCTAATCGGATCACTAACCCTAGACCTAGGAGGGGGATGTGATGGATCTTCCACCATTGGGATGGAAGGTGCAATGTGACTAGTACTCCCAAACCTCTCCACAAGGTAAGGAATGGGATTTCCCCCAGGCATAGTGCTAGGCTCAAAGTCGGATTCAACATGAAATGTCAAATCATGCATAGGAAAACCAGTCGTAGCATAACTACCGTAGCTAGTGCTAGGAGGGTCAAAGTGAGTCTCGGCATCTTCCGGCATTCCATACCGGTAATGTGTCAATGGGGAATCAGCCCTAGAGTGAGTAGGTCTATCATGCAAAGATCCTATCTGTGAAATCACAGGACCGAACTCAGCTAGGTCAGGTGAAGGATTGTATGTAGGAGTAAATTCCCCATCGTCAACACGAAGGAGAGGAGGTGGCTCAGGAATAGTCTCTGAATGATCCTCCATGGTGTGTGAATCAGTGTGTGACATAGTCCGCCTGGACAGTCTAGGCCCCTCTCCCAAAGGAGGAGGAGAAGTGGAAGGTGGAAGTCTTGCTAACTGACGAGAACGGTGTGGAACCGCACTCGAATCGACAATGACTCAACAAAAAGCAAAGACTCTCTATTTACGTAAACCCTAGGCCAACTAGCTTGCACAGAGAAATCACTAATAAAATCCAAAGCCAAATGCAAGCAAACAAGGGCTGGATAAGTGAACTCCCGAATGAAGCAGGTATGTCTCGCCTAGTAGTCGCCAATTCCTATAGCTTGGGGTACCACAACAGATAGATTTGACTCTAGAAATCAATCTTTCCCAATATGCAATAGAAATAAAATGTCTAACACTAAAGGATCAGACCTTGTACCTTATTCCGGACGGTTGAAGTAGATCCCCGTTGAGCTTTCCAATCTTCAGCTTGAATTGATATAATACTTCCTCAACAACAAGTAAACAATACAAGCATACTATATATCATGGTGTTAGATCTATTCTAGCATATATAATCAATAATGTAAAATCATTTGACATATTCCAATGGATACAATATTCAATCAAATATACATCATTAGACAAGGAAAGATAGTTCTTATTAATATAAATAAGAGATTACAAGATAGATACAACCTCTGACGGTACGTCTGTGAATCGTAGAAACTGAATCCCCCACTTGGGCCTCCACCACCTCAATCCTCCATCTCACGATAGCAAGCTCACTAACAAAGGGCAAGCTTGGGAAGAACACAACAGTGCTCCAAAGGGACAAAGGGATGCAGACTCAAGCATAAATTTCGCCAACAATGGACTATAGTTTCGTTGCTTTCAATCTCTCGATATGCCTTCAATGTACCAAGGGGTTCCTTATCTAGATTCACAAGGGATAATGAAGGGTCGAATCCAAGCGATCTCAAGGCATATGGAAGGCCAGGAGTCAAATGAGTGAGATCCATGTCAAGGAAAACTCCAAAAGGATTTGGATTATGCACACATCCCGATGTACGCGGTTATAGGGATCAAACCCGTGTATGTACACGGTTATCAGGGGAAAAGCCGCGTATATCATCTTTTATATAGTTTTAGGGATGATCAAGGAAACATCAAAGGATAAAATATGGTCCATGGGGTCTAAAGAGTCTGCAGTGGGACAGGGGAAGGCCATACAAAGTGTGATTCACCTACAGTGGTGAAATCCGCTATAACATATGCCCCCTAATGTGTGAGGTCAGAGGGGTCATACAATGGCCGAAATACATTATAAGTCCATCCTAGAAGTGGAGTGATGAAGGATCCCAAATGGAATACCAACCACCCAATCAACATAGTGCAATGATACAACTCTGCATATAACTGCAAGTACATATAGCAGTCCTGGATACATAAGAGTACAATGGCCATGAATAGGCATAATACATGATATCACATATGTGGTCATCACCACGTACAATATACATAGATCAGAATCTCCATGATGAAGATATACAAAGGACCATGATCTCCAAAATGGCTGAAGATATACAGTAGATCGAGATCTCCATAGTGGCTGGAAATGTCTAACATACACTGGAATCAAGTCACGAGAGCTGAAATATCATCAGCACTGGCATGATCAAGGAGGTAGCATATAAGAGATGCCACCAGTCTGGAAGGTCTTCTACACAAACTGCTACAAGTACATTTCCTACTATGCGAATAGAGGTGTCGAGGTCGAACATAGTATTCCATCGTTTGATTACTAGTCATTGATGTATACCGTTAACAGACGCGAGATTACCCACCGATTATGATAATGGGAATCAAGGTACTAGAGTGCAAAGTAACAAGTGTGAATAGATGTGTTGAGGTCGAACACTTGAGAGAATCCATCGATCAGGGGACATTGATGTATTCCCAAGAAACTCTCGATGGTGAGAGAACCTGCCACTGATGACTGCAAGTCTCAAGGCACTCAAAAGGACTCTAGACTCCAATCCCAGAATAAATGATCTGAAGTTGATGGGATGAAATCCGCTGGAAGGAGGGCATTAAGGCATCCCCCATCATCTAACACAAGGTACTCAGCAAAGCTGTCTAATGTGGAAGGACTCGATCATAAAGTGCATGAACCAATAACTTTACCAAGAATGGCCGACATGCAAAGTCAAGATAACTGAGGAATGGCCGACATAGGTTTCAACTTCCTTCGAACAAGAGCATAACAGCGTATGGTGACTAAATTAAGGAAGCATAAACTCAATATACAAACTAGGACATCTCTGTGACACAGGAGGCATCAATAGAGGCTCCATAGGGACTAGAATCTTAACCAGTCGGTGGAGATAAACTCATATAACGAGTACAGCTCCTAAGTCAATCTATAACCCAACCAATGGATGTGATATACAGTGCTCTGCTCAAAGGCGACACGACTCAACAACTTCCAAAAGATAACATCTTTCCTTGTCTGGATTTTTGGTTTTTTGATTTTTTTGGACTTTTTCAGTTATTTGAAAAGCTTGAAAAAAGAATAAACTAGATTTATAGTTACAAACTAGGAGGAGACGAGAGTCATAAGGGCGAACAAACTAGTTCCAAGCAGTGGAACATACCTATGCTCAATGCAAGGATACATGTGTAGGATATCGACACTCGGGGGAAAATCCCCTCCGGGTAAAAAGGGAATCAAGCTGCGAAGGATATAAAAATGGCTCTGCATGGCTAGACATGAGACAAGCTCGGGCTATATGGCTGAAACGCAATGTCAGGAGAGCTAGCATAAAGCTCAATAAGGTAGGAAAAGCTCATGATAATGCATTCACAACTTGACATAAGGGAGTCTAGACGGAAAAGGGCCATCATAAGATCAAGAGGAGTATGAGGCTCTTACTAAATGTCATGGAAATACTATACAACGGACTCCCACACCCTAAAGGAGAAAACGTCAGCATGGGCACCAAATGTGAATAAGGCGCTAACTAGGGTACCCATGTAAGGTGAAGCTCTACCACTCATAGCATGCCACTTCTAAAGTAGCAAGAAGGTTCCGTGACATGATAGAGTGGGTTCGTACCTAAGGTCATAGTGACATGTTCATAAGGTAATGGAAAATGCAAATGGTGGTGAACCTAACCTATATGCCAGTATAAATGTTATACCTAAGATCAGTATGAACGGGTCAATCCAATGGCTGAAACGACACTGAAAATGGTCTTCTACGTCACAAATTATGTTAGAAATGGTCCAAAATGGTAAGAAACTGTCAAAACTATAGGAAAGGGGTAAAAATTTTCAAATATTTGAAAAATTTTCTATAAATAGTAAAAAATATAAATCATTTGAAACTTTTACCCATTGGAGCTCTGATATTCAACTGCAAATTCCAGGAGATCTAGCCGACAGAATTCACAACCGTTTCTTCCAGGTAGTTGCTCATGCTCTCCTCATGCATTTCAATATAATTTTTGTTGATTTTCATGGAAAAATGAGGTAGTTTAGGCCATCCCTATATGAGCACTACGGCCCACGCGGATATCGAAACTTTTCCCTCCTATAGGGCTGTCTATATGCGGAAAAGAGGCTAGAAACCGCATACATAGGAATTTCTCTCCGTATGTATATATACTGGGACTGCTTGGGAAGAACACAACAGTTCTCCAAAGGGACAAAAGGATGCAGAATCAAGCATAAATTTCGGCAACAATGGACTATAGTTTCGTTGCTTTCAATCTCTCTATATGCCTTCAATGTACCAATGGGTTCCTTATATATATTCACAAGGGATAATGAAGGGTCGAATCTGAGCGATCTCAAGGCATATGGAAGGCTAGGAGTCAAATGAGTCAGATCCATGTCAAGGAAAACTCCAAAAGGATTTTGATTATGCGCACATCCCGATGTACGCAGTTATAGAGGTCAAACCGGCGTATGTACATGGTTATCAGGGAAAAATCCGCATATATCATCTTTTATATAGTTTTAGGGATGATCAAGGAAACATCAAAGGATAAAATATGGTCCATGGGGTCTAAAGAGTTTGCAGGGGGACAGGGGCAAGGCCATACAAAGTGTGATTCACCTAGAGTGGTGAAATCCACTATAACAGATGCCCCCTAATGTGTGAGGTCAGAGGGGTCATACGATGGCCGAAATACATTATAAGTCCATCCCAGAAGTGGAGTGATGAAGGATCCCAAATGGAAGACCAGCCACCCAATCAGCATAGTGCAATGATACAACTCTGCATATAACTGGAAGTACATATACCAGTCCCAGATACATAAGAGTACAATGGCCATGAATAGGCATAATACATAATATCACATATGTGGTCATCGCCACATACAATATACATAGATCAAAATCTCCATGATGAAGATATACAAAGGACCATGATCTCCAAAATGGCTGAAGATATACAATAGATCAAGATATCCATAATGGCTTGAAATGTCTGGCATACACTGGAATAAAGTCACGAGAGCTGAAATCTCATGAACACTGGCACGATCAAGGAGGTAGCATATAAGAGATTCCACTAGTCTGGAAGGTATTCTACACAAACTGCTACAAGTACATGTTCTACTATGCGAATAGAGGTGTCGAGGTAGAACATAGTAGTCCATCGTCTGATTACCAGTCATTGATATATACCATTAATAGATGCGAGATTACCCACCGATAATGATAATGGGAATCAAGGTACTAGAGTACAAAATAACAAGTGTGAATAGATGTGTTGAGGTCAAACACTTGAGAGAATCCATCGATCGAGGGACATTGATGTATTCCAAAGAAACTGTCGATGGCGAGAGAACCTGCCACTAATGACTGCATGTCTCAAGGCACTCAAAAGGACTCTAGAATCCAATCCCAGAATAAATGATCTAAGGTCGATGGGATGAAATCCACTGGAAGGAGGGAATTAAGGCATCCCCCATCATCCAAAACGAGGTACTCAGCAAAGCTGTCTAATGTGGAAGGACTCGATCATAAAGTGCACGAACCAGTAACTATACAGGGAATGGCCGACATGAAAAGTCAAGATAACTGAGGAATGGCTAACACAGGTTTCAACTTCCTTCGAACAAGAGTATAATGGCGTATGGTGACTGAATGAAGGTAGCATAGACTCAATATACAAACTGGGACATCTCTGTGACACAGGAGGCATCAACAGAGGCTCCATAGGGACTGGAAGCTTAACCAGTTGGTGGAGATAAACTCAGATAATGAGTACAGATCCTAAGTCAAACTATAACCCAACCAATGGATGTGATATATAGTGCTTTGTTTGAAGGTGACACGACTCGACAGCTGCCAAAAGATAACATCTTTGCTTGTCCGGCTTTTTGGTTTTTTGATTTTTTTTGGACTTTTTCAGTTATTTGAAAATATTGGAAAAAAGAATAAACTAGATTTATAGTTACAAACTAGGAGGAGACAAGTGTCATAAGGGCGAACAAACTAGTTCCAAGCAGTGGAACATACCTATGCTCAATGCAAGGATACATGTGTAGGATATCGACACTCGGGGGAAAATCCCCTCTCGGTAAAAAGGGAATCAAGCTGTAAAGGATATAAAAATGGCTCTGCATGGCTAGACATGAGACAAGCTCGGGCTATATGGCTGAAATGCAATGTCAGGGTAGCCAGAATAAAGCTCAATAAGGCAAGCAAAGCTCATGATAATGCATTCACAACTTGACATAAGGGAGTCCGGAGGGAAAAGGGACAGCATAAGATCAAGAGGAGTATGAGGCTCTTGCTAAATGTCATGGAAATACTATACAACGGACTCCCACACCCTAAAGGAGAAAACGTCGGCATGGGCACCAAATGCGAATAAATCGCTAACTAGGGTACCCATGTAAGGTGAAGCTCTACCACTCACATCATGCCACTTCTAAAGCAGCAAGAAGGTTCTGTGACATGATAGAGTGGGTTCGTACCTAAGGTCATAGTGACATGGTCATAAGGTCATGCAAAATGCAAACGGTGGTGAACCTAACCTATATGCCAATATAGATGTTATACCTGAGATCAGTACAAATGGGTCAATCCAATGGCTAAAACGACACTGAAAATGGTCTTCTACATCACAAATTATGTCAAAAATGGTCCAAAATGGTTAGAAACTGTCAAAACTATAGGAAAGGGGGTAAAAATTTTCAAATATTTGAAAATTTTCCTATAAATAGTAAAAAATATAAATCATTTGAAACTTTTACCCATTGGAGCTCTGATATTCAACTGCAAATTCTAGGAGATCCAACCGGCGGAATTCACAACCGTTTCTTCCAGGTAGTTACCCATGCTCTCCTCATGCATTTCAATATAATTTTTGTTGATTTTCATGGAAAAATGAGGTAGTTTAGGCCATCCCTATATGAGCGCTATGGCCCACGCGGATATGGAAGCTTTTCCCATGTATAGGGTTGTCTATACGCTGAAAAGAGGCTAGAAACCGTGTACATACGTGGCTGTTTGTAAAACAGTAGTGTATGACACCGCACAAGGAAATATATAAGAATCTAATGGTCAAAATGGAAATTTCTCTTGCAGGATGGTGCTAGAATGGAGAGAGCGCGAGCATGGTGAAGTAGAGGAAGCTGTAAGGGCTGACGTGATGGCTCAACAAGCTCTTAGAAGATGCGGACTCTACAAGTTTTGGTGTCTTGGTGGCTTGAGGGCCAAACCAAGACTGCTAGAGATGCTGGTAAACTATTGGGATACTGAGAAGGTGGGAAGTCAAGTCCCCACCAATGCTATACAGGTGTTGGGCCTAAAGGCCATACTACTGACGCTGGGCAAGATAGCAGGCTTATCCTCACTCCATCAGGCCTCGCAGCCACTGATATACTATGTGGTGGAGTGTATGAGACTGACCATATATGACTGGAGCACTACACTACTGAGCAACATGAAACACCAGCTCAGTGAGTGTAAGGAAGGTAGGATACGAAACTTCATGTTCAGCAGCATATTGAGCACATTTTTCTTTGAGCGTGTTCCAGGATTGAGCCCTAGAGTGGACGTTCCTCTCCACGGGGTTCGAGATCCGGCCCAACGGCGTTGGGCAGATGCTATGCATAGACTAGGGGGTGGTAGGGTGGCCAACCCATATCCAGCTGACTTCTTTCCATGGTGGCGACGATAGATTGTTGCCATAAGTGACTACCCCTATGGAGGGATAGATTTCTGAGGGGATCTGGACATGCCATTGCCACCAAGATCAGCATACAGAGAGATAGGTACCGAATCTCGACTCTCACTCTTTTTAAAAAAATTTGAGTTATTTATTTTTTTTGTATTTTCTTGATTATGTGGAATCAAAAAGACATGTCTTTGCGTGACAACACATAGTGACATCTACCATTCATGTGCAGATGTAGGACCACGGCGACAAGAGGGCTTCCCACATCATAGACGGAAGGGAAGAGGGGATGACATCACAGGTGCGGATGCAGAGCGAACACTCCAGGGCATTCATACCAACTTTGTACGATTGACTCATAGAGTTCCCATGGTGCAAGTCGCAAGTCGAGGATACTCTTGATCTTATGCTGACCCTTTTCCCTCCCCAATGGAGTCACCAATTTTGTTACAGAGAGAAATTCCTATGGCTTGGGGTACCACAACAGATAGCTTTGACTCCAGAAATCAATATTTCTCAATATGCAATAGAAATAAAATGTCTAACACTAAAGGATCAGACCTCGTACCTTATTCTGGACGGTTGAAGTAGATCCTCGTTGAGCTTTCCAATCTTCAGCTTGAATTGATATAATACTTCCTCAAGAACAAGTAAAAAATACAAGCATACTATATATCATGGTGTTAGATCTATTCTAGCATATATAATCAATAATGTAAAAGCATTTGACATATTCCAATGGATACAATATTCAATCAAATACACATCGTTGGACAAGGAAAGATAGTTCATATTAATATAAATTAGAGATTACAAGATAGATACAACCTCTGACGGCACGTCTACGAATTGGAGAAACCGAATCCCCCACTTGGACCTCCACCACCTCAATCCTCCATCTCATGATAGCAAGCTCACTAACAAAGGGTAGGATTGGGAAGAACACAACAGTGCTCCAAAGGGACAAAGGGATGCAGACTCAAGCATAAATTCCGTCAACAATGGACTATAGTTTCGTTGCTTTCAATATCTCTATATGCCTTCAATGTACCAAGGGGTTCCTTATATAGCTTCACCAGGGATAATGAAGGGTCGAATCCAAGTGATCTCAAGGCATATGGAAGGCTAGGAGTCAAATGAGTCGAATCCATTTCAAGGAAAACTCCAAAAGGATTTGGATTATGCACACATCCCGATGTACGCGGTTATAGGGGTCAAACCCATGTATGTACACGGTTATTGGGTAAAAATCCATGTATATCATCTTTTATATAGTTTTAGGGATGATCAAGGAAACATCAAAGGATAAAATATGTTCCATGGGGTCTAAAGAGTCTGCAGTGGGACAGGGGAAGGCCATACAAAGTGTGATTCACCTAGAGTGGTGAAATCCGCTATAACATAAGGAAATAGTGTTTTTTTTTTCTTAATTAAAAATAATATGGGACCATGTGTAAGAATGAATACATAACCTGAAGTGGACTTTCTATAATTGGAATATCCATCCCAATCAGAATCAGTAAATCCAACTAGTTGTAGTGGAGAACTAGAAACATAAGGTATCTTGAAGTGTTTGGTTCCTTAAACATAATGCAAGATCCTTTTAGCAGAATTCCAATGGATATCATTAGTCTCTCGCATATATATTGCAACAGAAACTACTGTATAAGAAAAATTGGGTTGAGAGTGTGTGATATACAACAAGCTTCCAGGTACT
Organism: Pseudotsuga menziesii; assembly: GCA_001517045.1. NCBI lineage: Eukaryota > Viridiplantae > Streptophyta > Pinopsida > Pinales > Pinaceae > Pseudotsuga > Pseudotsuga menziesii. The sequence continues at coordinate 68,085 of LPNX010232387.1, forward strand.
TGTCTATACAACAAGTCATCCACCAATGGAGATGAACCAAAATCACCTAGTTTAACTCCTGAAAGGAAGGGACACTTAGAAGATTTACATTAAGCCAAATTGAAATTTAATAACAGATATAAAGAATACTTAAATTTTCTAACCTTATTACTTGCATTATATTTCCTAATCTCCAAGCCAATAAAGTGTTTCAACAATCCTAGGTCAGTCATAGAAAATGCATTGTGCAATGAAGACTTAATTGATCCTATATCAACAATGCAACTTCCAGTGATCAAAATATAATCAACATACGATATAATAATTTGAATATATTTATATAAACTCTACAAATACAAATTAGGATCATATTTTCATCTTCCAAAGCCTTCTAAAAGAAGAAAGATGTCCATCTTGGGATACCAAGCTCTGGGAGCTTGCTTGAAGCCATAGAGATAATTCTTCAACCTGCAAACAAGTGAAGGATAATGAATGAAAAATTTATGGTTATGCATATAAATATCATCATCAAGGTAACCATGAATAAAATCACTCTTCAAATCTATATTGTGCACCTCCTATCGCTTAGATGCAAGAATGGCCAAAACTAGCCTGATTGAGTCCATATTTGCTACTGGTGAAAATGTCTCTATATAATCCATTCCATGGAATTGAGATAAGAATTTGGAAACAAATATGGAATTATAATTCACATATGAACCATTAGAATCCATATTGGTCCTATAAACTCACTTACATTGCACTAGTTTCTTCTTAGAAGGTAGAGGAACCAACTCCCAACTTTCATTGTCTTGCAAAGACTTGAACTCTTATTGCATGGTTGTTTTCCATATTGGGGCATGTGAATATTATTAATATGAATGTGGATCAGATACAACCATTATAAAAAACCTCCATGGAATATTTTAATTACAAGTGGAGAAAGCATTGTGAAACTGAGATCATCTTCCTAGTGTCTAGTGGATCTCCTGCACTATCACGAGCTGCTTGTATGATTTTATCAGACCATTTTGGAATTGTGGAAGATTCATTATCTGTATTCATGTCAAAATATTCATATTCCATATCATAATCATAAAAATCATAAATTTAAACCTCACTTACATCATCATTGAGTGGAGGGTGTGAGAAATCCCCCTCTACCAGTTCAACCTCTTGCATAGGTTCTTCTTCGAATTGTATACTTTTGTCAATGATTTTTTTCTGATATAAGGGATCAAATAGATTATATACCTTCACATATTCATCATATCCAACCCTTATTTAATCCTTTCTTTGAGGTTGCAATGGTTTTCTTTTCTCTGGAGGAATTCTAGTCCATGCTTTTGAGCCAAAAACCCTGAAATGAGACACATTTGGATTGTGAACTCTCCAAGCCTCAAATGGATTTTTTTATTCCAATTATTTATGTGGAAATATGTTATAAACATATGAATCACAATTTATGGCTTCATCTCATATCTTAGGAGGCAAATAATTATCCTCCAACATGGATGTGGCCATCTCCTTCAATGCTCTATTCTTGCACTCTTCAACACCATTTTGTTGTGGTGTGTAAGTCATGAATGTTGAATTTGAATGGAATTATATTAACATATATTTTTTAGTTTCTTATTAAAATATTCCTTTCCATTATCATTCCTTAATACATTTATATTCTTTTTACTTAATTTTGCAATCTAAGCTTTGAAAGATTTGAATATCTTGTACACTTTAGATTTCAGCTTGAGGAAAAACACCAAACAATATCTTGAAAAATCATCTATGAATGTTAATACATACCTTATTTCCTTCCCTTATTTCCTTCCCCTACAATATCTAAATGGATCAATTCAAGCACTTGGACATCCCTTCTTTCCTCCCCCTTGTCATACATGCATTCTACATGCTTCCCAATAATGCATCCCTTGCATGTGCCTTTGGAAAATTTGATGCTTGGAATTACTTCAACCATGTTTCCTTTGATCAATGATTGAATATGTATATAGTTGAGGTGTCCAAACCTCTCATTCCATAGCTTATTGATCTCATTAGAACGTGACAGGAGAACATTCCCTGAAGAGTAAGGAAGAAAGTGTGAAAACTTGTACATTCTTGACCCATGATTTGTAACCCACTGCAACCACTTTTCCTGTAGAATTTTTTGAAATTTCCACATCATCTTGAGTTAATGTCAATATCTTGGATGAACATGTGTGATTCATTTGATAGATAAATACTAGGTTTTTTGCAATATCAGTCATAAACAACACATTGTTGAAGTACCCATTGTCAAGATTGATCCTGATAATCCCTTTGGTTGTGATCTTGGAATCATCACCCATGAGGATGGATGGACCATTGTATGTATGTAGGGTCAAGATGGATTTTTATGTATAATCCACGTTCCTTGAGGCACATAAATCTAGAGGATCCATCCACCAATGCATGACACCTTTCCTTGCTTTCAAAATTTGAACTTTTGTCCTTCCTCTTTACTCCATCTAGAAGGGGAATGATGTTCTTCTTAAGGAGTTGCACAATCATTTCAATGGTTTTATTCATGCATGCACTCTCTAGGTGCTGACCTTTGTGAAAGTAAGTGCATTTTTATTCTCTTGATTCTTCTCTTTGTCCTTTCTAGGATTCAAACCCACATTAGAGGATTTGGGCTTCTCCTACTTCTTCTCTTGCTGCTTCAAATCCTTGGTATTTTTCTTTCCCTTGGATTTATTTTAAACCCATGCAGAAAGGGATTGATCCTTGGTAGATTTGATGGTACCTATAAAATTTGGATTGCACAACATCGCAACAAAATTTATGAGTCATGCACATATCCAATCCTAGATATAGAATCAATAGAGCATGCTTCACTTAGAACTTACCAAGGAGAAAGACAGGAAAATAGAAGAAATATGAAGAAAATATTAAGTAGAACAAAAGAGTAAAATACTCAAGTGGATTGATATTCCATTGTTTTTATTGAGAAGAAACCCAGTGCAATATATAGGAATTATTACATGCAATACCTTGGGAAAATACCATGGGTCCAACAAACCATATGAGTAGCTCACATTAATGTTGGCTTATCTTGACAAATTCCCCCAATTTATGACATTATGTCAAGTGTAACTCGAAGTAGTGGCCATAATGAGGTGAAATGAACCTAGATGTACCATGAAGTAATTAGGCTAGCCAACATATGTGAAAGGAACCATCATGAGGGCACTGGATGTGGTTTAGTGGCTTGATTTTGGACCATTAATGAGCAAATTGACCAAATCCTCGAAATGACGCACACAGACTCCTTAAAAAAGGGAAATGAAATAAATACCCCATAAATGTAGCATAAATGGGCACATTGAATCCATATAACAAGGAAAAGAGTGCGTAAGTGGAAAAAACATTATGGCATAAACACTAGTCTAAGTGGGTCAAATGCGGACAAACTAGGATCCAATACACTAGACTAGGATCTAGAACCATTTCCACATGGAACAACTTACAATAAACACTTGGAAACTTATGAAAGATTATTAACCAAGTTATAGATGGTAAATATGTTCCAACACCCCACCTTAATCCAAAATGGTTGTGAGAATTGTTGAGGGCCCAAGAAACAAGGCTTATGGTCACCCTTTACATTATTAATCCATGTGAACTAAGGAAAGAGGAAAAACCACATGGGGAACATCCTCCCTAAAAAATGGACATGAAAGAGAAACCAAAATATGTATACACTCCAAGCTAAATGAATATGTATGGAGGAATATTCTTCTTGGGAAGAAGTGGAATGTGTGCAACCAAATAAGGAATGTGTATAGTGGCATGATTAATCTTGGGACAATTTAGAACAACTAAAATGCATAGATATAAGAAAATGGTATCAAAGATTCATTAGCTATATTTTTCTCCTTTCAATTCTTATTGGTGATTGCAATATTGGTTTCTCACTCTCTTAGGGGCACAACCAGTCCCACAGGGGCGCATTGATTGAAACCATGGATCAATCTCAACATATCAACTTGACTTCATTTAATTATTTTGAACAAAAGGAACTAATTGAGATCTAGTTGAGGAGAAATGGTCTCCACGTGGTGACCATGGAAACTGAAACTGAGCCTAGTGCCATAGTAGAGAAGAGAAAGTGTCATGCCAAAAGAAATCAGGCTTATGGTCTCTTATGTCTCAATATTTCCAGAGACCTTATTTTCCATCTTAATCGATTATCAACACCAATTTAAGGTTGGGATAAGATCAAATATTTGTTTGGAAATACAAATGATATGATTCCAAGAAATTTAGATACCTTATAAGACTATTTATCCAAGTCTGAAGGTCTTTTTCTTCTATTGAAGCAATGTGGGATTGAAAAGGAGGATGAGCAACTCAATATTTTCCATACTTTCAAAGATATGCCCTTATTATTCAGTTTTTTGTTTCGACATTCCATTCTACCAAACTTGCATATCGAAACTAGAAGATTCCATCACTTGCAGAGTTCATGTAATCATTAACATAGGAGAAAGACAAGTTGGTCTTGACTAGTACCATAAAACCTTCCAAAGATCAAGCTTTGGTTATTGAAGACTAAAAGAAAGATTCCAAAAGAAAGAAGGATAATCGAAAGAAGCCACCCGATCAAAATAAATACATGCATAAGTCTCAAGAAGAGTCATCAAGATCCAACAAGAATGCATAGAAGAAGAAAGAAAAATGTGAAAATAGTAAGTGTGCATACTACAATAGGGGCTTCCACCCTAAAATATCATGCATGAAGAAACAAATTGATATGATGTCTCAACCCCTTGAGAATCACAATAGATCTGTTCCTAATGGTGCAAATAAGGAGGTAGGATAAAATTATGATCAAAAGGAGAGAGTTCATGCCTTAGTTGCAAGCACTGAAAAATACTCCTCTTCCATCATAGATTCAGGAGCTTCAAGACACATGTTGTCAACAAGGGAGTCTTGCTCCTCTCTTGATTGTTCAAGTGGTCCTATAATTGTTTTTGGAGATAATTATGAAATTTAATGCAATGGGAAAGGTATACTAGATCTTGACCATGGTTCATTTAACAATGGTTTGTTTGTCCAAGGTCTTGCTGTCAACCTTTTGGCATTCTATCAGATGAGTCATACTGGGTCTCCTAAGAAGGTTGTCTTCACACCCAATGATGTTTAAATCTCAGAAATATCCACTGGTAAATTCATTTCTAATGGTTTTGTTGATCATAGTTGAAAAGTGTACAAGCTTCCTCAGTTTGTTCCATTCTCAACCCCCTCTACTCTCCTCAGTCATGTGAATGAAGAAAGCAAAATGTGGCATGAGAGTTTTTTTTATCTTAATTACGAGTACAATTTTTATTTACATGACAATAATATGGTCATAAGGATTCCAAACATCAAGTTTTATAAAGGATCTTGTTAAGGTTGAAATCTAGGAAAACATCCAAAGCATAAGTATGAGAGAGTCAGTCATGAGAGAACCTATACACCCATTGAGCTTGTTCATAGTGATATTGTTGGTCCATTTCCTCATGACAATGAGTAATGACAAATATTTCCTTACATTCATTGATGAATTTTCCATATATTGTTGGGTCTTATTTCTCCATTACAAGTCGAAAGTCTATCGTTATTTCAACGATTTTAAAGCCTTAGTAGAGAACCAATCTAGTGGGAATATCAAATCACTCAGATATGATAATGGTGGGGAGTACATCAAATCTTAATTCATACAAATTTGTGAATATGCATCTATAAATATGTAGCATTCTATTTAACACACACCTTAGTAGAATGTTGTTGCTGACAAGAAGAATAGATCTCTCAAGGAGATGGCTACTTGCATGATTGAGGCTAAAAATTTCCCACCAAAGTTATGGGTTGAAGCAATCGAATTTGCAGCCTATATCCATAATAGGCTGCCACAAAAATTGTTAAGCCTTTAATGATGACACATTACACCATATAGTGTGGTGCATTACTACATATATTGTGGTGCATTATATTGTTTATGTAGGATTGGGTCTACTAGTGAGTTTATTAGTTGTTATTATACACATTTATCTCCTATATATAGGAAGGATATATTCTCATTTTAGTCATCATAAGTATCTTACCTTGTGTACTCAGTACATTGTGTAAGGAGGTTCCTCCATCGAAGAGGATTGATATTTATCTCTACTATTCATTTTTTAGGCATGTATTAGTCTCTTATTCTCTATTTCTGCTCTTTTTATGCTATATCAGGGACTTGGTTGCATAACATTTGGTATCAAAGCTCTTTCCTCGGGACTAGTTTCTGCAAAACTAGTCATATTTGAACCATTGATACAACTTTTTTTCTACAAGGATTTAGAGATTGCGGTTAAAAACCCACTTCTAGAACACGCTAAAATATATCCAAATTGAAATTTAGATCCTGATTCATTACATTTTCAGAGATAATTTCAAAGTAATATAGGGGTTTTTACTAGTCGAACAGCTAGTCCAATAAAGGTGTTCTTTGTAAAAAGGTCATATCTAAGGAATCAAAGATCCAAATGGAATGAGACAAGTTGCATCTGAAAGAAAATGGACCAGGGTATTTGTGGTAGAAGTTTTCAATATAGAAAGAAAACATTGGACTCAAAGAATACAATACAATCGAGCTCTTCTGGATAGGACAAAAATAAGAATCTTTGGTATATTTGCAATAAATTTTTGTTGACTCATCCAAATTAGGTCATATCTGCAGCATTGGAAAGAGGATAGATCAATGTACTACAAGACAAATTTTCAGACATAGAGGAGTCACAATTCAAATTTTACCTCAGTTACAAGTTGTCCCTAAAACAGTCTTCCAGTCAGGGTTTGAAAAAGGTACACCATTTTGCATTTGAATAGCTTTTAGAAGAAGGATATATTTGCGGTAAGCCCTAGGGTGTGATATTGTTAAAAATTCCACCAAACAGAAGTGGAAAGAATCACACTCCACTCAAACCCTCATAGGATTGATCTTTGACATACAAGGAAATGGAATATATTTCTTTTAGTGTGTCCAAGTTGGAATATATGATTAAAGGAAATGTGAAAATGTATGACTTTGCTAAATTGGAAAAGAAGATGGATACTAAAGAGGATCTCAAAGGGATGGCTAGTAAATAATATCTTTAAGACTTGAAGGAGTTTATCAAGGATATCAAACATAACTTTATTCCTTAATCATCTACTCAATAAGAGGATAAGGAGGAAAAACATGACTTATTCTAGTCACGTCTGGAGAAAATTGAGAAACAATTGTAGAGTAGCAAGTTAGATTCCTCAAAAGTTGATTATTCACTACAACATCATGGGTTCAATTCAGGTCCAAGAAACTAATTTATCCCCAAGATTGACATGATAAATTATGATGGAAAGGATCCACTCATGTGGATTTTTCAAAAGGGGCAATTATTTAATATACACCAAGTTCCCACTATGCAAAAGGTAAATTTTGCATCCCTGTATTTAGAACCTGATCAGTTTTCATGGTACCAATGGATTTGTGACCATAAAAGGGATTCTATTGTCACTTGGTCTATATTCACCAAAGATTTGATTGCACATTATGGGGATATAAAGAGAAATGCCTTCTTCAGTCAGATGGTAAACATCAAGCAAAAAGTTTTAGTTACAGATCATGTAGCTCAGGGAAAACCCTGGCTACGTGCGGAAACATCTGCCTTCCATCTATAGGACGGAAGGGTAGGGTTTCTTTGGGTGAAATAAAAAACTGCAAAGAAATGTTAGAGCTAAGCTATGAAAACCCTACAGGAAATGGTTAGAAAAGAAAAAAATTGTTTTCCTGAAATCAAAGGAGAACCTGCAGCAAACCATTAGCAAACAAAATAATCTAAAATTCTAAACTATCAATAGAAAAAAATTGTTATACCTTCTTTGTGGAAATGGGCCACCATGCCCTAGTTTTGGAGCACCTCTCTCTATGGGATGGAGACTTGGCTAATGGAGCAATGGAGGAGAGGGAGGGTGAATGACTTGAGAGGCAAAGGGTCTCAAGGCACTCACACAAGAAGCATAATGATAGGGAGAGAAGGATTGTTTTGAGAGTGACACCCACCCCTCTATTTATAGTTTTTTCTTGAGATTTTAGGGTTTTAAGCTCCTGGTTAGGGCTTTAGCCCCTTTTTTGGGCTTTAAGCCCCTTTCGTCCAATTCTTAGCTCCTTTGGGGGTTTTAAGCTCCTTTGAGGGGTTTTAGCCCTGTTGCTACCTTTCACACACCTAGGTCATGTGGCAAAAATATTCAAACCACTCGGTGTATCCTTGGGGGTAAGTCTCGAGTCAAGGCTGTCACCTTGTTCTTGACTCCTCCGTTTAGGCTCAACTCCTAGCGAAGCCAAGGGGGGTAGACCCTATTAAGTTACTAAGGATAAT
>LPNX010232387.1:84085-96163 GCA_001517045.1 Pseudotsuga menziesii
CTAATGCCCTCCTTCTAGCTAATTTCATCCCATCGACTTCAGATCATTTATTCTGGGATTGGAGTCTAGAGTCATTTTTGAGTGCCTTGAGACTTGCAGTCATCAGTGGCAGGTTCTCTCGCCATCGACAGTTTTGGGAATACATCAATGTCCCCTGATCGATGGATTCTGTCAAGTGTTCGACCTCAACACATTTATTCACACTTGTTAGTTTGCACTCTAGTACCTTGATTCCCATTTTCATTATCAGTGGGTGATCTCGCATCTGTTAACGGTATACATTAATGACCGGTAATCAGACGATGGACTACTATGTTCAACCTCAACACCTCTATTCGCATAGTATAAGGACATTTACTCATAGCGGTGTGTGTAGAAGACCTTCCAGATTGGTGGCATCCATTATATGCTACCTCCTTGATCGTGCCAGTGTTCATGAGATTTCAGCTCTCGTGACTTGTTCCAGTACATGTCAGACATTTCCAGCCACTATGGAGATCTTGATCTATTGTATATCTTCAGCCTTTGTGGAGATCATGGTCCTTTGTATATCTTCATCATGGAGATTCTGATCTATGTATATTGTACGTGGCGATGACCACATATGTGTTATCATGTTTCATGCCTATTCATGGCCATTGTACTCTTATGTATTCGGGACTGCTATATGTATTTGCAGTTATATGCAGAGTTGTATTATGGTATTATGTTGATTGGGTGGCTGGTCTTCCATTTGGGTACCTTCATCACTCCACTTCTGGGATGGACTTATAATGTATTTCGGCCATCGTATAACCCCTCTGATCTCATACATTAGGGGGCATTTGTTATAGATATTTTCACCCCACTAGGTGAATCACTCTTTGTATGGCCTTCCTCTATCCCGCTGCAGACTCTTTAGACCCAATGGACCACATTTTATCCTTTGATGTATCATTGATCATCCCCAAAACTATATAAACTATGATATACGCGGATTTTTCCCCGATAATCACGTACATATGCGGATTTTACCCCTATAGTCACGTACATTGGGATGTGTGCATAGTCCAAATTCTTTTGGAGTTTTCCTTAACATGGATCCGACTCATTCGACTCTTGGCCTTCCATATACCTTGAGATCGCTCGAATTCGACCCTTCATTGTCCCTTGTGAAGCTATATAAGGAACCCCTTGGTACATTAAAGAGGGGGGAGAGATAAGAGAGAATTGAGAGTAACGAAACTATAGTCCATTGTTGCCAGAACTTATGCTTGAGTCTACATCCCTTTGTCCCTTGGAGCACTATTGTGTTCTTCCCAAGCTTGCGTTTTGCTAGTAAGCTTGCTATTGAAGTGATGGAGGATTGAGGTGGTGGAGGCCCAAGTGGGAGATTCAGTTTCTCCGGTTCACAGACGTGCCATCAGAGGTTGTCACTTGTAATTTCTGATTCATATTAATAGAAATATCTTTTCCTGTCCAGTAATGTGTATTTGAATGAATATTGTATCCATTGGAATATGTCAAATGCTTTTACATTATTGATTATATATGCTAGAATAGATCTAACACCATGAAATATAGTATGCTTGTATTGTTTACTTGTTGTTGAGGACGTGTTATAACAATTCAAGCTGAATATTGGAAAGCTCAACGGGGATCTACATCAACCGTCTGGAATAAGGTACGAGGTTCGATCCTTTAGTGTTAGACATTTTATTTCTATTGCATATTGGGAAAGATTGATTTCTGGAGTCTAGCTGTCTATTGTGGTACCCCGAGCCATAGGAATTTCTCTCCGTAACACCAAGAAGCAAATGAAACTGACTCATGGGAAAGGTATCATAGCTGTAATACCAAGAATGTAACTCCAGATGGGAAATACTTGGGGGAGGTGGACACTTTTGGTATTGAAGGAATCCAAGGAAGGCACATTGCAGAGTACTCTGAACAAAGGTGACCCAAAGTGGGAATGCCTCCAAACTGTTATATATGGGGTGGTGTCTAAAGACACCATTGTTGTAAGATCTCATGGATTTTTAGTGAGCCCAAGAGAGTAAATGCTTGATGGTTCTTTCAATTTTCGAGAGTCTGAAAGCATGAAGAAGACTCCAGTGAGGTATCTTTTTCATTGATAATCTCCTGTGTTCAAAAAAGGTTAAAAGTGTACATAGGAGAGCTCTCCCATACTTTGTGGGATGGGAGACTTCTTTATCGTTGATAGTCCAATCAGGACGAAAAAGGTTAAACCTGTACTGACTGGACGATCATTTAGATACTTTTATGAGCATGAATGAAACTAAGTTTGCTTGGCAATATTTTCTTGATGAGAAGGCTGGAAAAGAGCTTAATGACAACCCATTGTGATATTTTTCGTAGAGTTCAACCCCTCTACCTGAGAAAGCATAAAAGGAACGGTCTTGGCTTGAATGTGCCAAGGTGTTCCTTTTCAAATGGTAGTCTACATAGTCCACAAAAGGAGATAAACGAGACGATGTAGACTCCCTTTCTTATACTTTAATGAGCGAGAAAGGAAGCAGCTATGCTCGATAATATTTTCATTCTTTCAGGAGTCATAAAAGAGCTTAACAGAAACTCCAATATGGTCAACCAATTGAGGAGGCATTGAAGGTACCCCCATGTCGAGACAATGGAAAGTGGTCCAAAGGTCATTCGTGCAATAGGGATGGAGCAGGTGGCTCTTGAACATACCAATACATGCACGAGATAGATCGCGGTAGAGGCACATGAGTCGATGCAGTAGAGGGACCCACGTGAGTTGCAGTGCATGGATTAGACAAGTATATGCTGAAACAATAAAATGAGAGGGTGATATGATATTGCATGATGGATGCGTGTGAATTGATGTGCTTTCCGGGAGATGGTCTGGAACCCTGCGTGAGTTATGGTAGACAGGTATGATTCATGATGCAATTGTTTGTATGCTTCCTATATGCTATGATGAATATGACGATTTAGAATGTCATTAGGAATCTTATCTGCTACACTATTGAGGTTCCTAGGAACATGTGTGAATGTTATGGATTCAAATGTTCTAACCATCTACTTAGTGCGCAGTAATTTTCTAGAGAGGTGATCACGTACCCGATAATAGTTGTTTAGCTAAGAGACAAGCAGCTGGGAATCTAAGAAGACGTCGATATGGCAGCAGCCAAGAGGCCATTGACACCATCATATTCTGCCTGGTTGTTGGTTGCAATGCCCATGCATATTTCGTCAATATGAATCAATTCATGCAATGAGGAGTAGATGACCCATGCAGCCGAGGAAAGGTTTGGAGACCCTCTGTTAGATCCGTCAGCAAATCCAATGTATAGACACAAGGTAGGATCCATCTGGAGTAATCAAGGGAACACTACGTAAGACTCACTTTGAAAAATGTGTAAAACAAAAAGGGACAAGACTATGTTATAAGCTGAACTGATGTCACTTAAACAGGTGACGTTAGGGGGAAAGTGGTTTGGACTTTTAGGGGATCAGCGGTCATTCATTTGTGTGACACAATAAACCCTAGGAGATGGTCCGTTGGGATACAAAAAACACACTTGACAGGGTTCAAGCATATTTTGTACTTGCAACATCACCAGAATTCTTGCCGCAAGTCATCCATGTGTTGTGCTTGCTTATGTGACTGCGCAATGAGGTTGTCAAGATAGACCAACATGATTTGGATGAAGTTGCGGAAACAATGTGTCATGGCACACTGGAAGGTGGCTCCAACGTTCTTCAGACCAAAGGGCATTACTCGATATGCGAATGTGCCCCACGGGATTGTGAATGCAGTCTTATAATGATCTTCTTTCCAGGTCTGAATTTGGTTATATACAGAAAATCCATCCATGAAGGAAAAGACCTCATGCATCGATAATCTGATTGATAAAGGGTGTTGAGAAGTTGTATTTGGGACATGCCCAATTCATATCATGGAAGTATGTGCAAACATAGATGGTACCCTATTTTTTATTCATGGTAATAGGATTTGAAACCCAAGTGGTGTAAGCAATGGGGTAGATGAAGTCGGCTATGCGCAGCTTCTCTATTTCGAATTTAACCGCGGCAGCTTTGGAGGGATGGATGGGCCATTGCTTTTGGCGCATGGGGGCCACATCGTTCCATGTGTCGATGTGGTGTTCCACAATGGATGGATCCAACCCAGGAATTTCAGTGTAGGACTAGGTAAAGATGTCGCAGAATTCTTGGAAGAGGGCTTTGTAGGAAGCAACTTCTTCCAAGGAGCAAGATGCCCCTAGCATGATTTCCTTAAAAACCTCAGGATGGGTTGAGATGTTGATTTTGATGGTTGGTGAGATGTTGGCCAGGTTCCCTTATTCAAAGGCATCTAGTGTCGTGATGGGGTTCTTGAACCAGTCAACATTCCCATGAATGAAATCTTTTGTTTCCACAGAAAATTGGTCAGACTGCAACACAAGTTATTTGAGGAGGAAGAACTAGCAATGGTGCATGTCGTCCCACAGGTATTCTGAGGCAGTTAAGGCTTCAAGTATATCCTCATCATTGCGAAAGAAATGAAGAGATGTGTCTAATGGACCATCGGTGATGGTGGAGATAAGAGGGTCTATGGAACTGGACATCATGTAAATGGACATGGTGTCTGAAGGAGGTGGGGGTGGATTTCTTCGATTAGAGTGATCTCATATTCAAGGGCATTTTTTTGAAGGTTGGCTAGATCTGTTCGAAACTCGGACAAGTCCTAGTAGTGGTGAGAATAGTGTCCATACAATCTCCAAAGGGTGCAAGCATGGTTTGTTCTCAACAACTTGTTTCTCACTATTGGCCCGCTTGGGAATTCAACCACGGGGAGTTTTTCCATTGTATCCATGGCATGCAAATGCACATGGATTATGGGAATATCAGGGCAGTTTTGAGTTGCATGGCCCTATTCTTTACAGACGGTGCAAGGCAGGATATGTCGAGGTTCAGCGGTAGCTTTTGCATTTTTTCCCCTGGCCCTTTTTGGGTGGGTGGTGTGGGTGCAAGTGTGGTGGTTGGTTTTTATAGGTCGAGTGGAGGATGATATTCAATCGCAATGGGTTGTACTAGGGTTAAGTCTACCTGGGGCATCGAAGGTTGGGCCGATGGATCGAGGTACCACATAGGAATCCCCAATGTAAAAAATTTGGTAAGTTTAAGGTATCCATTACTGGCTTACTCATGATGCCCAGCGGGGGAAATAGAAAGGAAATTGTGTGAATTGGGGAGGAGCCCAAATAACTCCCTGATGGTTGCATGTGGGGATGGGGTTGTGGTTGCGGCTGTGGATGATGTTATGGTTACTGATGGTATTGTGGCTGTAGATGGGGTTGCGGCTACAGATGGGGTTGTGGCTGCTGATGGGGTTATGATGCAGTAGTGTTGGGTGACAGCATGCACACAAATGTGTAGTATCACTTAGCGGAGATGGTGGTGATACTAAGGGGAAGGAAGCCTTCATAGAGGTGTCGGCAAACAAACCTGGGCCTACATTCAGGATGATGGGGGTGGTGATGCTGTTGACTGTGGTGTTGATAGTGGGAATATCGTTAGTTGGTGTTGTTGGCGCTTGTGTATCATGGTAAGTAAACTGGTCAACAGTCACAATATTCCCATCATGAGGGAACACCATTTGGCAGAAGACGATAGATGCCACAGCTTGCATTGCATACATATATCAACGTCCTAGAAGAAGGTTGTAGTCTAACTGAGTGTTGATGACTTCTATGTCAATTAGGATAGTCTTCCTACCTAAAGAGATGGGGATGTGCGGGAGGATGCCTTGGACTATGGTGGGATGGCCATCATAGGCATGCAATGTGGTGGTGGATGGCTGCAAGATGGCGGACCCGATTTTCTGCTAGACCAAGGTTGACATGATGTAAGTGGATTCTCCCTCATCAATGATGTATCGGTGCACAACTAAATTTTGAATTGACACTGGGAACTAGAAGGCGATGGTTGATGGAATTCGTGGTTCTCCTTGATCCAAATCAAATGTGATTAATCTGGAGTTGGAGGGGGCTACTGCACCAAGGGAATCTAGCAAGGCTTTTCGCTATGTTGGGCATGTTTTGAGTACTTCAAGAGTCGACATGGATATAGGTGATTGGGTGAAGTCATCGATGATGCTATAGTTAACTGTTGCCCTTGCAATAGTGTTGTTGGCAAGGTTCCTAAAGGGGAGATGTGGGCCTGCAGGCAGGGAAGGTGAAGAGGAGCATTGGCAGTGTTGGATGTGGATGTTGCTACTGTGTCAGGGGTTTTAGTAGTAGATCCATATTGGTTCCACCTGGTCTGTAGGTTGATATCCTTCGCTGTAACTACTAGCAGTTGGTGTACTCCTGTCTTTGTGGGATGTGGAACAGAGGGGGATGCGAGAGCATTTTGGGCCAAGAGTGTGGTTGCTACCAATCCTTGGACTGGTAACGGGTTCTAGAGGACCATGGGAGGAGGGCCTAGTGGTGCTGGGTTTTGTTATGTTTGGTCAGCTGCATCGTTGCCTTGCTGGGCTTCATAATGGAGGAGTTTGTTGGTGCGTCCCATAAGCGGACATTCATGGGTGTAGTTCCCATAGACATTGCACAGCTTGCATGGTTTGTTGGTCCATAATGGGGCGTTCCATTGAGGTGGATTGGGTTGTTGGGGATTTTGCACTGTGTTGCAGCTGCAACAATTTCCCAAAATTCCAAAAAATTTAGGACCCTCCTTTGCTTTGGATTAGTTTGATTTTCTTCCCTAGGTCGATCTAATAATTTGCAGAGAGTTTCTCGAATGCTTGGATTGATTTACTACTTGATTTGATTCTTCCCCTATGGCTGCCTTTGAATGCATTTTCACCACGCTGAATCGGAAGATTATTTAATTGATGCTCCCGCCGTTGCGGAAGAATGTTAAGTTGTGACTTTGACTTTCTGTCTGATGCATTGGTTTTAATCGGCTATTTTCTTGGTTTAAATCGGAAGGATTTGCTCTTTCTTTTCCCGCCGTTGCGGATGAACTTTCGGTTTTGGTATCGGTTTCTTTGTCGATTTCTTTACTTTAGCTTGGCTACTTTTGTGTTCCAGCTGTTTTTAAGTTTTACATCGGAGCTTGTCATCATTTCCTTCTCTGCCGTTCCGGAAGGAAATCTTCTAACTCTTCCGATCCATAGTTGTCTGCTCTTCTGATGCATTTTGGTCCTATTCGGAGAGGATGGTATCTTTGGTAGCTGCCGTTGCGGCCGCGTTCCCGCTTTCGTCCCGATGTCAGAAACTCTTTGACATTCGATCTTCTAGGTTTTCCTACCATGCACATCTCTACGGCTGTATCTACACTTTGGTTATCCGCCGTTGCGGATGGACGAGTGCTTTCAACCTTCGATTAGAAAGTGCTCTGACGTCCGATGTTTTTCACGCCCGTGGTGTTGACTATATATATGGGTCGAGTGGTTATATTTTTTTTTTTATTGTTATTCTCGATTGTTGAGTGCTGTCATTATTATGTGTGTCATTCTCATGAGCTGCGAAGGAGGACCCCTCGATCGGTGTACTTGCATCTAGGTGGCATTGTGGAATCCTGACCATTGTCGACCTGCCTTACTCGCCATATTGCCAGGTAGGCTCTTCATTTTTCCCTTTCCATTTGAACTGTTGGTGGTTTTCTATGATGGTTTGCTTCCCGGGTCGTTTTCCTTGTCCCGTTCAATTAGACTCCTATAAAGGTGGATTTTTATCCTTTTGACCATGGGGTGGGGCATTTTAACCCCGAATCATTTTTTCACCCATGGCTTTCCGTTTGCAATCTCGCGCGTAGTGGATGGGGGTTTTGGTGCAGGCGGCCATTACGCCATCTGTGCCAAGCCACCCTGTATGTGAAGATAGGTTTGCAGGGGGGGGGTTATGGTTTTCTGTAGTATTTGGGGGGTTTCCCTTTTTTCCCGAAGCCCTAGTCATTGTTGCCTACGCGGTCCCGCGCAACCCATTTCTCGCTCAGTTTCGAACCCAGGCCGGGGCAGAGGGTGTACCGCGATGCATAATTCTGCACCATAGGTTGCACTGGGGGTTGTCCTTTGATCAAAAATTCCCTAGGAACCGCATCCTTAAATAGCCATCTTTTAGCCGCACTGTTCCACACGTAGTTATATTTTAAACCTTAACCGATGGAGGGAATGCGTCGCGGCGTTCAGTCTGTTAACTAGAAGTCACAAGGGTAGTGGTGTTGAAAGATTCATTTGAAGGCTTGCATAGTTTTCCCCTATCTGTTCCATGCAGTGTTTTGATAATGGCACCCGCAGAGAGCAGAAGTTTCCTTCGCGATAATAGAGATGTTTTTCCATCTGATTGCATTGTGAGAAATGTTTGGTTTTGGAAAACAGTGGTAGCTTGCATAATCTTACTACATATAACTATTTTAAATCATGCTATACATAGACTAATTCACTGAACAATGTGCATCATGTTTCAAAAGATCTGTTAGTAAGATCATACACATATGTTAGCCTCGTTAACTAATTACTGTCATGATACACATAAAAGAAGTAAAACGCTGCACATTGTCATATAAGTGTCTGCAACTGGAATTGCTTAATGTTACAATGTTATATATGGCAGGAAGAAATCGAGCTCACAATGTCGAAAAGACAAAAGAAGAAGGCCCCTATGGTCGAAGAAGAGCCAGAGGTAGAAGTGGTCACCAAGATAGAATATGTATATGAAGATACTAAATGCATTTTTGGCTTGGAACCTGAATACCAGTGGGGGGGAATCTATAGATTGATTACCCGAAGAGAAGTCCTCGACATGGGCTTAGAAGAAGAGTCCATATATGAAAACATTGAAAGATATTCCCTTATGAAAGTCGCCACCAGGCCAGAACTGTTCCCATTCTCCGAGGTAATTGGCTGGATTCTTCCCCGGGCAGATGTAACCACAATGATTCTGGAAAATGTTGAGAGATAGGGCTATGCTGCATTTAGCCCTGGATATGTGGCGTTGGCTTATCACCTGCCAGAAGCCCAAGTATTCCTATCTGATGACTGGCTGGATAGCATTAGAATGGACCTAGTAGAGACCCTGAAACAGATGCTGTTGCAGGGAAAACATTACCGACACAGACCCACGAGTGAGAATGATACAGCGAGCTTGAGGGCTCCCTACAGATTTATAGCTATGATGCTTAATAGGATCTTTGGGAGAGCCCATGGTAGATTCTTCAATCTAGAGTGGATACCCATCATCTTTCATGTAGCAACACAAGGGACAGTCTTCAATTGGGCCAGCCTTGTATCAAGCAGTGTTTCTTCTTGCTTGGCCTCAGCCTTGGAAGCGGAGTCCTAGAAAAGGTCTGAGTTTTATATGAGCTCAATACTCATAGACTGTATACTATGCAACCAGCCTTTCCCTGGTCTCAGGTGCGTCCGGGACAAGGAAAGAATGCATTTCTATGCTGCTTATAGACCATTATGGGCACACCAGTACCACAGCCATTACAGAGAAGTTGGTGAGCACTTCATTATACCACTACACACACTGATTTTCTGGAAAGAGTGTGATTGTATGTCAGAGGAGGCCATGCAAGTGATACAAGATTACGCATACTACTATTTGACTGAACATGGCATGTACTTCAGAATGTTTGGAGGCTCAAGAGCACCTTCCCTACTACCAAAATATGCAACTAATTACATTTTCCATAAGGAGGCAGTCAGACAAGTGTTCCTGGATGGAATAGGCATCTTCCTATTCGAACACAAAAAGACTGCTTATCCTCAATTTCCCTTCAGACTTGGAAGCTACAAGTTCACTAAGGTGAAACAAGCTGGTGAATTCGTAGAGGAGCTGGAGAGGTTCCATTTTGACGAGATGCCCTATCACGGAAATGACTCCAACGGTAAAGTGGCTGATCATTGTAAAGAAAATAAGGTGCATTTCGAATATGCCCATCATTTTGATAGGGAAGAATCTATCTTCCGAAATGCCCCAAACATGACAGCACTGAAAAGAAGATTCACGAAGAAAATCACCACCAAGGGTGGAAAGGGGGATGAATAGGCAAAGGCAGAGGAAGAAGCGAAAAGGAGAAACGAAGAAGCCCAGAGATTGGCACAGGAAGCTGCAGAGTGGTTGCATAGTGAAGAGGAAGGGAAAAGAAAAGTTGCCCAAGAAGCAGCTGAGAAAGCCTAGGAAGCAGCTAAAGAGGTAGAAGAAGCAGCTAGGAAAGCAGTTGAAGAAGAAAAAAGAAAGCTCGATGAGGAGCTACAAAAGCAAAAGGCAGAGAGGGCGAAGTTGACGTAGACTGAGACAAAACAGTCAGCTTCTGACATAGCTGGGGGGCAGACCCAGGATGTTGAGAACCCTGAGGTTCAGGACCCACAAGTACCCACTACCAGCACTCCCATGATTCCCATGCTCAAGCTGGTCCCTTTTGTCCAGAAGAAAGGGGAATAAATCCCCGATTTCAACACTGTATATTATGATAGGGCAACGAAGAGAATAATGAAGAGGACAGAGAGGAAAGTAGAAGCATGAAATATGCCTGGAAAAATGATAACGAATACGGCTGTTATGTTAGGAACAGACCAAGATCCAAGGCTCACCCTGAGAGTTGGGACTACACTTCTCCATGCCTCAGAAGATAACATGGAAAAGGTAATAACTGACTTGGAGCAGTCCAAGAAATCCTCTACCCAGTTAAAGGACACATTAAGGAAAGAGAGGGAAGAAAGCAATAGGCTCAAGAGGAAATACAAAGATATGCAAAGGGAAATGAAGTCCTCAAGAGCTAAAGTACAGGCCCTCCAAGGAGAAATACAAGTGCTTGAAATGACACACGAGTCTTTGGAAAGAGTACAGAAAGAATACGAAGGGTTAAGAATTGAAAAGAAATAGCTGCTGGCAAAGGTGGAGGAACTAGAAGAGCAACAAAAGTTCCTCTTGCAGGAAAATGATCTGCACACCCAAGAACTGAAGAAGGAACACTAGGAACAAATTTCCTCTCTAACAACTACTCTGGAGGAAGCAAGAGAACAGTAGGATAACCTCCAGCCATTCAAATAGCATGTCTTGGCCCAAAAGGCCAAGATGCTGCAGCTACAGACGTCTATTGAAGAAGAAAGATGTAGAGTGCTGTAGATCGATGGAAGATTAGAAGAGATCTTGGAAACTGCATCTTACTTTGTGGACAGATCTCAGGATGTCCTCAAGGTCCTGACTGCAAGAATGGCGAGGCTAGAAAACAACGAAGAAACTCCAGTAGAGCTGCCATCAAAGGATAAACAGGCCCTTAAACGGGATTATGACTTGGTAGAGTTTGCCATCAACACAGCTGAAGATTTCAAGAAGGCAGTTAAAAAGACAAAGGGATTATGCACCGAGTTTTTCAGAAGACTTCTCATTACCTACAACCAATTCCAAATAGAGGCTGGGCAGAGGCTCGAAGCTTTCCCTGACCATGACTCATTTTTGGCGTTTTTGCAGAAGAAATATTAGGATGAAGAAGCAAGGATGCAGCACATTAAGGCCATTGATGACCAGATTTTGAGAAGCGAAGTAGGCCATGCAGCAGTTAGTGTGCAGATCCTGGAGGACCAGCTTCGATTAAGTGTAGCAAGAGTGGAAGCCATAAATAACCAGGTAGAAAAATTCGAGATCAACATTCAATTTTTGGAACCCTTCACATTTGAGGGTATTGCCTCTGATGCTGCGTCATGGAAGAAGTTTTTAGATGCTCAGGTGGGACCCTCCTCATGAAGGATCAGTCATTATTGTAATTTGTAACTATTTTTCGTAAAACATTTAAGAAAAGGAGAACAATGGGAAACGAGGGGTTGGGAAGCCCAAAGGTCACTTTGTGCAGCCCAACAGTCTCACCCTTTTGTATAAAGTTAGAAAGCTTAGAAGGGAAAGGAACTTTTTCCCAGTTAGATTGATGAAGACATATTGTAAGAAGAACTATTTCCTTTTGCAATAGATAATTACAGTTTTCCTGTTGGAGAAAGCTTGGTGAAATATTCAAATGTGTGCTATGGATTTGTTGAAGAGGAACTATTTCGTTTTCAACTTTGTATCCATTAACTGTGAGACCGTTCTAACTCTTTGAACCTATGTT
>LPNX010232387.1:99733-118146 GCA_001517045.1 Pseudotsuga menziesii
CATACGGTTTACTGTCTGTTACAATCCTGTGGTGTCCAAGATGGAAGCTACCTAAGGACAGGCAGAATAAACCTCACTTATTTGGCCTCTAAAGAGTTATTTAGACTTGCAATATTTCTGACGTTACCATTTCCCAAATAATAGACTACTTCTCAATGGTTTAAATGCTTAAGTTGGCCAGCCCAAGGATACAGGCATCTAGAATATTTTAAATTTTATTCAGACGGTCTTTTACTGGGAAGGAGTTAATTCAGAAATTTGGGGTTCACCAGGTAGTCACCAATTGTTGCAGCTGCAACAATTTCCCAAAATTCCAAAAATTTTAGGACCCTCCTTTGCTTTGGATTAGTTTGATTTTCTTCCCTAGGTCGATCTAATAATTTGTAGAGAGTTTCTCAAATGCTTGGATTGCTTTACTACTTGATTCGATTCCTCCCCTATGGCTGCCTTTGAATGCATTTTCACCACGCTGAATCGGAAGATTATTTAATTGACGCTCCCACCGTTGCGGAAGAATGTTAAGTCGTGACTTCAACTTTCTGTCCGATGCATTGGTTTTAATCGGCTATTTTCTCAGTTTAAATCAGAAGGATTTGCTCTTTCTTTTCCTACCATTGCAGATGAACTTTCGGTTTTGGTTTCGGTTTCTTTACCGATTTCTTTGCTTTAGCTTGCCTACTTTTGTGTTTCGGCTGTTTTTAAGTTTTACATTGGAGCTTGTAATCGTTTCCTTCTCTGCCATTGTGGAAGGAAATATGCTAACTCTTCTGATCCATAGTCGTCCACTCTTTTGATGCGTTGTGGTCCTATTCGGAGAGGATGATATCTTTGGTAGCCGTCGTTGCAGCCGCGTTCCCGGTTTCGTCCCGATGTCAGAAACTCTCTGATGTCCGATCTTCTATGTTTTCCCACCATGCACGTCTCTACGGCTGTATCTACACTTTGGCCATCCGCCATTGCAGATGGATGAGTGCTTTCAGCCTCCGATTAGAAAGCGCTCCGACGTCTGATGTTTTTCATGCCCGTGGTGTTGACTATATATACAGGTCGAGGGGTTATTTTTTTTTTTATTGTTATTCTCGACTGTTGAGCGCTGTCATTGTTGTGCATGTCATTCTCACGAGCTGCGAAGGACCCCTCGGTCGGTGTACTTGCATCCAGGTGGCATTGTGGAATCCTGACCGTCGTAGACCTGCCTTACTCACCGTATTGCCAGGTAGGCTCTTCATTTTTCCCTTTCCATTTGAACTGTTGGTGGTTTTCTATGATGGTTTGCTTCCCGGGTCGTTTTCCTCATCTCGTTCAATTAGACTCCTATAAAGGTGGATTTTCATCCTTTTGGCCATGGGGTGGGGCATTTTAACCCTGAATCAGTTTTTTGCCCACGGCTTTCCGTTTGCAACCTTGCGCGTAGTGGATGGGGGTTTTGGTGTAGGCATCCATTGCGCTGTCTACGCCAAGACACCCTATATGTGAAGATAGGTTTGTAGGGGGGGGGGGGGTTTATGGTTTTCTGTAGCATTTGGGGGGTTTCCTTTTTTTCCCGAAGCCCTAGTCATTGTTGCCTACGTTGTCCCGCACAACCCATTTCTCGCTCAGTTTCGAACCTGGGCCGGGGTAGAGGGTGTACCGCGATGCATAATTCTGCACCATAGGTTGCACTGGGGGTTGTCCTTTGATCAAACGCACCCTAGGAACTGCATCCTTGAATCGCCAACTTTTAGCCACACTGTTCCGCGTGTAGTTATATTTTAAACCTTAACCTGTGGAGCGAATGCGTCATGGCGTTCAGTCTGTTAACTAGAAGCCGCAAGGGTAGTGGTGTTGAAAGCTTCATTTGAGGGCTTGCATAGTTTTCCCCTATCTGTCCCACACAGTGTTTTGATAATGGCACCCGCAGAGAGCAGAAGTTTCCTTCGCGATAATAGAGATGTTTTCCATCCGATTGCATTGTGAGAAATGTTTGGTTTTGGCAAACAGCGGTAGCTTGCATAATTTCACTGCATGTAACTATTTTAAATCATGCTATACATAGACTAATTCACTGAACAATGCACATCATGTTTCAAAAGCTCTGTTAGTAAGATCATACACATATGTTAGCCTCATTAACTAATTGCTGTCATGATACACATAAAAGAAGTAAAACGCTGCACATTGTCATATAAGTGTCTGCTACTGGAATTGCTTAATGTTACAATGTTATATATGGCAGGAAGAATTCGAGCTCACAATGTCGAAAAGACAAAAGAAGAAGGCCCCTGTGGTCGAAGAAGATCCAGAGGTAGAAGTGGTCACCAAGACATAATACGTATATGAAGATACTAAATGCATTTTTGGCTTGGAACCTGAATACCAGTGGGGGGAAATCTATAGACTGATTACTCGAAGAGAAGTCCCCGACATGGGCTTAGCAGAAGAGTCCATATATGCAAACATTGAAAGATCTTCCCTTATGAAATTCGCCACCAGGCCAGAACTGTTCCCATGCTCCGAGGTAATTGGCTGGATTCTTCCCCGTGCAGATGTAACCACAATGATTCTGGAAAATGTTGAGAGATAGGGCTATGTTGCATTTAGCCCTGGATATGTGGCATTGGATTATCACCTGCCAGAAGCCCAAGTATTCCTATCTGATGACTAGTTGGATAGCATTAGAATGGACCTAGTAGAGACCCTGAAATGGATGTTGTTGTAGGGAAAACATTACCGACACAGACCCACAGGTGAGTATGATACAGGGAGCTTGAGGGCTCCCTACATATTTATAGCTCTGATGCTTAATAGGATCTTTGGGAGATCCCATGGCATATTCTTCAATCTAGAGTGGATACCCATCATCTTTCATGTAGCAACACAAAGGACAGTATTCAATTGGGCCATCCTTGTATCAAGCAGTCTTTCTTCTTGCTTGGCCTCAACCTTAGAAGGGGAGTCCCGGAAAAGGTCTGAGTTTTATATGAGCTCAATACTCATAGACTATATACTATGCAACCAGCCTTTCCCTGGTCTCAGGTGCATCTGGGACAGGGAAAGAATGCCTGTCTATGCTACTTATAGACCATTGTGGGCACACCAGTACCACAGCCATTACAGAGAAGTATGTGAGCACTTCATTATGCCACTACACACACTGATTTTCTAGAAAGAGTGTGATTGTATGTCGGAGGAGGCCATGCAAGTGATACAAGATTATGCATACTACTATTTGACTGAACATGGCATGTACTTCAGAATGTTTGGAGGCTTAAGAGCACCTTCCCTACTGCCAAAATATGCAACTGATTACATTGTCCATAAGGAGGCAGTCAGACAAGTGTTCCTGGATGGAATAGGCAGCTTCTTGTTCAAACACAAAAAGACTGCTTATCCTCCATTGCCCTTCAGACTTGGAAGCTACAAGTTCACTAAGGTGAAACAAGCTAGTGAATTCGTAGAGGAGGTGGAGAGGTTCCATTTTGGTGAGATGCCCTCTCACAAAAATGACTCCCACGGTAAAGTGGCTAATCATTGTAAAGAAAATAAGGTGCATTTTGAATATACCCATCATTTTGATAGGGAAGAATCTGTCTTCTGAAATGCCCCAAACATGATAGCACTGAAAAGAAGATTCACGAAGAAAATCACCACCAAGGGTGGAAAGGGGGATGAACAGGCAAAGGCAGAGGAAGAAGCCAAAAGGAGAAACGAAGAAGCCCAAAGATTGGCACAGGAAGCTGTAGAGTGGTTGCACAGTGAAGAGGAAGAGAAAAGAAAAGCTGCCAAGAAGCAGCTGAGAAATCCCAGGAAGCAGCTAAAGAGGCAGAATAAGCAGCTAGGAAAGCAGCTGAAGAAGTGAAAAGAAAGCTCAATGAGGAGCTACAAAAGCAGGAGGCAGAGAGGGTGAAGCTGATGTAGACTGAGACAGAATAGTCAGTTTCTCTCATAGCTGGTGGGAAGACCCAGGATGTTGAGAACCCCGAGGTTCAGGACCCACAAGTACCTGCTTCCAACACTCCCATGATTCCCACGCTCAAGTTGGTCCCTTTTGTCTAGAAGAAAGGGGAAGAAATCCCCGATTTCAACATTGTATATTATGATAGGGCAATGAAGAGAATAATGAAGAGGACAGAGAGGAAAGTAGAAGCAAGAAATATGCCTGGCAAAATGATAATGGATACGGCTGTTATGTTAGGAATAGACCAAGATCCAAGGCTCACTCTGAGAGCTGGGACTGCACTTCTCCACACCTCAGAAGATAACATGGAAAAGGTAATAACTGACTTGGATCAGTCCAAGAAATCCTCTGCCCAGTTAAAGGACACATTGAGGAAAGAGAGGGAAGAAAGCAACAGGCTCAAGAGGAAATATGAAGATATGCAAAGGGAAATGAAGTCCTCAAGAGCTGAAGTACAAGACCTCCAAGGAGAAATACAAGTTCTTGAAACGACACAGGAGTCTCTGGAAAGAGTACAGAAAGAATACGAAGGGTTAAGAATTGAAAAGGAACAGCTGCTGGCAAAGGTGGAGGAACTAGAAGAGCAGCAAAAGATCCTCTTACAGGAAAATGATCTGCACACCCAAGAACTGAAGAAGGAACACCAGGAACATATTTCCTCGCTAACAACTTCTCTGGAGGAAGCAAGAGAATAGCAGGATAACCTCCACCCATTCAAAGAGCATGTCTTGGCCCAAAAGGCCAAGATGCTGCAGCTACAGACGGCTATTGAAGAAGAAAGATGTAGAGTGCTACAGATAGATGGACGACTAGAAGACATCTTGGAAACTGCATCTTACTTTGTGGATAGATCTTAGGATGTCCTCGAGGGCCTAACTGCAAGAATGGCGAGGCTAGAAAACAACGAAGAAACTCCACATCAGAGCTGCCATCAAAGGATAAACAGGCCTTTAAACGGGATTATGACCTGGTAGAGCTCGCCATCAACACAGCTGAAGATTTCAAGAAGGCAGTTAAAAAGACAAAGGGATTATGCACCGAATTTTTCAGAAGACTTCTCATTACCTATAATCGATGCCAAATAGAGGCTGGGCAGAGGCTCGAAGCTTTCCCGGACCACGACTCATTTTTGGAGTTTTTGCAGAAGAAATATCAGGATGAAGAAGCAAGGATGTAGCACATTAAGGCCATTGATGACCAGATTCTGAGAAGCGAAGTAGGCCATCTAGGATGTTGTTTGATGAGCACCATAGGTGAAACATCATCATATGGTTTTAGGGGCACTCCCCTACCTTCCCTTCATACATGGGGATGTCTTAGGGGATTTTGGTTGGCATGGGAGTCTAAAAGGTTTGATGAAAAATGGGGTCGTTGGTTAACCTAGCCAAGTCAGGCAGGTTGAGGCATTCCATGAAAGGGAGTTTTGACCCAAGGTTGATGTGTGACAGACCAGTAATGGTGGTGGGGTTTGTAGGAACATAATGGACCTACGTGACTAGGGGTACTTGTGGCACAGTTGTGGACGGGCCACTTCCCCCACGTATGGAAAGTGGGATGGTGTGAGAGGAAGGGCCATTGCCCCCAGCTATCACAGGTGGGACATTGTGAGTGGAAGGGTTGATGCCCCCAGGTATGACAAGTGGGACAGTGTGAGTGGATGGGCCACTACCCCCAAGTATGACAGTTGGGGTAGTTTGATTGGTAAGTACCGGTGGAGGCAGTTGAGTTAGGATAGTCTACATGGAAGTACTAGGACCACCTATAAGGGTATTGATGTTGAATTGAGGTATGGACATGGGTCCACTGCCAATGATCATTCTAGAAAATGGATCCAGGTTTTCACCCATAATGGGGCTAGATGGTGCAGTATGTAAGTTGGGCTCAGATTGATATGAGTCTGAGTCTGATTCTGACGCTGTGTGGCCTTTTGACGGTGTAGAGGGTCATCAAGAATGGTCTCGATGGTGTTGGTTCAAGGACCCAAACTGTGGTGGATCACCTTTTAGGCGTGAGGAAGAGCGTGGGAGATCATTTGTGTTTGGTTGGTAAATTAGTTGGTGAAATCTAGTAGTGACATTCTGGACCCTGATTTTAGTGGCTTCCTATTTGCTTTCAGGTGGTCACTCGGCCACCAAGACTGCCAAGAGACAACACTTGGATTTTTCCTCACAAGAGTGCTAGTCAATCGGTAGGGGTCGTTGCCCATTTCATTTGGCATTTCCTCTCAAAAACTAGCTACTTTGTGGTTCTCGTGGTACTCCTCACAATGAATTTCAAGGCTGAGCCGAAGTACTTCCCACGGTTAAGGAAGCCAGGGACTTATGTCCTCAAAGACCAGAAGTGTTTGAATTAGTGTAAATTAATAGATTTTATTGCCTGGCTCAGTGTCATGAACTGAGTTTGGTTATCTTATTTGGTATGGTTTTGTGCATGTCCATTGTATTTTTTATTATTTTCTGTTATTCACTTCATGGCTGCTTGTATGGTTTATGAATATTTTGCAGATATTTTCTAGTTTGTTACAAAACTTACAACATGGGTAAATTGTTATGAAACCAGTAAATTGTGAACAGAAAATTTGAAACATGTCAGTAATGTATTTAAACTATGGTAGACTTACTAGGTGACTACCTTACACATGCATTCCTCTTCGACTAGGAAAGAGTGTTGGGCTCTCAACACAATGGGACTAATCCCATCCGTATATCCTCAGGTCACTCTCCGAGTGCAAGGTCAGTCAACAGGGAGGATGAGAACATCATGAGGCCCCCTGGTCCTACCACCCCCTCTACCTTCCAAGTCACCCATTTTTAGTGGTCTAAAGCAATCACAATTGAAGTTCCTATTACTATACGAGCTTCACCCTTCATCTTATCCCAGAATACCTTGGAGGGTGATGACTCGGTAGAGGAGGACGGGCTAGGCAAGGAGTTAATTTCCAATTCTCATTAAGAATTGAAATTTAACCTACATTAATCTATTCAAGACTTAAAACAGATTCATATGTATTAATAGCTAACCAAATAAACCTACAATTTACAAAAATTGTTTGAAGAAAGAAATAGGCTATTGGATAGTGGCGGCTGGGCCACATTGACAGTCCAAATAGCAGCAAACAAGCAAGCCCAAAAAGTTAAAATACTCATATAAAGTGAAAAAAATGGGTCGCGCACCTGTAGAGCACCTGGTTTTGCGGGGTGGATTGTGATCAAACCGTGAGGAATTAGCTCAAACGGTTGAAATCCCACTTCGGAAACAGACCCTTTTACTCCTAATGGTAGGAATATTTGTAAACGGATCAACTGTATGGGAAGAAAACAAGACCGAATAGAGGTGAATTTTCAGAAATTCGATTCGGCCGTTTTTGCATAGTTGAATGATTTGCAAATCAAAGAACGACCAACAATAACTAGTACTGTGGCCAAAATAATAACAAAAATGAAATAAATAGATCTATAATCCTAAATAAGCAAATATCTATCAAACTAAGTAAGCAAAATATTAAAAACAAAAAACCCAGGGATCAAGTGGGATCGACCCGGTATGGTCAACAATCTATATCTCAAGGAAAACCATGGCTATGTGTGGAAACAAATACCTTCTGTCTATAGGATGGAAGGGTAGGGTTTCTTTGGGTGAAATCAAAACCTACAAAGAAATGTTAGAGATAAGCTATGAAAACCCTATAGGAAATGGTTAGAAAACAAGAGATGCCCATAGGAAATCAAAGGAGAACCTGCAACAAACCATTAGCAAACAAACCTACAAACAAAATAATCTAAAAATATAAGCTATCAACAGAAACAAATGGTTATACCTTCTTTGTGGAAATGGGACACCGTGCCCCAACTTTGGAGCACCTCTCTCAATGGGATGGAGACTTGGCTTGTGGAGCAATGGAGGAGAGGGAGGGTGAATGACTTGAGAGGAAAAGGGTCTCAAGGCACTCACATGGGAAGCATAATGATAGGGAGAGAAGGAGTGTTTTGAGAGTGACCCCCACCCCTCTATTTATAGTTTTTTCTTGAGATTTTAGGGTTTTAAGCCCCTGGTTAGGGCTTTAGTCCCTTTTTTGGCCTTTAAGCCCCTTTCTCCCAATTCTTAGCTCCTTTGGAGGTTTTAAGCTCCTTTGAGGGGTTTTAGCCCCCTTTTGGAGGTTTTATCCCCTATGAGAGCTATTTTGGATCTTTTTAGGCATTTTTAATCCCTTTCCATGTTTTTGAGCCTTTTCAAGGGTGTGGGGGTCAAATCAGGGGAGTGTAATGGATGTCTTTAGTTGGTGTAGGTCATGTAGAGCTTACTGAGGGATTTTTTGGGTTAACAGATTACATCAAGCAATTTCAGTAGCTAACTCTTAGAGTGAAGAATATTTCAAAAGAGATATTGTTAGATCTCTTTATTGGAACCCTAAAAGATAACATTCAACATGAGGTGCATCTCTTTGAATCATCATCACTAGAGAAGGCTTTCATGATGCAAAGGAAGGTTGAAAATAAAAATATGGAAATGACTAAAAGAAAGGCCTTCTCCAACACATATAGAGAAAATAATGTTCCTTATTCTAAACCACCACAAAAGTTGACACCCCAACAACTATATGAAAGAAGAGAAAAAGGATTATGCTTTAATTATGACATCATGTATAGTAAGGGACATAAGTGCAATGAGAATAAATTATTCTACATAGATTGTGAAGAGGAAGAACCAAAAGAAGAGGAATCATATCAAAAATAGGTGACTTCAGAAGAAAGAGAAGAGGCTACTTCAGAAGAAATTAATCCCACTGTATCTTGTCATGCATTGGATAAATTAGCACTCCTCAGACTCTCAACATATAAGGATATATCAAAAATTAGAAGGTAACAGTGTTGATTGATTCTGGTATTACACATAATTTCATTCACTGCAAATTAGCCAAATTTCTTAATTTCTTTGTTTATCAAGCACCATAATTTCAAGTAATGATTGCAGATGGAGGAACTATAAATTGCTCATGTAAATTCCATAATATCAATCTGGATATGGGGGAATATGTATTGAATAGTTGAATGATTTCTATCCCAATGGGTGGTGCTAATGTTGTCTTAGGTGTCCAATGGTTACAATCATTGGGAACAGTGGATTTTAATTTTCATGGGAAGGTAAAGAATATGAGTTAAATGGTATTACAAGAAAAACAAGAAAGGTGATAAGCTCTAATGGTATAACAAAGTTGTTAAAAAAGGGGCATCAAGGTATAGTTTCACAATTATGCTCATTAGATGTTCAAACCTCAAAATTCCCTATCTCCTCATATCTCCAAAGGGTCATTAATAAGCATTCCAAGGTATTTGAAGATATTCCCAAAGGTATTCCACCTGTTCGTGACTTTGATCATGCTATCCACTTAATTCTAGGCATTTTTCCTCCTAACATCATACCTTACCAATATCCCTACAGCCAAAAGAGTGAAATTGACTGTATGGTGGATGAAATGTTAGAGGTTGGCATAATTAGGCCTAGCCAAAGTTCTTACTCTGCACTAGTGGTAATGGTACCCAAGCCAGATGGATCAGTGTGTATGTGTCCTGATTATAAAGAGCTCAACAAGATCACCATTAAAGATAAGTTTCCCATTCCCATCATTGATGAATGGTTAGAAAAATTACATGGAGCAGTTTCCTTCACAAAGTTGGATCTTCATTTCAGGTATCATCATATTCGAATGAAGGATGAAGACATCCCCAAAACAACATTTAGAACTCATGAAGGTCACTATGAATTTTTGGTGATTCCGTTTGGTCTAACAAATGCACATTCCACATTTCAAGGTTTGATGAATTCTATTTTCAATCCTTTCCTCTAAAAATTTGTGCTAGTATTCTTTGATGATATACTAATATATAGAAAGTCTTGGGAAGAAAATGGTCAACATGTTGATAGGATACTACAACTACTAAAGGAGAAAGAACTATGATGAAAAACCATCAAAATATTTCTTTGGGATAAAGGAAGTAAAGTATTTGGGTCATATTGTATCTCATGAAGGTGTCATGGTAGACCCTAAAAAAATTAAATCCATGATGGACTAGCTGATTCCCAAAACCCTGAAGAATATTTGAGGATTCTTAGGTCTCACATGGTACTACCTCAATATTTTATGAAACTATGGAAAAATAGTAGCTCCTCTAACATCATTACTGAAGAAAGATGCATTTTTTGGGACTCTAGAGGAAACTCCATCCTTTCAACAACTCAAAGAGGCCATGTGTAAAGCTCATGTTTTGGAAACACCAAACTTCACAAAAACATTTAATGTGGAATGTGATGCTTCAGGAAATGGAATTGGAGCTGACTAATGCAAGAAGGACACCCTATTTCCTTCATAAGTCATCCAATCAAGGGGAAGAACTTAAAAAATCCCATTTATGAGAAGGAAATGTTGGCAATACTACATGCCTTGAAGCAATGGCACCCCTATCTTATAGGGAGACATTTCAAGGTTAAAATTGATCATGCTAGCCTTAAATACTTCTTGGAACAAAGGTTATCTTCAGAAGAGCAACAAAAATGGGTAACAAAGATGTTGGGATATGATTTTGAAATCATCTACAAAAAGGGGAAGAAAAATGTTGTCGCAAATTCACTCTCCAAGAAAAATGAGGATGTTGAAGCATTAATCTACTCTATTTCAATAATCGAACCAGATTGGATAGACGAAGCAATGGACGAATGGAAAAATGACAAAAAATATAGACATTTATTTTAAAAATGTAGCAAGATCCCAGTGCCTCTAATAAATTAGGTGGAAATATGAATTTCTATGGCACAAGGATAGCTTATATCTTGGTAAGAGTTCCCAGCTCAAACAAAAGGTACTTTTTGA
This sequence comes from Pseudotsuga menziesii, assembly GCA_001517045.1. Lineage (NCBI taxonomy): Eukaryota > Viridiplantae > Streptophyta > Pinopsida > Pinales > Pinaceae > Pseudotsuga > Pseudotsuga menziesii. The sequence goes on from LPNX010232387.1 coordinate 110,536, forward strand.
ATTCCACTCTTCATGGATAAAAGGGAACTCAGTTTTCTTAAAAACCTACCATAGGGTAAATAAATATCTTTTTGGGAATGGTCTTAAAACTGACGTTCAAAAATTTGTGGTAGAATGTTTGGTTTGCCAACAAAAAAATTGAAAAAAATTAATACCCTTGGTATCCTACAACCACATTCCATTCCAAGACAAAGGTGGACATAGGTCTCGATGAATTTTATCACAGGTTTACCAAAGTATGGAGGAAAGGGTGTAATCATGGTGGTTGTTGAAAGACTTACTAAATATGCATACTTTTGTGCACTATCTCACCCCTTCAAAGCAAGCACGGTCGCCAATTCTTTTATGGAGACAGTACAAAAACTACATGGTACTCCAAATATTATAGTAAGTGAGAGGGATCCCATTTTCACTGGAATTTTTTGGACGGAATTATTTTCCTGTTTGGGTAATCAAATGGCTCATAACTCATCTTATCACCCTCAATCTAATGGACAAATAGAGATAGTAAACAAATTTTTCGAAGGGTATCTTTTATGTTTTTCAGTTGATAAACAAACAGAATGGGTCAAGTGGTTACCCTTGGCAGAATGGTGGTATAATACTTCCTTCCATACATCATAAAAAATGACCCCATTTATGGAACTATATGGCTACCATCCACCATCCATCACATATTCACTAAGAGACTCTAAGGTTCAAGCAGTGGAAGACCACATGGATCATCAACAACAAGTTCTTCAACTCTTAAAGGATAACCTGAATCTAGCACAAAATCGAATGAAACAAGAAGCAGATCAACACCGTATTTAATGGAGCTTTAATGTTGGGGGTTGGGTGTTTTTAAGACTACAACCATACAAACATATGTCCCTAAAGAACACCAACAAGGATAATAAATTATCACCTAAATACTAAGGTCCCTACAAGGTGTTACAAAAGATTGGTAGTATGGCCTACAAATTGGAACTACCTCCATCTTCACAAGTCCATCTAGTTTTCCACGTTTCCTATTTAAAGAAGGTAATTGGTGACAAAATACCATTTCAAACTATATTACTAGAACTTGATGAGGAAGGAAAAATCAACTTGGAGCTTGAAGAACTTATCTCATTCAAAATATCTCATTAAATGGAAGAACTTACCCATGGAAGATTCAACATGGGGATATGAGTCCTTTATACAGCATCATCTATAACTACTTCAGCGTTGAGGAAAACATTTTTTGAAGGGGAGGGGCATGTTAAGCCCTTAATGATGACACATTAAACCATATAGTGTGGCACATTACTCCCTATATTGTGGTGCATTACATATTATTTATGTAGGCTTGGGTCTATTAGTGGGTTTATTCATTGTTATTGTACACCTTTATCTCCTATATATAGGAAGGATATATTCTCATTTTAGTCGTCATAAGTATCTTATCTTGTGTACTTAGTACATTGTGTAAGGAGGTTCCTCCCAAGAAGAGGATTGATATTTATCTCTGCTATTCATTTTTTTGGAGTGGATTACTCTCTTATTGTCTATTTATGCTCTTTTTATGCTATTTATAGGACTTGGTTGCATAACAAAAATCCTTGAATGGAGTCACTCCTTTCAAATCTTAGAGTGGACACAATCTTGAACTATCTCACTTAGGATTTTTGGCTTAAAACCTTGGGCTATATTCCACCCAGGAAGAGAAGGGATTTGCAGGCCCAAATCCAAGAATGCATATTTGTTGGTTATCCAATGTGAAATTATGAACCACGGGAGATTATTAGGCTAGAGAATACCTTCTAGCTAAATAATTCAGAAAAAGATGAATTGTAGTGTAAAAATGAGTAAAATTGCATTAGGAAATTAATCAAAGAAGAAACACCAATTGGAAGCAATAATATGTTAAAAATTATCATTAATATGTATATGAACAATACATAGTACACATAATTAAATTAGAATATCCCAAGAGTGATTTGAGTATGTAACTATATACATGACTAGCATAGGAAAAATCACCACTATAGACATCCCTAGTGTAACTATGGACAAGTGAATCAATTAAAAATCAATTTAATTGATTCCACTAGGTGAGCATGGGAACCTTTATCCTTAAATCATGAAAAATACATGCAAGAGAGGCACATTAGGATACTTGTCTAACTAAAGGTGGCCATCATAGATTGACTCCACTCAGGTGAGGGTTAACTAAAGGAAAGTCTCCCAGAAAATTGTGTGGGCTTCTAAAATCGATGGATTGGTCTCAAGAGATCCTAAACCCTTGCATGAGGGTGCATAAAGTGTCTAGTGGTCCCAAAATAGCATATACATAACATTAGGAAAGTGATAACATCGTCATAAACTAGGAAACTAACAAAATGACTAAGGTGGACAAGGGAGGATTATTAAATAATCCTAACACCCCACCTTAATACAAAATTGGACAACCTAGGCCCTAGAAACTGAGACCAAAAGTCACCCATACAATAATACTTAAAAAATAATTGCTCATGAAACTAAGGAAATAGGGAAAACCTCATGGGAACAAAACCCTCCCTAAAAAATGAATAGTCGGGGAACTGAATCAATCCTTGACACTAAGCAGATACCTAATATAGAAAAATATCTTATGAGTGAAACACTTTGTAAAAATGTCTGCAATACGATCCTCTGTAGGGAACTAATGCAGTGTGGTGTTCATGTTGTTAACTAGTTCCATGATATAGTGCATATGAACCTCTATGTGTTCGGACCATTGATTATGTACTGGATCATTGGAAATATTAATTTCACATTGATTATGACAGAAAATTTCTACTGAAGGAGAAGTGGAATGCCAAACTCTGTCAAAATCCCATGTAACCAAACTCCCTGAATGATAGCATTCACAACCCCCATGTACTTTGCTTCAGCTAAAGAGAGTGCAAGAGCTTCTTGCTTCTTGCTTAATCAACAAAGTGGTCTTGATCCCAACATGAATAGAAAACCTGAAGTATATTTTCTATTAGTATTGTCTCCAACACAATATGAGTGAGTAAAACCAATTAGATCTAACTAATTTCTAGCATAATAGTGAATCCCAAACTTTCTCCCTAGAGGAAGAGAGACAAGATCCCATGGATTATTGTTCTATAGTGATTTGTATTCCTCATCCATGGAAACCTTCCATCTTGGATCATGGAAAGCCTCTTTGTAGGACTGTAGATCAGACCTTGTCATCATGTAGCACCTCTAAGGGAGAAGTGGATCTATATGACATAGTTCAAGGTTCCCATCGTGAAACTGAGATATGGTTTTTCTTTGATCAAATGGATCCCTAGCATTGATCTGAACAGCTTCAATAGTTTTTTATACCATTTAGGCCTAGGGTTGGGAGTAGTATATGGATTTGGATTTGGATCTACTTGATATTCATTCTCAACATCAAGATATAGTTCCACTTGGTACTTATATTTGAATTCTGAACCTTAATCATCAGAGGCAACATCATTTTCATCTTCATCATGAGAAAATGGTGTAGGAAAATCATATCTACCTTCCTCTTTAATTGGCTCTAGATCTTGCAATGGATCTTCATTGAAATGGACACTTAATTCAATGCAATGTCTCCTAGTTGCTATCTCCATCATCTTGTAATTTTTTACATATTTTGTATATATCAATAGCATTCATAATGGATCTTCATTGAATTAGACTCTTCTTTCAGTGAAGCATCTCTTGGTTGCTATAGAAGGAGCAAGTCGACAAGTCGACTTGAACGAAGACCGACTTATTCTATCAACCAACTAAGTCAATGGGCCAACTTAGTCGATCAGCCGACTAGTATTGTACGAAAGTATGTCGAACATCTAGAAGATCGAAAGGGATGAAAGATACCAGAGAAGGGAGGCAAGACGTGAAAGAGCCTTAGAGCTGCATAAAGGACGAAACCCTAGGGAAAACGATAAGGAAGAGAATCTTCCAGAGTCGGGTCATGACCGACATGAAGAAGGCATGGAGCAAGAAACATCCCCGATGGAGGAAGAAGTGTGGATAGAGCATCTAGAAGCTCTCCAACTAAGAGCCCCCAGTGAAGGAACAACCCTTTCCCCATTGAATCCATGTACTAGAATATAGACTACTGTCAAATATGACCTCCGACTATGAGCTGGCAACTTCAGTATATGGATCCAACTAGGTGACAAGACGTACACTGGTTGACACCTTATTATACATTGGCCGCTGGAAGGAAACTAGGTGACGTTTCAAGCGGCACCCTCCCTCCAAAGTATCCACTTGCTCTTACCGACACATGAAGGAGCGCCCCCCCTGCCAAGTACAGCTTTAGAAGAAATCGACCAATCAAACCTGTGAACACAAATTTGCAGTGGACCATCGACAGCCAAAGTAGACATTAACCGACTGCAATTCAACGAAACGACGACCGACAGGAGCACAAGTTCCGTCGACCATAATTCCGCAGGAACGACTACATCAATAACCCCAACACTTTCACCACCACCCCCACCTCGACCTCCTCCAACTTCTGAGAGCAGTGAAAGTGATTCAGACATGGGTCACGGATCAGCTCACATTCCTCTTTATGAGGGAGATGAAGACCCCAGACAACATTGGTTTGTCTGCAAGTTGACCTGGGAAGCAAACCAGGTTACAGATGAAGACCGACAAATGGCACAGTTCGCAGGAGCCTTAAGGAAAATGGCCTTGACATGGTACATGACCTTTTCCGAGAGACAACCCAAAGCGACCAAATCCGATATTAAGGCACAATTCCTGTCATTCTTTAAAATGCCAAACGCTAAGCACCTAGCCTCGAAGAAGCTCAAAACTACTTCACAAAAGCCAGGCGAATCCGTCCGTGACTACAACAAGAGATGGAAAGATTTACTGAGCCAATTGGATTACATTATTGATGAAGAGTTAATAATTCAATGGTTTCTTGCAGTACTATCAAAAAAATTACATCGACATATTAGTGTGGAGATGTTCAAAACATATGAAGATGCACTAACAAAAGATCTGCAGGTTGAAATGGATGAATATATACCTGCATACCCCACGGACCACCGAATGGAACAGTAGATAGAGAATGTACAGAAGTCTTTGAAGGAGCTCATCCTCAAAAATCAGGAGATCTAGTGCACCAAGTGCTCAACTAATGGCCACTCAAAGGATAACTGTCAACATGAATATAGCCGACAAGACGTCCGCTTCGTACAGACTAAATCCTTCTGCAACATTTGCCAGGAACACGAAGATCACTCTACAGTAGACTACCCATTTAATATGAAGAACGGTAAAGCTTCCTGGTGTGCCATCTGTGAAACCAAAAATCACAACACCGATGACTGTCAGTTAAACCTAAAGAATCGACAGAACTATCATGCGGTATACCAAACAAATGCAGTGGCACAACATAACGAGCAAAACCATCCACCAAACGATTAGAATGAACAAATATATGACGGCCAACGATATGAGCACAGGTACGACAACTGACGCCAGGGTTATGGAGGAAGAGGTCGATTCCCTGGGAATCGCGACATACATCCGCGTCGACCAACCCAATGCTTCACATGCTACAAAGAAGGTCATCGGTATGTAGACTATCCATACAAGGACAGAACTGATCTTAAATTCTGTACACACTGTGGAGTAGGCGATCACTCGTTGGAGGATTGTCCTACTATGTTAGATAAAATCAATACGAAGAAAAATGTTAATGTCTTGTCTTGTGTACAAAAGCATGATGTAATAACTACTAAAAATTTACATATTGTCACTCGACAAGGCACAAAAACAAGACATGATAACCCTCAAATCAGTATGATTAAAGACACAAATGGTTATCTTGACCCTATAAAGGAAAACACACATATCAAGAAGCAACCCACATATTTCATGACATTGCACGACAAGAAGACATCGTTAACAATTGACCCAACACAATACATCAATTAGTCCAACTCGCTCAAATAGAGAAATCTGTAGCTCAGTTCATTGACTTATTGCATGAAATAAAAGGTACCAACCTTGGAAAACGAACAAAAAAAATATGCAACCTAAACCAAAAAGACAAAAACAATGTCGACCCACTTGTCGACCTGGAAATCGAAGGTTACCACGTCCAACAAGTAGTGCTCGACTTCAGGTCCCAAGTAAATATCATGACTCAGGATACATGGGAAAACATGGGTAGACCTCGACTCTATGAGTCAGGCATTTATCTGAAACTCACCGACCAAGGCCTCATTGAACCCGTTGGGGTTTGGAAATATGTCGACACGACCATCAAAGGAATCTCGACTAAGGTTGATTTTGAAATTATTGACCCAAAAGAAGGATCTAGCTCCTTCCCAGTGCTAGTCAGTCGACCTTGGGGATGAAATATGAAAGCATCCATCTCCTTAGACAAGGAACGAATCACGTTAAAAGGAAATGGTCAAAAGGTCATTGTACCCATTCATCCATCCCAAGGAGAGCCTTGGACTGAACCAATTGATGAGGAAGTCGATGTCAGACAACTTTACCAGATCCACAACAATACAGACTATACAGAACCAAACATCTATGGAGAACTTAACTTAGGTAACCAAGACTCAATTGGTTATAACTCAGATGCCGAATTATATGACTGGGAGATTGAAAATTATGAAACACAAGCAAGAGGGTGCTTAATGATGACATCCAATGACAGAATGACTGCAGCCAATTTCCCTGCCACATTCTCCCAGTTCAAAGAAGGGATTCGACCGATTAATGAAGCTAAAGCACCCGAGTGGCTGGATTCCAAAGTGAAAACTCAAGAGGTTGACATTTCAAATGACGACCGACCAAAAATAGCCAAGATTGGTGACTACTGGAATGACCAACAGACCACTGAAATAGTGAACTTACTTAGAGAATTCCAAGATGTCTTTTCCAGAGACTATAAAGACATAAAAGGCTTAGTACAAGAAATGGGAGAAATGAAAATTGATACCAAACCTGATGTTCGACCTGTCAAGAAAAGACCTTATAAAATAGCTCACAAGTACAAGGAGATAGTTAAAAAGGAAATTGACAACATGTTAGCAGTAGGAATCATTTACCCTATCGACCAGTCGGAATGGGCAAGCCCCATGGTCGTACAGCCCAAGAAACATGACCCGACAAGGTTAAGAATTTTGTCGACTTTAGGGAGCTCAACAAAGTAACACTGACCGACCCATTCCCTACCCCTTATGCTGATGAAATCCTAAATGAAGTTATAGGACATGAATGTTATTCATTCATAGATGGATTCTTAGGCTATAACCAGGTACCGATAGCAAAGGAATATCAAAAGAAAACGACATTTGTGTGTGAATATGGCTCCTTTGCTTACAGAGTTATGCCTTTTGGGTTAAAGAATGCACATGCAGTGTTTTTTTGAATTGTTGTCAAGACATTCCAAGAATACATATATAATACCATGGCAGTATACTTCGACGACTGGACAATATACTCCACCTTAAAAGATCACTGCAAACGACTCCGACTTATGCTGGAGAGATGTCAACAGATTCAACTCTCCCTGAACATTAAGAAATGTATCTTTATGACTCCCATAGGCATACTCTTAGGGCATATTGTCTGTAAAGATGG